>PTEX01000655.1:0-11168 GCA_003342815.1 Eudromia elegans
CCCTAAACACAGGCCGCCCCTATCTGATCCTGGGGCGCTCCTCCTTGTGCCATCAAGGTCTTCACGTCCTCGCCAAGGGCAGCCCAACGTTCGGGCTCCTGCCCTTGATCAGAGCTTCGAGCTGCTGCTCTCAGCCACCGCCCGGAGACACTTGGAGGGAATTTTCCCCTGTTCCTCTCAAATGTCACCCACTCTTGTCCTCCCCTCGCTGTCTGAGGTGGAAGACTCTGTGTTGTGCCACAGAGCTTGGGCACGGTGTCCAGAGGGGATGGACATGGTGTCCATGGGGATTGGACATGGTGTCCTGGGGGATTGGACATAGTGTCCAAGAAAGTTGGACATGGTGTCCAGGGGAGTTGGTCATGGCGCATTTGGTCCTGCTGCTGAGAAACAGAACAGACAAACACGGGATYGAGTCAGGAGACATTTGGAGCAGGGCAGGGACCTTGGCCACGTGGCCCTGCTGGCACGTCCGCCTTGGCCCCTGGTGACAAGCRCCATGGGGGGTCAATGGGCGGCGAAGGGGCCTCCATCCCGCAGGAGCTCGGTCCCCGCTCCTGTGCTCGGGGCGGGCGCTCGCGGGGCCGAGCGGCCTTGCTGAAGCCAGGGCTTTGCTGCCTTGGCCCCGTGTGCGCATGGTGACGGGGACACTGTCCCACCTTCCAGGCATCTTCCTCCCCTGCTCCCCCTCTCGAGCCCTATTCCCCCTTGGATCTTCACCTGCTCCGTGTCTCCCTCTCCCCCTCTCCGTGCTGAAGCAAGGGCTTTGCTGCCTCGGCCGCGTCGTGCCAGTCAGCACCGCGTTGCGCAACGCGGCCGTGCCCATTATCCAGATTGCAGCGTGTCCCTCCCCATCGGCGCTGGAAGCAGCAGGAGGGGACTCGCTTCCACCTGGGCCTTGGCTCGCGCCTCAAGCCTCTGGATTGCTCTTCCCGTGCCACCACTTCCCGCCTGTGCCTGCGGTCGGGACCTTCATTAGCCTTGATCACGACGCTCGTGTTGCTCTCCGCTAACCAGCACGGGCTCCTTCCCTTGCTGGTGCCACCAAGCCTGCTCTTATCCGCCCCACTATCAGTTCTAATGAGAAAATATTRCACCCCACAGCTTGGTTTTGTGAGGGATGCCAAGGACGTCACCAAGATAAACCAATTAGCATGACCAGCAAACTTAATGAGCAAAGTTAATGAGTAGAAGACTAATGATTTTTTTAATTAGCAGGTGTGCAGGTGCAAGAAGAAGGTGCAGCGAGACATGCAGGTCGTGACAACGAGGGCCTGCGCGRGGGCAGCTGTATTTGCCCCTCATGGAGCGGAGCCTTCTCGCGCTTCCTTGGACCCGGTTGCACTTCCCGCAACCCTGGCAAAGAAAGGTCCGCATGGAACCAGGTACAACAGCGGAATCCCCCTCTTCTAATGTTCCGTTGGGGAAACACGGGCTGTTCTGCTCGTGTGACAAGGAGCGAGCAGTGCTGGGGTCCTAAGAGCGAGGCAGAGGATGAGGAAGGGGCACCTGAAGTCACTCTTGGGGGATCTACAGGCCCTGCAAGAGTCGAGCTCCAAGCCYGGAGCCCTGGGCGGGCAGGACCCAAGGACCCTGCGCTGCCTTCGATGGGACGGGTGGGACCAGTTCCCGACACCTCTCTCTGGGGACGAATCCCCCTTTGGAAGTGTGACCGCTGAGGGAATCCCTGCGCCGAAGGGGCTCTCCCTGTTCCCACGGCAGCGGGAGGAATCCAGCGCCCTTCGAGCACGCTCGGCTCCCTGCAGTCSTGTGGAAGGTCTCCAGGTCTTAGGGCGCTGGGGGAAACATGGGGAGCTCCTTCATCCAGCCGGAGGGCTTTGGAACTGGTGGCCTCTTGGCCACACACTCTGCTCCCAGGGCTCTGTCCTGTTCTCTTGAAGGGCTTCATTGGGCTGAAACCCGAGCAAACGAGAGCAGCCGCTGTCCCGTACCAGCCCGTCCCGTACCCAAACCCTGGACCCAGCGTGGCACCTCCCGAGGCGTCCGGCGTTTGGAAACGCCACCCAGCCCGTCCCGGTGACGGCGCGGACGCCGAGCGGGTGCGTCGGGCTCGGCGCTGCCTGTTGCCTGGGATGTTTCTCTGGTGAGTTRAGGGGCCGCCCCGGGTCTCAACTAGCAGCCCGAGGTGTCTCGAAAGCCTCCTCAGACCCATCTCAGGTAAAACCTTTCCAGGTTACACAACCTGAGAAGCTTCTCAGGCCTTTGGTGTCCCCGGTGCATGTGCCAAGAGCAAGACCCAGGACTGGCCCCAGCCCTGCAAGTCGCTGAAGGGATCTCCTGAAGTCGCTGAAGGGAGAAATTCCTCCCAGAGCCYGTCAGCACCATAAAATGCCCCAAATTGGGCTGCTCCCTGCGCCTGCTYGCCCCATGTTCAGAGAGTTCTTCAGAAACCATTAATTGCAGCCTAGCGAGATGGGTTAATCTGTCCTCTGATAGAGATCTCCTGAGGGCTCCTTTAATGGCCCTGTCATTTCTGCATTCCTACGTGCAGCGATTAATTACTCATCCCGGGTAATTTGCCCCGGATGGAGGAGCTCTTCCCCAGACGGGCTGCAGGAACGTGAACCCCAGGAAGCCCCACGCGGGCCGGCATTTCCTCCGGCTCCAGTTGGCACCTGGCGGCAGCAGAGCCTATGGAGGGCGCGGGAAGGGACCTGGGGGGCTCCGCGGTGCMCGGGGGGCGACATGGGGGCTGGTGCTGCCCACAGGGCACCCCCAGCSTGGGGACCGAGCAGGTTCAGGTGCAGACACGGAGCCATCCCGGTCCCGCGGTGTCCAAGGCCATGCAGGAACAAATGCACCATGTCCAACTGCCCTGGACACCGTGTCCATCCTCTATGGACACCATGTCCATCCCCTATGGACACCATGTCCAATCTCCACTGGACACCATGTCCATCTCCTTTGGACACCGCGTCCATCCCCCTTGGACACCATGTCCAATCCCCACTGGACACCGCGTCCATCCCCCTTGGACACCATGTCCAATCCCCACTGGACACTGCATCCATCCCCCTTGGACACCATGTCCATCCCCTCTGGACACCATGTCCATCCCCTCTGGACACCATGTCTATCCCCCCTGGACACCATGTCCAAGCTCTCCGGACACCGTGTCCATCCCCCTTGGACACCGTGCCCAAGCTCTGTGGCAAAACACAGAGTCTTCCACCTCAGACAGCGAGGGGAGGACAAGAGTGGGTGACATTTGAGAGGAACAGGGGAAAATTCCCTCCAAGTGTCTCCGGGCGGTGGCTGAGAGCAGCAGCTCGAAGCTCTGATCAAGGGCAGGAGCCCGAACGTTGGGCTGCCCTTGGCGAGGACGTGAAGACCTTGATGGCACAAGGAGGAGCGCCCCAGGATCAGATAGGGGCGGCCTGTGTTTAGGGAAAGGAGCTGCACGGAGCAGCAGATTTTCCCCTAGATCGGCAGCCGCGAGGCGGAAAGAAGCCGCGGCGGCGGCCGGCACCTCCCCAACGCCTCGGAGGCTCCGCTCCTCCCTTGGCAGCTCCGGGCCGCCCCCGCCCCGCTGGCGGCTACAAAAGGGGCCCGCGCGCCGGCTCTGCCCAGCGCAGCCGCTCCGGCCAGGCCCCCGCAGCCCCGCAGCCCCGCAGCCCCGCAGCTCTGCCCTCGCAGCCAGCGAGCCCGGACCCTCGGCATGGGTGAGGAGCGGGGCGGGCGCCGGGGGGACCCTGCGGCGCCGGGAAGGGCGAGGGGATTCGCCCGGGAATCCTGCGCGCTGCAGCCCCGGGAGGGCTCCCGAGCACTAAGCGCCTCCCGCCCGGGAGCCCGCGGGAAGCTCCCTGCGCCGGGACGGAGCCTTGGAAAAGGCCTCCGCACGTGGCGGGAATCTCACGCTCCGCCGCTCTTCCTCCTCCGCAGCCCAGTGCAGACTCCAGTGCCAGACGTACTCGGCCTGCGTGGAGGTGGCCAAAGGCAAGTGCTGCCGCGCGCGGGGCCGGGCGCCCGGCCCGAGGAGCTGCTCTTCGGGCTCCAGTTCGTCGCATCCCGACACGTTTTCTCTCTCCTTCCTTCCTTCCTCTTTTGCTCCTTTCCCGATTAAACCCCAAGCAGAGAGGCCCCCCCGGGAGGACGTCGCCTACGTGGCCTGCACCTACCGGGAGACCGGCGTGGAGCAGCCCGACTTCCTGGCCACCGTGAACCTCAACCCGCAGTCCTGCGACTACGGCCAGGTACYGGCCCCGGCCGCTGCCCCCGCTGCGGGTGGGCCCCGCCGAGGGGCCMTKGGGGCTCGGGGCCCTTCCCYGCGCGCTCGGTCCCGGGGGCCGCTCCCGGGGCCCTCGCGCCGCGTCCCCGCGGCTGCTGAGCGGCCTCTCGCCTGCGCCGCGCCGCCAGGTCGTGCACCGCCTGCCCGTGCCCAACCTCAAGGACGAGCTGCACAGCTCGGGCTGGAGCGCCGGCGAGCCGCGCCGGGAGCAGTGCCCGCGGCGCCGCAGGAAGCTCGTCCTGCCCTCGCTCATCTCCAGCCGCGTCTACGTGGTGGACGTGGACACGCAGTGCCACGCGCCCCGGCTGCACAAGGTGGGCGCGGGGCTCCGGCGCGGGCGCCGTGCGGCTGCTCCGGGCGCCGCATCCCGCACGGGGTGAGGGGTTCTCCGGGAGGCGCCGGGGAACGAGCGGAGCACCGGGGGCTTCGGTGCGGGAACCGCCTGGTTCCTCAGCGCGGTGGCCTCTTCTGCAGACCATCGAGCCCGTGGACGTCTTCTGGAGGTGTGACAAGGGACACCTCACCGTGCCTCATGCCCTGCCCAATGGGGACATCCTCATCGCCAACAYGGGAGAYGCGGCGGGACGCGGAAACGGTAACGTGCCTTGTAACCGTGCCAAGGATGGGATCCCTATTAGAAAATAACAACCCAAAAMCACCAGACTTRKGACGTTTCACATGGAAAAGGTCTCCCACATCTCCCCTTTAATGCTGATCCAAGAAGAGCCCCTGTATGGAGCCCTCTGGGAAGCTGTAGGACATCAYGGAGCCCAARTGCTCCCGGKGGAACCTTTGCACCCGAGCGTCTCGAGGGGAAAACCTGTGGCAGACCCTGCCTGGCCTCCAAGCGCAGCTCCCCGCGACGCCGGTGTCCGTCCCGACGGGAGGGTCTGATCCCTGGTGCTTTTGTTCCTCTGCTGCAGGTGGGTTCATCGTCCTGGATGGAGAGAGCTTTGACCTGAAGGGAAATTGGGAGGAGTGCGCTGCCCCTCGCACCGGATTCGACTTCTGGCTCCAGCCCCGCCACGACGTCCTCGTCAGCTCTGCTGGATTCGTCCCCAGACGCGCAGGATACGGGTTTAATCCCGAYGACCTGCACAAGGGTGAGAGGACGGGGGTSCMAACGCTCCTGGCAGGGTCCCTGTCTYGCAGAGACCAGTCCCCAGCACCAGCTCCACCTCTCCTGACTTTCTCCCTCTCATCCGAGCACAGGGGTCTTCGGGCGCTACCTGAAGTTCTGGAACTTGACCTGCCGGAGCCTCATCCAGTGCTTCGACCTGGGCGAGGACTCGGTGCCCCTGAGCGTCAGGTTCCTGCACAACCCGGACGCCGCCGAGGGCTACGTGAGCTGCGCCTGGAGCGGCGTCATCTACCGCTTCTACAGGAACGAGGCACGTGCTGCCCCGGCGGGGCCGCCCCGCGAGCCGGGGCACGGGGACACGCTGGGGACACGGCCGGGGCCGCGGCCTCCTGCCGGGGGGAGGCTCAGGAAGAGGCCGGAGCCTCCCCGTGGCAGCCAGAGCTCCCGTTAACTGGGGAGGGCATCGGACGGGGCTCCCGGCTGGTCCTCGGGGGGCGGATTTAGAGGGGAAGTCTCAGCGTCCCCGGGCCCTTCCCAGGGCAGAGTTGCCCCCCGTGTGTGCWGGGGGTGTTTGCAGCGAGGGCTYGGYRCTCGCTCCGAATCGCCCACACGTTGGGGCTGCTGTTCTYGTGCAGAGAGGCTGCTGGGCGGTGGAGGAGGTGATCAGGATCCCGCCCAAGGGGGTGAAGAACTGGATTCTGCCCGAGATGCCAGGTCAGTGCTCCAGGTCTCTCCAGTCGCGGCTCCTTCCCYGCCGTCCTGCGGCTCCSYGCGCCCGCGGGGGCTCCCTGCAACMCGGGGCTCTGCCGGGGCCGCCTCATCCCTCCCGCTCTTTGCTCCTCYGCCGCAGCTTTCCCAGCCTACATCCTCATCTCCAAGGACGACCGGTTCCTGTACGTCAGCAACTGGCTGCACGGGGACATCCGCCAGTACGACATCTCGTGCACCTCCAAGCCCCGGCTCGTGGGCCAGGTGAGGCAGCGCCGGAGCGGCTCCCGCTGCCGGGCTCCCGGCCGTGCCCGGCGCGGGGCAGCCCACGGGCAACGTGTCCCGCTGTCCCTCGGTGCAGGTGTTCGTGGGCGGCAGCATCCTCCGAGGGGGCCCTGTCACCGTGTGCAGAGACGAGGAGCTCAGGTGCCAGCCCGAGCCCTTGGTCATCAAGGTGAGTCGGGCACCAAGGTTCGGCTCTCCCCGCCTCGACGAGAGCCCCGCGCCCGCGGTGTCCCGTGAGGAGCAGAGCCGGCTCCGCTGCTCCGCTCCTCTGCTCCTGCTCGGGCTCCTGCGCTCCGCGCGGGCAGCCCCTGCAGTCCCCGCTCCCTGTTGTGCCCGCAGTGCAAGAGGGTGCGCGGCGGCCCCYACAAGCTGCAGCTGAGCCTGGACGGCCAGAGGCTCTACGTCACCAACTCCTTCTACAGCACGTGGGACAAGCAGTTCTACCCGGACCTGGTCAGGTGAGGAGTCCTTGGAAGGTTCCTCTGCTTGTGGATACGCCTGATGCGGGGCGCAGGAACAGGAGCGCGGTTTCCGTGTCCGTAAGAGCTGCTCTCTGCCCCGCTGCTCTGCAGGGAGGGCTCTGTGCTGCTGCAGATCGACGTGGACACCGAGGTCGGCGGCCTGTGCGTGAACAAGAACTTCCTGGTGGATTTTGGATCGGAGCCCTGTGGACCGGCCCTGGCTCGCGACATCCACTTCCCCGGTGGAGACTGCACCACCACCGACTGGGCCTAGGCCCCCGCCAAGGCTCCCTTCTTCTCGCCGCCCTTTCGTGCAGGTGCTGGGGTCCCCCTTCCCCACGGCAATCCGAACCGCTCTCCACAGAGGCTGCGGAGGCTCTGCCTTGGCGGGAGGCTTTGGCGCGGGCGGCGCAGCCGAGCGCGTCCCAGGCCTGCCGTGGATCCCRCTGGGACCAGCGTGGAGCCGCGCGCGGGTCCAGGCCCCTTCCTGCTCGGYGCAGGGAAACCTGGGGAGAGGCGCCCGCCTCCCGACACCGCTTTGTGCCGTGGCCTCTGTCCGCTCCCGCTGTGAACGCTAATAAAGCTGCTCTTGGCATCAGCTGCCTCTTCCCGTGTCTTCCTTCCCGAACCTCTCCGGGCCGTTCCCGGCAGGAYGGGCAGCGTTGGCTCCCCGGGAGCTGCAGGGGAAGCTGCYGCTCCCCCAGCCCTCTCTGCACTCGTCCCGTGGGCCTCGAGCTGCTCCCCAYGGGGACGACTTGCAGAGCAGAACCAGARTCACTTTGGTGGCGGCGAAACTTAGCAGATAACGAGGAGCCGAGATGATCTCTAGAGGTCCCTTCCAACCTCGAGCACCCTGATTGACTCTGTGTGTGACCCGGGACCCTGCGGGGCTCTCGGGTCTTCCTTGCCCGGGAGCTCCTCAGCAGCCGTCCCCGCTGTTGCGGTGCCTGGGGAAGGAGCTTCCTCCGCCCTCCTCCAGATGCCAACGTGGCCRCGTGTCTCACTCGGGTTGGTGCCTCTCCTGGTTGGCTGCAGGCAGAGTCCCAACAGCTGATGTCCCTGCAAAGTCCAGACCAGGAGTTGGAGCAAATTCCCTCTGGAAACCTCTCCTAGTGCCCAGGCTGCRCCCTATATGTCCACGTGGGGAATATCCCCTCGGTCCATGGCTGTGTTTGGTCTGTGACCAGTCCTTGCTCCCGACTTGCAGGTGTTCCCGCACYGAGGAGGGCCCAGCCTGGCCTCGAGCCCCAGCTGGGCCCCCACGTCCAGGCGCCYCTYGCGSCGTGCTGCCCGGGACGCTGCAGCTTCAGCAACGCGCCCGGCCGGGAGCTGGGCACCCTCCTTCGCTCTCCATCCTCTCCAYGGCGCTGGGGATGCTTCTCCTGGTCCCTCTAGTGGTTATCCAGGCCATGATCCAGGGGGAAGAGCAAAGGCAGACGGAGCTGGCGAGAGGCAGCATGGAGAGGTGGAAAGGGAGACACGGACCAGGTGAAGAACCAAGGGGGAATARGGCTCGAGAGGGRGAGCAGGGGAGGAAGATGCCTGGAGGGTGGGACAGTGTCCCCGTCACCATGCAAACACGCGGCCGGGCAGCACGGTGAGGGGCCCGCGGAGCTCACACAGCCTCGGGGAACCGTCATTTTATTAAACAGCCATTAAAAAGGGAAGAGGAGCCCCCCGGCCAGTGGCGCGTGGGGGCCACAGACTTCAAGCCCAGGGCTGCAAGCTCCCCCATGGAGCTGGGCTGTCTCCCCTGCCACCTGCAGCCCCCTCCTCGGGCGGGGGTGACCGGCCAAGCGGGCGCTGGTGACAGGGAGGTGGCAGACAGGACGGCGAAGCTGGTGTTTGTCTGCCCCCAATGTCCCCAAATGGCCAGTGCTGGGAGAGAGGAGAAGCCGCAGCCCTGGGGGCAGCCTTGGCCACTGGTCCTCAAATTATTTACACCGAGTTTGGGTCCCTGGCCCTGGCTCAGGCTGAGCGCAGGCGGACGAGAGCCGTGACAAGAAACAAGAACGTTGGCCCTTTGGAAAGGATGGGCCAGTGGCTCCCGAGAGTGACACAGACAGACAGATGTGGCCCTGCCGGGCACCAGGGGACACAGGACGGGTGGAGGAGAGCGCTGGCCGGGATCGCGTCTTTTATAAAGAAGCCAAAGCCAATCAGTCTATTCACAGGGACAGGGCTCCGAGGAGCCGCTGGCCTCGAGGACAGGAGGAGCCCAAACGCGTCCCCACACAAGGCAGGCGGCCGCTGCCCTCGGACTCCTTCGGAAAGGCCCCCAGGCSAGGGACGGGCTCCAGCAGCCAACACGGCGCAGCGGAGAGCGCCGGGAGCGCGGCCGGCGCACGGACACAGCCCGCGCGGAGGGGCTCTGCAGGCGGCGGGTCCCCGCAGCGGAGCTCCCCGCTCCTCACAGGGTGCTCTCCAGCGTGTTGTAGTTGTCCTTGAAGCTCTTGAGCTCCAGGAAGTGTTTGGCACGTTTGCTCCTCTGGCTGGAAGGCAGGTAGGTGACCTGGATGGTGGCAGGGCTGGAAACTTCGGGGGACAGAGTGAGGTCCTTGGCTGCCGACTGGTGCTGCCTCTGGCTGCTGCCTCCCCGCGCCTTGGTCCTGCCGGGAGAGGGATGTTATGGAAGCGGGAGGAGGAGGAGCAGGCACCTCTGCCTGCGCGTCCTTCCGTCCGACGGACGTGTCCTTGGGACACGGTTCTCGCTGCAGTTTGGAACCCCCAGGCTGGGTTCCTGGGGAGCACGTGAAGCTCAAAGCAGCCGCGTGAGCAGGAACATGGACACTGACCCAGCTGGTGACCAGCCCCAAGGAGACACTGGCAACCGGGCGGTTASGGGTCAGCACACATGCAAGGACAGGCTGCCCGAGAAGCAGCAGCCCAACCCTCAGGGGCTGCRTTTGCCCCCAAAACCAACCCCCGCCAGCTCGGACACTTACAAGTTCGCGAGCTCCTTCAGAGCATCCTGGTATTTCAGATATTCCAGTTGCCCAAAGACCTAGACACAAGCAGAAAAGATTCCATGAACCCATAGGGCCTGGGTCACAGCACTATCCAGGTCGTGCCGCGAGCCGGGGAGCGGCCCCGGCACTCACCCCGGTGCCGTAACGGGCGCTCTCGTAGCCGTCCAGCAAGGTGTCGATCAAGGCTTTGCGGACGCCCTTGCAGGAGGCGCTGGAGTTGCGCAGCTCCAGCAGGTAGGCACAGAAGTTCTTTCCTATTAAAGACTTGGGGTATCTGCCCTCCGCGTGAAATGGTATTTCTGGAAAAGAGCCACCAGAAGCAGCTGGTGCTGTTGGCCCCCACACCGAGCCCTCGTTTTACMCACACCCTCCACCCGGTCCCCGCCTTACCCGAGGTCCTGATCGCGTCCAGGGCCTTCATCCTGTACAGGTAGTTATAGCAGCCTGGAGGAGACAAGGCACAAGCTGAGAGCTCGGCGCAGCAGGGGACGCACAGGGCACAGCGACCCTCTTATGTCAACCCAAACCAAGAGGAGCCAAAAGGAATGCCAGCGGGGGACGGAGCTGCGGCTGCCGCACGGGGACAAGCACCGGGTGCGCRTGGGACAAGCTACCTGGTGTCTCCAGCTGCAGCAGCCTGCTGTCGTCCTCGGCCAGCAGCCGGGGCTCGTACTTGATGTCCTGCACCCTCGACAGCCGCGTGTCGATCTCCTCCTTCAGGTCCTGCACAAAGAAASCCAGAGGGAAGAACCCCTGGAGCGCTCGCTCCCTCTCCTACAGGAGAGCGGCCGAGTCCCAGGGGCCCTCTGGGCTCTGCGAGGGGGAAACCTGCGCCCCACAGTGGGAGCYCCCTGTTTTGGGGCACCCCCGCTCAGGCAGCTCTATGGGCTCGGGGAGCCGCGTTCCACCGCGGGGCCGCGCACCCACCCACCTTGGGCGCGTGCTGCCCCACAGGCACGTGGGGGCCCCGGCGGGACTTCATGGCGAAGCGCATGATCTGCCGTTTCACGAAGATGAAGAGCAGCACGAAGACCTAGGGCGGCAGAGCGGGGCAGGCGCTCAGCGCCGCGGGGCGCCAGGGACCTGCGAGGCGGCCCCCCCCTTCCCACAGCCCCACAGACACCCTGGGCTGACACTAAGCGTTCCCCGGACGCAGCGGGGCTCCAACCCCGACGCACCAGGGACCCCACGGGCGTCCAGCGCCACAGCAGCCCCAGCGACCCGTCGTGTGCAGCCCCACGGACGCCCTAAGCCCAGCCTCAYGTGGGGCCCCCGTGGAGCCCGCGGCCCAGCCCCACAACAACCCGAGTCAGAGTCAACAGGAGCCTCTCAGGCACCCAAGCACAGCCCCACGGGCACCCTAGGGACACCCTATAAGCACCCCATGGAGCCCCACAGGCATCCTCGAAGGGGCC
>PTEX01000655.1:11968-34133 GCA_003342815.1 Eudromia elegans
CCCCCCCCCGGGGGAGCTGCGGGCCCCGGCGGCTCCCGCGGGGCGGCGGGGGCGGCCCCGCGACGCGGCGTGTTTTGGGGCTGAGCCGCTTATCTCGGAGCGTTTGGGTAAGCAGGATGGAAAAACACCCCCCCCACCACCCCCCCAAAGCTTTATCTGCACCCCGCATGGACGGGGCTTCGCTCCCGCCGCCCTCGCGGCCGCCCCGTGTCCCCCGCTGCCCTCGGCGCCCGGGCGGGGGGCTTGCAGGGGCCAGCGCCGCTTTGGCCGGAGGGGTGGGAATCCCGCTGCGCTTCCTCAGGGATAAGGGAAGCAGGCCGGCGTCACAGGAGATGTGATCGGCGGAGCGCCGCTCTGGAACTGTAACTCCTGAAACTCCTAATAAAACTAACAGTTTTGCTACCTTTCTGTATTCCCTCTTTTTCTGAAGCCTCCACGTTTTTGCGTAGACGAGGAGCTCTCCTTCCTGGGAAGCGCAGAGCGGATAGCGGTTGTAGCGCAAAGCGGGCTCTGCGGGAGCACGTTGAATTTGCCCGCAGCTTCTCGGGAGCAAAGGTCTCCTCACCTGTAGCCACGAGATTGCTCCCTTTTCCCCGCATCGCGTGTAAACGCGTGGTGTTGCCGCCGTCCCGGAATGTAAGAGTTGACCGGGTGCGACCTTATTTCTCTAGCGCGTTTCTTTCAAGAAGTCCCTTTGGCTCTCTAGAATTGCTGTTTTTATTATGCCTCTCTCTGTGTTTTCTCTGCTTTGTTTTCTCAAGGATCCGCGTAACCCGGCTTTGATAAGTACCGGCCTGAAGCGGCTGTAAAGATCAGATTGTTCTGCCGCCTGTGCGGAGGCGGTTTGGGTGTTGGAATAAGGGATATTTCCACGTAAACCCTGCCCGTGAGCTGCGTCACGGCGAGTCGCGGGGTTAAGGATGGAGCAATGACACTCGGGTCCCCATCCCTCGGAGAGGCTCGTGGGCTTCTCTGGAGGCCTTGGTAGGATTAGGGCTTGACGTATACAACAGGTAGCCCCTAACCTTGATGTTTTTACATGTTTAAAGGAGAACAAAATGACTTAATGATCACAGAAATGCAGCTGGGGCAGGAGCAGGACGAGGCAGCTGTTGGACAGTGTCCAGCCACCGCACAAAGGTTGGGGACATCGGGCTAATGGAGCTCTGTCCCATTGAAATTGCAGATTAAGTTACTGCAGACACGCAGCGCCGCTTCTCTCTGGGCCTGGGTTCCTGCTGCCCTGTCGGTTTGGTAGGACGACGTGTTTGTATGGGAAGCGCGTAGGGCTGGAAGGGCGGCAGCAGCGGGGAGCGAGGATGGAGCAAGGGGARGAAAGGTGGAGCTGGCGCGGGAGGGTTCGTGCGGATCCTCAGGGCCTTTTTGGCCTCGGCCTTGGTGTTCTTCCTCGCATCTTCGCTGCGGCGCCTCGGGTGCTCTTATGGAACGGGCCGGTAGCATAGTTTGCTTGCTAAGGAGCAAGGATTTCAAGACGTGTAACCAGAAGACTGTTTAAATTGCCCCAAGGCTTGGGCAACCCCGAGGAGGAGCTCTTGGGGCTYTGTGGGGAGCCATAGGAGCAGCTGCCTTTGGAAATCGGAACGTGAGGGGGGCAATAGGTGCTGGAGCAGCACACTRGCGTGGTGACCATCAGGGCGGAGGGTCCCTCACGCCCTCTGAGAAGCAGCTTCCCTCTTCCTTGGGGGGCTTTTTGCTAAAGCCGCTTTTCAGCCTCTCTCCCGACACCCTGGATCTTGCTCTGTGCTACAACATTGACCGTCATGAGCACAAGTCAGGGCCACATCCCAGCCGTYGCGCCCAGGAGGTGGTTTGGCCCCGTTAACAAAGCCCTTAACACGGTGCATTTGTAGCTGCTTAGTTAACTGAGGCCCCTAAAACCCAGGGCCTGCCTAGTGCTGCCARCAGACCTGGCATCTCTTATTCCCGAGAGATTCCCTAGGCAGGGAAAGGTGATTTGCTGTCAGTCCCACTTTAACTCTCAGTGCTGGAATTCCGGTGTCCTGAACTCTTAGGACTTTTTGCATCTTTTGCATTAAAAACAGTAGTAGTTTTTTGTTGTTGAGAACTGCCCAATTTTTGGAGCACTTCCACTCAATTTGGAGAATTCTAGAGTAGATTTATTCTTTCCAGACCTGGTTAATAATTGTGATTGGCAGAAACAAGTCTTTCCATGTGGACAGCTGAGCACTGGGTCTCGCAACATCCCACAAACTCCATTACTGGAGTGYTTTTGCCTTCCCTGTCCCACTTCGCAGGTGAAGGAGGAAGGAGAGCAGAGCAGTCGGAAACGCCGCCAGTAGTTTTGGGGCCTTGAGACGTTTTACTTCCCAAAGCAAAGTTTCCTTGGGGCCTCTTGCAGCGTTCCTTGCTGGAGCCCCTTAGGGCCCACTTCGTGGCAGGTTGCTGCTGGGTCACACGCTCGCTTGTGTTTTTTAGCAGGGAATTATTAAACCCTTATGACAAAGTGCCTCTGTCCTGGCCATGGCCACCGGGGCCGCGTAGGTGAGGAGCGGGAGCCGGGGCGGTGATGCCGGGTTTGGGAAACTCCGCTTGGTGCTGCCTTTTGTTTGGATTTCTAACAGTCTGTTCTCTCTTCTCCCCTGCCCCACCGCAGAGTTCTACCTTGTAAATACTGTTATTTGTATATACTGTAAATGATGACATCGGTGGGCGCTAACCGAGCCCGGGGGAGCTGGGAGCAGACACAGACACAGAGCCAGACACAGCACAAGCAGCGGCCACAGGTAAGGGGAGCATCCGTGCAAACGGCCGTGGATTCTGCGCCGGGGCCTCCGAGTGGGGAGCCGGGCCTGGAATTGTTTTATTTCCTTCTCTTTGGCCATTCTCTGSTCGTTTTAATAAACACAAGCAGCTGCGTGTGGAGCTCCTTGTGYTGCTCTCGTGGTATTGAGGTCCCCCTCAAAACGGGAAAAGAGATGAGGTTATTTTGGCTCATCTGTGACAGGGAAACACTGCTGGGCAGCTTCTCTACTCTTGGCTGTCCCCTACTTGCTCCTCTTTTGGCTGACTTTCTTCCTGAGGATTTCCCCTTTCTACCCCACACTCGTGCTTCTTTCTTCATCCTTCTGATTCCAGTGTTTTCAGAGAAGCCGCGTGGCCTTTGGAGGAGGGTTGGTTTGAAACACGCTGCTCTAACCGTGCTCCCTCTTCTCTTTTGCCCGCAATGCCCTTAGGCCACCGCAGAACAGATTCGACTTGCACAGATGATTTCGGACCACAACGAYGCTGACTTTGAGGAGAAGGTGAAACAAGTGAGTTTGGAAAGCGGGTGAAGGCCGCCGCGAGGACGGGAGCARTGTCAGAAGTGCAGTTAATGCTGAGGAAGGTGATGGGAGGGAGAGAAGCTGCTGCTTGGGGGCTGTGCGGGCCCTCTGAGACGAGGAGGTTGTAGGTTCAGCTGTGGYGAAACACAGGAACTCAGAAACTCCTCAGCTCTGGGGATTAAGCCTTCATTTTAGGGCATAATTAAGCTGGGGCCAATGAGGAGGATGCCAAACTGTGGTGTTTCTTTGTAGGATTTCTGTTTTGGGATTAAATTTGGCAGCCTCCCAAGAGATCTGGTACTGGCCTGGTTTGGGAGATGTTGACTGTATCCCYCCGTTCTCCCCTACAGCTGATTGACATCACAGGCAAGAACCAAGACGAGTGTGTGATTGCTCTGCACGACTGCAACGGGGATGTTAACAGAGCCATCAACGTGCTGCTGGAGGGCAATCCGGACACGGTAGGATTGGGTCCTGTAAATCTGGTGAGGCCCTGTTCAGTGTCACTGCCTATTTGGAGATGAGACCTACAATAATGTCTAGACAAGGGGAGCCAAAAGGAGCTGCTCGTTACACGAGCAGTGTGTAAAGKGTGATTTTTTTGTTCTGGCTTCTTAATGCCGGCGCTTGTGTTTTTGCACAAAATATTACTGTTATAACAGGCTCAAAAGAAGAGGGGAGAAAATGCAGTAAATAAATGCTTCTCTTCCTTCCAAATCCCAGRGTTTGGCATGGTGCAGGGGTCTGTTTTGCAGTAACTGCCCGTGCACAAACGTTCACCCTGCTGCAAGGGTGAAGTGACTGACCCCTCTGAGGAGTCCACTGACTTGTGCCAGCGCAAACGGAGCTGTGGGAGCAGCATCTCCTTTATCCAAGCAGCTGGAACACCCTATAGGGTGGGATGCAGCTGCTGCAGAAGCTTTGTAGGGACAGAAATGGTGCTGGCAGAGCCACCCCTCCTGGTACCTATTGCTTCTCAGGCCCATGAAGCTGGCACTGGAGGGAAACTGGGGCCAGTGCCTGCCCTGGAACTGCACAGAGGTCTCAGAGCTGCTCCTGGTCTGCATTGAACTTTACAGCAATCCTGTGAAAATGGGGCATGTGATAAGAAACAGACTTGTTAGTGACTCAAATACMCTCTGCTAACAGCAACAACTAACCTGCCCAGCTAGTTGCTTGTAATTTACCATATTCCAAGCAATAAGGGAGCTGCTGTGGTCTCAATATTGGGTTGATTTGACTTAACCTTACAGTATTCAGAGTAAGCGTTTTTCTAAATTTCCTTCTGAGCCAGATACCTTTGGAGAGAGACTCCAAAAGCCTTTGGTTTGAATGGCCRCTTGTACCTGAAAGGGTTTTTTGTTGCTGTCTCTGCATGTTGCCATGCAAAAGCAGCTGTTTACTTGTCTGCACGTTGTGTTTTCAGGTGTTTGTCAATGACTTGTGACTATTTTTTAACTGTTCTAACAGTAGGTAGCGTGGGTTTGGTAAGTGTGAAACACCTGAAGACTGCTRCAAACCAAGGGCGATGCAGTCCTGTGGCTGTGAGCTAGAGAAGCGCTCAGCTTCCCGCAGCCCGACTGGGGCTCCCTTGAATTTGCCCGCTGGATAAATTCCGAGTTAACTTTCTCCCTGTGATCAGCATATTCAAGGAGGGGGTTCTGCCCCCGGAGCAGGGAGAAAAACCACCCCTGCAACCCCAAGCTGCTTCCAAGCGCTGTGTGCCCAGCTGGCCCGTGGACCCCACACACCTTTCAGGGAAGACCCAGGGAAGCTGCTGCTCTTGCTCGTCCTGCCACTGGCCCGTCTTACTCAAACAGACCTTGGGGTTTCTACTCCGAAACTGGAGTCTAAGCATGTACCAATTTTAGGATTCCTTTACCCAAAAGCGGGATATTCCCTTTTTTCACTTGCAATCCACACACACACACAAATATATATTTTTAGCAGTTCTCTATCTAATCCTCTCTTTTCTGGCATGTAGCACAAGTGCCTCCTTGAAATCCTGTGCTAGAGTGGACTGGAATAATCCCTGGAGCTCTTTCAAAAGATCCCTCTGTTTTTGTGACAACAGCTTGTCCTTAAATGCTGACTGCAGAGCATTTACCTGGGTCACCCTGAGAGCTCCCCACAACAGTGCCTGATGTGGAAGAGTTTTGTTTCCACCGCCAAGAGTAAAGCTTCTCCGTGCTTCAAACGACCACGAGGGTTGTGTCGGCTCCAAATTTCATTGCAGAAATGATCTATTATTTAATATAATGACCCATCTCCACTTCCTCCAAACTGCCTGCAGGTCAGCTGTAAGAAAGCTTTCCTTAAAGGAAGAAGCTCTAGTAGGTGTGTGCAGGCAGAAGGGTTTTTCTGATAAATTCAGTCTGGAAAGAGGTTTTTTTTACAGAGTCCCTCATTATATTTTGTAGAATGTTTAAATATGAATGTCTTCTGCATCTAGTACTGATCAAAATGTGATTAACTACTTTCCGTTTTGCCAACCTTCAGCATTCCTGGGAAATGGTCGGGAAGAAGAAGGGTGTCTCGGGACAGAAGGACAGTGGACAGACAGAACCCAGTGAAGAAAGCAAAGAAAACCGGGAGAGGGATCGGGATTTCAGCAGACGACGTGGTGGGCCGCCGAGGCGGGGGCGAGGTGCCAGCCGTGGAAGAGAGTGTATGGAGCTGCCCTTTAATAGCACCCCTGACTGCCACGATGCATGCCGAGCACTTAATGCACTGCACGGAGACTAGCCATAAAGCTCCTAGGGCAGGCAAATGTTTCTGAGGAGAAGCGTCCTCGTGCGTGCATGGAGAGGCCCATTTAACGCCCTCSTGCCTGAGGGGCTTCCCTGGCGATGCACTCGGTCACCCCAGCTGTAACCAAACGAGTTGTAGAAGTGTTGGGCGGCACCGTGTCCTGTGCAGCTGCCGCGGTGCCGAGCTCGAGGCTTGGCTTTAGAGCCCTGCCAAAGCGGGAGCAAGGCTCAGTCTGTCTCTGCATTGTTCTGTCTTTCAGTTCGGGGCCAGGAGAACGGGCTGGATGCTGGCAAGACTGGAGGATCCTCTGGAAGAGGCACGGAAAGAGGAAGACGGGGTCGTGGCCGAGGCCGAGGTACACACAGGGTTTGAGGTCAGAGGGATGGCAGGCCAAGGATTAGGTTGGAGATTAAAAACTAAGGTGGCCCTTGGGCAGGGGATTGGATTCCCGGGTAGCAGCAGAATCCATATGCACCATTCCCTGCACTCGTGCCTCCCGGACCGTTGCTGTGCAGAACACCTATTTTGGCTTTGAAATTCTCCGGAATTCATTTTCGCCTGACACCTGTGCAGCTCAGGGGCTACTACTGAGGACACACTGCACATATTGGAAAACCAGGGGTCTAATATTTACACGTTGTGACAGTTGGAAACCTAATTAGAGTCTGGGATCAGGCGTCGCTAATTGCACTACCAGCCAGCTGAGGTCATTCGCATCCCTGTAAAGATGACGCTGGAAATCTCATCAGCTCGGGAAGATCCTTGACACTTCCATGTTCTGGACATCGGAGCTGCATATGTTGTTCCGCCGTTGCTTTTTGCAGTGACWCGGAGCAAGCAGGTGCTCAGTGCTCTGTGTGTGTTTTACAGGTGGCTCTGGAAGGCGGGGAGGAAGATTTTCTGCCCAAGGCATGGGGTAAGTTTCCCTGACAAAACACACAAAAAAAAAGAAATCAAATACTGATGCTTGGGTAACAGTCTTTGCTTTGAGATTTTATTGGTTTTATTTATTTATTGAAAAAAAAAGCTGCATCCTGCCAACTTAAATTTGGGGTTGCTAGTGTAGCTGACCCTTCCCTTTATGAGGGAGGGCTCTGTCTTCAGGAAATCTGCTCTCTCTGTCCTGGTCTGAGTGAAATCAGTTGGTTTTAAAACTGCTTGGGAGGAGAGACTTTAAAAGGGCCCTGTTTGTGTTGCAGAACCTTTAACCCGGCTGACTATGCTGAGCCAGCCAGCACGGATGAGACCTACGGGAATAGCAACAACAACACGTGGAACAACACTGGCAGCTTCGAGCCGGATGATGGCACGAGTAAGGGCTCCTCCTGCTCTTGTTCCTTCTTTCAAAACGTTGCCTTGATCCTTGGGGTAGTGGGAGCGTTCTCCTTCCTTTCCTTGGGGGTCTTGCTCCACCTGCCTGGAGATGAGACCTTCCAAAAGTGAGCTTGAGATTTTTGTGGTGCAATAATTGGGCAGCGTGACRTGGGAGAATCTCTAATCAAAAGATTTCCCATTGGGTGGGGTTTTTTCTTTCTCTCTGGAGTAACCTTGCGTCCCCATTTCCACTGGCCTGTTCTCTTGAGCATTCAAGTAAACCCCAAGTTTGGGTTCTGAGAAGCATTCCCAGCCATACAGTAATGTTGCAATGAGCCATTTCCCCGTTTCTTGCATACGATGACAAACTTTGATTGCTTTGGAAGAAGAGAGAAGTGAAGTATTGTGCTTGCTTGTCCTCASCTTGTAAATCTGTGAGGAGACAATAACCTAGCAGAGGAATTTTTGCATCTAACATGCAAATATTTTTAAGCAATAATCCCTTTTACTGTGCCCTGGCAGCACAGGCTTTATTTTTCAGAAAGCAGAGAGCTTATTACTTAAAGAATTGAGCCTTTTAAATATGGGGCAACTAGTATGTGTTAGTTAAGGGCAGCAGGGCTGTTAGTGGAGGAAAAGGGACGGGAATGCACGAGCTCCCTGTGCTGGCASTYTGTTCCRTATGGACTCATGGGCACACCYGAGTTCTGCAGAAACRYAGAGCGACGTAAGTAGGGCTGGGGKGAAGCGAAGGCTTTCCTTTGCTGGTGGGACTGTCTGAATCAGCTCCAGTGCTGCAGTGCACCCCTGGTTTATCCCGTTCCGTGCCGTGCATGGTCGTTTTGTTTCCATTTTAGTAGCCTCAAGCATCTCTTTAACAATATCCACAGGTACAATGTGACTGATGGACATGGGGGCATTGAGACTCGCTTCACTTAAGTCAAAATTTCACTGCTTGTCTGTCTCTTCTGTTTTTTTTTGTTTCAGGACTTGATTTCATTGGGGGTGAGGGGTCAAATTATCCCCGAAAATTTGACACTGCTCCTGGTATGATATATCCAGGTGCACTAACTGCCCCGGATACCTTTACTCTATGGCTTTTTTTAAAAAAAGAACTGAAATATCTGTGGATATGTTGTTCTTCTCTCTCTTAACTTGTTTGTTTTAACAAATATTTGCCGTTTGCTCTGACTGTGCTTCTACTAACGCTGACACCTTGAATGTATCTTGGGAGACTGTGGAAATTCTGACTTCAGGCACT
This sequence comes from Eudromia elegans, assembly GCA_003342815.1. NCBI lineage: Eukaryota > Metazoa > Chordata > Aves > Tinamiformes > Tinamidae > Eudromia > Eudromia elegans. The sequence goes on from PTEX01000655.1 coordinate 20,600, forward strand.
GCTTATCAGCACCCCTAGCAGCCCTATGTCCACAGCACCAGTGACAGAGCATCCTGCCCAAGGGGAGGAAGTGTTGGGCACCTCAGGCACCTTCTGCTTTTAGGTGTTTGACGATAACGAGGACGCTTGGGCACAAAGCTGTTCTGAGCCTTGCACCTTTTCCCTGCTTTTTTGTATTCCTCTCTTGGAAGCCAAGGGAGCCCGTGAGATGATCCTGTCTCCCTCACTAAGCCCACAGAATCCCTGCAACGAGGCCAGAAACCAGCTTGGCTAATGGTTCCTCCAGAAAGGGACTTGAGCTATTGGGAGAACCTGCTTGGAAGTCAGGAGCGAGCGAGGGCTGCAGAGCCCCTGTGCAGGGAGCGGGTCCTGCCGGCCCTGGGGGCAGAGCCGCTCCGCGGGGTCCGCAGCATCGCCCTCCTCTGGGTTAATCTTCCGCTCCCCTGGGCAGCRCGAGGGCATCTGCCGGTCCCCGCGGTGCTTCTGACACACTTGGAATTTTGATCTTTTTCCCTCTTCTGAGGATGCCGGGCTGTTTTTTTGGGATCTGTCCACATGTGAGGAGCACAGGAAGCGTAGGGAGAGCCCTGTTGATGGCTCCTCTTCATCCGCAGCATTTACTCCTGCGTTCCTCTCTGCTCTCTTATTTCCACACRCTTACCTGACCGAGCCGAGCTAAAGCGGAGTCGCGTGCCCTCCGTTCCTCGGAGCACGGACTCTCCTGCAGGAAACATCCGGCTTCYCACTCCCCTCCGCCCCAGGTGCCTCCAGCTCCCGCCTCTCCCTCTGCACAGGGGCTGAGCTGCTCCAGGAGAGCCCGGGAAGGAGCCTTCCTGCTGCTGCTGCGCAGCACAGGCAATGTCAGGAATGGGGAAGCCGGCTCTTTACGCCCCGCATGGGATGTGTTGAAAGCAGCACGTTCTTCCGGGAAGTCTGGTTGGGTTTTTCCRCCCAGAATTCCAGAGACTCTTGATCATGTCTCTCCCATAAGTGTCTAAAATGTTCTCATTGCCCACATAGGCCTTTTCTTATGCAGTAAAAGGCTTTCAGCTAATAGAGGAGCCAACTTGTCCTCTCCTTGCAAGTGGCTACAGAATTAACCCTGTCAACTGTATCAGCTCTGGGGTTTTGTGCTTTTTTATGGGCTGAAATGAAAAATAGTGGATTGTTTTTATGCTGGAAAATCTTTGGATGTAAAATTCCTGTTCTCTTCCCACCCCAAATTTGAAGYTGTCTGGTGGCACTTGTAGTCAGCTTGGAGAATTCAAAGTACTGAGGTTAAACTGGGGTGCAGGTGAGGGCCTGAACTTGTCAAAGACGACGTGGTCAGACAAAAAGCTTCTTGGAAGTACATTTTGCTGTCTTCCAGGTTGTGCGGTGATAGGATGCGACTGAGAATCTTGCGCATGCCGTACTGATATTCAGCTTTGTGCGTGTCTGAAATTGAGCCCAGAAATTCCCGGATCAGTTGATCCTATAAATTTTCCTCTCGGATCCCACTTAACATAGGAATTCCTGGTGCAGTGAGGTTGCAGCTGCCGGGAAAAAAAATACAAAGCATGCAAAGGGTTCAGCTATTCCTGGGTTTTACATGAGTTTATATAGTAGAAATGGAGCTTTTATGCTGAACTGAACCGGTGCCACCTTGGTTTTGGTGGGCGGTGGCATTGTGACCCACCGAGGACCGCTCTCTCGGGGCTGCTGGGGTGGCACTAACCGCTTGTGGGTGTGGAGAGCCGCAGCCCTCGCACTAAGGGGGCAGCCCGGGGGGAATCCTGCGGGCCGGGAGCCTGCGGAGGTGCCGGGGAGCCTCTTTCCCGGGGATCTTGCACTGGGGCCGCTGCTTTCACTTGTCTGGTTGGCAAATAAATCTCCACTCAGCTGCTTGCAAAGCTCCCAGCGCTTCCCTGACTCCTTTGCTTTGTTTCTCTTTTAGTTTTTGCCTGACAGATTAATTTCTCTCGTTCTTGTTATCCTTCCAGGTGCGTGGAGGGCAGCGACRGAAGAGTGGGGAACGGAGGACTGGAACGAAGATGTGAGTACTCTAACGGCCGCCTCCRTCGCGCGTCTGCCCGCAGGGCCATGTCCTCACACACGTGCAGCTAGGAGAGGGGTTTCTGTCATCGTGGGCTTGTCCTGCGGCGCAGGGTGCTCTGAGGTTTCTCCTCCTCCTCCTCCTGTTGCTGGTTTGTTTTTACTGTTGCAGTCCAGTTGCTTGGCAGCTCCTCTGTTTGGAATCAGATGTGTTGGTTAAATCACCAGTGGTGGTTAAATCTCCCCGCGGTTCCTTTTGAGACTCATTGTTTTCCCCTCCATGGTTTAACTAGATCTGTTTGTTTCTGGTCAAATCAGCTCGGTGATAACGGGCTCCTTGAGAGCTCAAATGTCAGTCTGCAGCTTTTGGGTTTTGACTTCTCCAGCAGTGTTGTCGCCAGCTCAGATGGGGTTTTGCAGATCAGTGGTGCCTGCCCTGAATTTGGGACATCTCACCTGGCGTATCTGTAAGGCTCCAGCAGCCCTGGTAGATCTGTGAACTKCTAGAAATTAGTGGAAGGAGGGTTTTTTTGAAGACTGGTAGRTGATTTGTGCACTTGGCAGAGAAGAAACAAGTTGAAATAGAAGCTGGTTCTTGGGGGAGTAGCTAAACCTGACCTTTGTTTCTTGAATCCTTTGAGGCTGTTTGTCTCCAGCACCTGTGCCCTACAGTTGATGTCCTAACACACTGCTCTTATCTTTGGATTCCTTTCCCCTCTTTTGTCCTGCAGCTTTCGGAGACGAAGATCTTCACTGCCTCCAATGTGTCTTCAGTGCCTCTGCCTGCAGAGAATGTGACAATCACCGCTGGACAAAGGTGACAGCCGGGGGCGATACTGTTTGCCTGGCAAAAGTGACACAAAAGTCGCCTTCCCCCACTAACCCTTGTCAGTTAGGTAAAATACAGGAGTTGAGAGCAAACCAATATGGATTTAAATACTGGATCTGAGTTTTATTCTAGGCTTTGCCAGTGYTTCTTCAGATATTTTTGTGAGGCAAGTTTGGAGCAGTTTTCTGCATTAAAATACACTTTCTGTGAATGTAAATGTGCTACCCTATAGGGTCTTGCTCAGTCCTTGTTCTTCTGAGGCTGCTAATGGCAGAAGGTATAAACTGGGAGGCTGGAGTTAGAGCAGTCCGTGGTGAAAGCGAGGAACGTGCCAGTGCCTGCGTTAACCTCCGTGTATTCCCTCTCTTTCCCCAGGATTGATCTCGCAGTGCTGCTGGGGAAGACGCCCTCCTCCATGGAGAGCGAGTCAACAAACCTGGAGTCTTCCCAGGCTCCGTCCCTGGCCCAGCCGCTGGTGTTCAGCAATTCCAAGCAGAGTGCTCTATCCCAGCCRGCCTCCGGGAGCACCTTCTCCCACCACAGCATGGTAAGGGAAGCGCCGTGCACTGCCAGCACCACGGGCCTTGAAGGGACCGTGATGTCCTTGCTCACCTTTTGGACAGCATCAGAAATGTGGTTCTGCCACCTGCTCTGCTGCTTGTGGCATAGTCCTCTGCTTGAATGATTTGTGAGTCTGAGGCTCGTTATTTAATTAGAGGTAATTGGTATAATTCCTCCCCTGTTGTCCTCGTCAGACTTGTAACGTGTACTTCTTGCCTGTGGGGAGGAGGGCATGAGCCTTTGCAGTCCAGAGACTTGAAAATCCCGTGGTCTGTGAGAAGTGGAACTGGTTAGGAGCTTGGTATGGGATGAAATGCTAGCAGCTCCGTACGGAGGGATGGAGAAAGGAGGTGTTGAATCTGCAACAGAGATGTACACAGAACTGAACAGATGCTGCTCTGTCCACCTTCAGCAAAGGAAATGTGTGCTTAATGGTGGCGTAGTTCAGGAAGGGTTTTCAAAACCCTCTTAATTGCTGAAAAGTCAAGTYCAGCTGATGGGATGTGTACAGGTCTTTTTAAAGATGCTTTGTGTTAACTTTCTTGACGAACTTCTCCTCCAGTGTGTAACACACATTAGAGTGCGTTTCTTAGTGCGTGACTAAGCTGCAAGCCGAGGGAGCCGCTGACTTTGCTCTGTCGTTGCTGAAATTGCAGGTGAGCATGTTGGGGAAAGGCTTTGGAGACGTCGGGGAGGCCAAAGGCAGCAGCACCACCGGGTCGCAGTTCCTGGAGCAGTTCAAGACGGCGCAGGCTCTGGCTCAGCTGGCTGCTCAGCACAGCCAGCCCGCCGGGAGCGCCCCTGCCTCCTCCTGGGACATGGGATCTACGGCGCAGCCCTCGGCCCTTGTGCAGTACGGTGAGAAGCGCTGCGGCTTCCCAACGCAGGGGCAAACCGAGCTCCGCAAGTGAGGAGGAGGAGGAGGAGAGCAAAGAGCTGCTGCCGTCCAAGCGCGTTTTGCCCTGCGGAGTTGGTGGAAAGAGCTCACAGGAGAAGGGGTTAAAGGGTTTACGGGGGCAGCTGGAGCTCAAGGTTGGGAGGGSGATGCTGGCGTTTGCCGCTCTGCAGAAGCAGTGCTTTGCTTTGACAGGACACTGAATTGTTCAGTCACACAGGCAGTTTGGGAATTCTGTTTCCCGAGCTCTGGTTTTTAACAGGTACCAGGAGAAGGCATGATGTGAATTGTTTTTCTTGATATTTGGAAATTTTAGCACTTGCTTCAGTTTTAAGGAGAGGGCAAAATCCTGATGCCTCTCTCCTCTGGTAGATCTCAAGAACCCAACAGACTCTTCGGTGCATAGTCCCTTCGCCAAGCGTCAGGCCTTCACGTCGGCTTCCACCATGATAGAAGTGTTTATGCAGGAGAAGCAGCCTGTGGCGACCGCCTCCACGACGGTGCCGGCCCCTCCTTCCTCTCCGCTGCCCAGCAAAACCAATCCCGTTCCCCAGATGTCCCCAGGGTCTTCAGACAACCAGTCGTCCAGTCCCCAGCCCGCACAGCAGAAGCTGAAGCAGCAAAAGAAGAAAGCATCGTTGACATCAAAGGTGCAGATCGAGGGGGAAGGAGACACCGCGTGCGTGTTGGAGTCTGGAAAACTCCCTCTGAGCTGTACTTGACGTTTGTGATGTTAGCATTGGGGTTTGTGGGGGAGAGGGGAAAGCTCGCGCTCCCGAGCTGAGCAGAGACAGAGTAGTTGAGAAGATGCAAAGCCTGCAGCTACCCTCGCGTGGGAAATGAGGATGCTTAGGTTGTTTCTGAGAAGCTTGGGCTGTTTGAGGACCTTGGGCTCCTCTGCAGCGGAGTGAGATGCGTGTTCCAGCCTGACATCAAAGAGCCTACCTGGGTCCGCGCTGAATTCCCTGCCTGATTTGGTCTGCCCGTGTTTGAAGTGGGTTTTTCTCCGGAGGAGAGGCTGACCTTGTGTGTTTTCCCTCCCTTGCAGATTCCTGCTCTTGCAGTGGAGATGCCTGGCTCAGCAGATATCTCAGGGCTAAACCTGCAGTTTGGGGCATTACAGTTTGGTTCGGAGCCTGTTCTTTCGGAGTACGAGTCGACGCCCGCAACGAGCGCCGCCGTTAGTCAATCTGCAAGCAGCCTGTACACCAGCACTGCGAGGTGAGGAGCGGGAATGAGGACACGCCGCTGGGATGGCCGGGCGCGTTCCCCCTGCTGCGGCCTGGGAGGGAGCAGGTCACCGAGATGGGCTTCTTCCTTAGCGGTGGCYTGGGCAGGTGGCTTGTCCGCTGCGGGGTAGCGCTGCCGCATACCAGTAGACCCTTTCTGACTGTGCCCGTGCTCAGAAAGGGGGGACAGTTGTATGCAAGAGCAAAGCCTTAAGTTGCCAGCGGACTCGGCCGGGCAGCTCTGTGACTGCGTGGCCCGCGGTGCTTGTACAGACGTTTCCTGCTGCAGTTAAAGCATTTTGCTGGAATTGCTGAAGGTGAATCCCCAGCACGACCGCTCTGCCTCCCTCCCTGGGAACCGCTCCTGGGCTTTGCTGCTTTGGGAAAAGTGAAAATGCTTTTTTTGCTATTATTGCCATTTTTATTTTTTTCTTTTTGTAGCGAATCTTCGTCCACAATTTCGTCCAATCAAAGCCAGGAGTCTGGTTACCAGAGCGGCACGATACAGACAGCAACGTTTACCTCCCAGAACAGCGCTCAGGGACCACTGTACGAACAGAGATCCACACAAACGAGGCGGTATCCAAATTCCATCTCTTCCTCACCCCAGAAAGACCTGACCCAGGCCAAGGTAAGAAATTAGCTTCGCTTAGYGTTGGTTCTGATCAAGTGCAGCGTGTGAAGTGCTGCCTTGGAGTAGTGAGGAAAATGGGAGCGTTCTAGTGTTTCTGTGACGCTCCAGCCTCACCCAGTGGTTTGTGGGCRCTTGGGAGAGCTCTGCTCTGATACCAGAGCCACTGGGTACTTCCTCACATGTAAACAGTGATTAAGTTGACTGCAGGCCATAGTCATGCACTGTATAATAACCCTGCTGCAGAGTGTCATTAAGGCCAAGGATTCTGTCTTAGGRTTTCAAGCCTCGCACTCTTGACAARCATTCAGTGCTAGGAATAGTTCCGGTAGCATCAGCCTCGACTAATAAACTCGGGCTCGGGTTTTGGGGCCGGTCCGACCACCACCAGCAACGAGGCTGCTTGTTTGCAGCCGAGGGGGCAGCTGTGGCAATGGGTGGTAGAGCCCGGGACCAGATGCCGCGCGGCGCTTGTTGATAGCGTGCCTGTTTCATGATTTGGGTGGGAGCGTGGGATGGATTTGACAAGTGTGCCTCTGAACAGGAGCGGCTGCAATGCCCAATCTCTCTCTCTTTTCCCTCTCTTAGAATGGTTTCAGTTCTGTACAGCCCACGCCATTACAAAACACGCAGGCCGTTGAAGGTGAGTGTGGAGGCAGCGGCTCTGCCGAGTCTCCTGTGCTCTCCTTGCTCTTTGCTTCGGGTGAAAAGTGTTCATGGCAAGGCCCTTCCCTGCCTGCCTGGTTGCTGCCGCTGACYTGATTTGCTTGCTTGGAAAGGGCCGGCTTTGTGCTGGTAGATCCCTGAGATCCACCATGAGTTGCTTTAGCATCATCTCCCTGTTGGCTCTTTGCCGTCTTGTCTGTGAAAGGCATCTCCTTCGCAGCCGTTGAAGCTCTTTGCAAAGCCAGTGGCAGTGGTGGCTGTGAGCTGAGGTGCAGAGCGCGGTGGYACCGTCACAGCTGTCCGGCTGGTTGGCAGCAGAGAGGGAAGCTCCGTGTCTCCCACCTCCTCCAGCTGGACTTCTGCTGCTCCCTACTTCTCAATTGTCCTCCAAGAGCTGCCCGGAGCTGCCCCTAACCCCGAGCCGTTGTTCACAGGTGCTACAGGCCCYGCGGTGAAATCCGAATCCCCCTCTGCTCCCAGCATCGCGCCCCTAAACGACGGCGTATCCGCGTCCTCGCTGCTGACCACGGCCAGCCAGCACTCGTCAGCCCTGGGCAGCCTGAGCCACGGCGAAGAGCTGCCCAGCACCACCACGGCGCCGCTCAGCAGGTGGGCCCAGCTCCCCCGGAGCACCAGCGGGCCCGGCGCTCCCGAGCGGAGCACTGGRCGCTGACGCTGGGTTTTGCCCTCTCCCGCAGTACGTTACCCACCCAACAGAACAGCCTGTCCTCATCCACGTCCTCCGGGCGAACGTCGACTTCGACTCTTCTGGTGGGTCTGGGTGTCTCTAGCGCTTTCTCCCCCTATATTCTTGCTCAACTCAGAGGTCTGTTGGTGCCCCTTGGAGCCTGGGCGTGCAGCTGGCAGCCCAGGGGTGTCACAGAGGGCTTTTGTGCAGAGAGGAGGGAGGGTTGCTTCAAAACACGTTGTGTACACTGCTGGCTTGAGACTCTGACGTGCAGCCCGTTTCAGACTCAGAAGTAGATYCCTTCTAGCTCGTGGTAGCTGCAGAGAGAAAATTGCTGCAGAAAAGGCAGCGTTGCAGCCCGGAATTGGGGCAGGCTGGTGGGCGGTGAGTGTCCCCAGGCACGTTCGCAGCAGGGGCTCACGGAGGCCTGAGCTGTTGGCCTCAGCAGCAGGATGGATCTTCCCACTGCGCATGTCCGTTCAGTCCTGCTTCTCCCAGCAAACGGGCATGTTGGGGCAAGGCTTGCGAGGGACTTGGAAGCGTTAGGGTTGGCTGCTCCCAGGACTTGGGACTTGAGCCAGAGGCAGAGTAGGTTTCTTTGTAGCCCGCAGCAGCCAAGCTCCTAGCAGGCCCTGAGGAATGTCCGGGTGCGGGGGGAGCCCCGTTTTGCAGTCGTCTCGGAGCGGTCCCGCGGGCCTCACCTCCGGATCTCTTCTCCTCCTTCCCTAGCACACGAGTGTGGAGAGTGAAGCGAGCCTCCATTCTTCTGCTAGCACTTTCTCCACCTCCTCCAGCTCGGTGTCCGCCGCCCCGCCAGCGGCCAGCGTTTCCTCCAGCCTCAGCAGCGTCAGCAGCCTGGGCCTCAGCCTCAGCAGCAACTCCACGGTGACGGCCTCGACCCGCAGCTCGGTTGCGACAACATCAGGTGCTTCCCTGGGTCCTGCTCGGYGGGAGGAGGGTGCGGGGACTCGAGGAAAGTTTGTGTCATTGTAGAACTTCTCCTTCCCTTCAGGAAAAGCCCCTCCCAATCTCCCTCCTGGAGTCCCACCGTTGTTGCCTAATCCRTACATCATGGCTCCAGGGTTGCTACATGCCTATCCGGTGAGTGGGACGGCTGCCGGCCCTCGGYAGGGGTACGACGCGTCTCCGGATCCCCTGAGCTCTGCCTGTAGCTACGAGGGAGGGATGGGACGTGCCAGAGAAGCTGGCACCAGGCGCGGTCAGGCAGATTTAACACGGTTTGACCTTGTAGGAGAAGTGTTTTACTAGCCTGGTAGGGCTGCCCTGCCTCAAGAGTTTAGATATCCTGCCTGCCGTAGACCATGAGGAATGCCTGTGCCCATGGGGATCTGTAGTGCTGCTCTCCAGGRCAGGGCTGGCCTTGTCCCTTCCACGTGGCCTTCCCAAGCTCCTGGGGAGCAGCAGTGCTTGCTYGGGTACGGCCTGTGCCAGTGCTGAGCCACATCAGCAGCGTGGCCAGAGCAAGGGAGGCAATGCCCCCAAGTCCTGCGCCGCGCCGTGTGGTCCGAATATTCACCGTCTGTGTTCCTCACCTCAGCTCCCGCTCTTTTTCTAGCCACAGGTGTATGGATACGATGACTTGCAGATGCTCCAGACGAGATTCCCATTGGTGAGTACTGGAGATGAACRTAGACGCTCGGAGCTGCTGCTCCTGGCAGCTTCCTTGAGCCACGTGCTGTGGGTGTGGAGACGTGTCCGGCTGGGAAGTAGTCCTGAAGAGCTGGCAAAGTGGGATGCTAAAAGGATACGCAGCCTCAGCAACAGTGCTGAGTTAATCAGTTGCTCCTTTGCACTTGGGAATTAACACAGTGGTTGTTGAGACGGCGGCGTTGGTGGTGGAGCTAGGGGATGCACGAGCACGTGCAGCAAAGCTGGGGTGTGGGACGCTGCTCTGCGGGGTCCTTGCACGTTTGCCTCTATCCTTGAGAGGGAATAAACGTTCTTGGAACTGGTTTTTGTTTGGGAGGGTGACGGGTGTCCCCTGTGTTGCGATGTGCTGGGAGAGGTCGGGACGGTTTCAGGCCCGCACACCAGTAGACCTTGTCTGGTTCTTCTGATAGCCAGACGAGGGGGATGGTGCATGCAACAAGAACCAGGAGCTTGCTGCAAGCTCTCGGCAGCCGTGACGTGCCTGATTGAGCTGCAGCACTCCAACACGGCTAGTGGCCGCATCCCAGAAAACCTTTTCTAAAAGGTGCACCTTGATGTGTGTGGATGGAGCTGATGGAATCTGTCCTTATGTTTTTTTTGTCCTTCAGGATTACTACAGCATCCCGTTCCCTACACCCACCACCCCGCTGACTGGAAGAGACGGCAGCCTGAGCAGCAACCCATACTCTGGTAGGGGGAAAGGGTTGACCAGGTTACGTGTGGAATTGTCTGCGGCGACTCTCTGTGCTTGGTTTAGTCCGTAGGGCTTTTCTCAGGCATTAGGTTCTTGACTCCTCTTGGATCTGCCTGGTCATGCCCAGGCATCCTGCCAGAAAGACGCGGACAAGTAGGAGTTGCTGCAGCAGGGGAGAAGGAGCTGAGGAAGAATGGGAAAAATGCATGAGGCAGGAAACTGGCACTGCCTGTCAGGTGTGGGGGAGATGGGAGGGGAGCAGTGAGCGCTGCTCTGCGGGCACACTGAATAAAAATGCAAAGAAATGTAAAATCTGCGATGAATATCTGGGTAAATGAAGTTTAAAAACTGCAGCAGCCTCATGGTTAAAGCCAGCAGGACRTTCAGAATTGTTGTCAGATTTGATTCAAAGGCCCAGGGGGTGGCTGTTTTTATTGACTCTGGCTGGTGCCTCCCGGCTGCCGATTCACGGAGGGAAGCGCCGAACCCTGTGAGCAGCAGCTGCTCTCAGCTTTCCTGCACTTCAGGAACTGTTGCAGTTTGTGCCTTGCTGCTTTTTCCAGCATCGCTTTTTCCCCACTTCGGTGGCAATTTGGTAGTGCCAAAGCACCCTTGTGCAGCGGGCCGAGGCTGAAGCCCCCGGCTCGGGAGGGCTGCGTACGGAACGGCCCGTTGCACCCGGAACGTGCCGGCTTCGCCGGGGCGATAGTTAATGCTTGCAGCCACGCTGGGCTTGCCTGCCCGCYGGAGCAGCCGCGAGGAGTTCACCGCATCGCTGGGCAGGCCCTGAGCAGGGAGAGTGTTGGGGTGAGAGCGCCCAGCGGAGGCTCCCCCAGCCTTGCGGTGTCCCGGCTGCTGGCGAGGATGAGGACGGGGCGAGTGAAGCCTCCCAGTATTCCCAAGGGGCTTCTGGGCCTCTGTGGAGCCTTTGGTTGGGTGCCACAGTGCCAAGAGGAGGGAGGTGTGAGCAGCCCAATAAGAAAGAGGCCGTTCACGCACCTTCACCTGGGCTCTTATCTTCCCCAGGAGCTGGTGGCTGTTGCAGGGAGCCCCGAGGCTGCTGCCTCTGGCACTGGTTGTTCTTGGGCTCCCTGTGGATGCGCTGGGATCGGCTGGGTCCCATCCTCGTGCCCCCAGCTGTTTGATCTCGAGCTGCAGACCTGGTGCAGCAGTGGGGCAAGGGGCGTGCAGCGTGGGGAGGCAGCTGAGAGCTGCTCYGTGGGGCACCCGCCTGGCCCTCGCGTTCCGGAGCCGGAACAGCCGTCCTGGGTGGCCAAGGGAGGGATGGGGGTTGCCGCTGCTCATCGGAAGCTGCAGCTCCTCTAGGCTGGGATACAGGGCGAGGGCATGATGTGCTCGTCCCTCAGTGTCCCTCTCTCTTGTGCGTCCCAGGTGACTTAACGAAGTTCGGCCGGGGCGATGCCTCCTCGCCCGCTCCGGCCACGACGCTGGCGCAGCCGCAGCAGAGCCAGACGCAGACCCACCACACGACGCAGCAGACGTTCCTGAACCCGGCGCTGCCGCCCGGCTACAGCTACACCAGTCTGCCCTACTACACAGGGGTACCGGGGCTGCCCAGCACCTTCCAGTACGGGCCCGCCGTGTTCCCTGTGAGTGTCCGCGGGCGGCGCGGCCGGGAGCCGGCTCGGCGGAGCCGCGCGCCGGGGGCTCTCCTCACTGCGGCCCTCTCCGCCCCTTAGGTTGCTCCTACCTCTTCCAAGCAGCACGGTGTGAATGTCAGCGTCAACGCATCAGCCACCCCTTTCCAGCAGCCCAGCGGCTACGGCTCGCACGGATACAGCACCGGTAAGAGGCCTGGCAGAGCGCGGTTCTCCCCGGCACGGGCAGGGCTTGCTCAGCCCCGCTGACGGCACGAGGGGATAGTTCCCGTAGTGCCTCCAGCAGCATCCGGGATGGATTGCAAGGGAAAACGAGTTCCGTGTCGCTCCATCCTCCCCGAGGAGGCCCAGGCTTGTCCTGCCTTAGCAGGATGTAGATTGGAGCGGTGCAGAGCGCTTCACACCCTCGGAGCTGCCCTGGTGGAGGGCTGAGGCCTTGGACATTTGTGTCACGTCAGAGTTTAGAACAAGAAGTTGCCACATAACTGCATCTTCGACCGCCTGTATGTAACGCATAGATATAAAAAAAAAAAAAAACTCATTCCATATTCGAGTCTGGGAACTTATTTGACGACGGTGTGGCTTGCTGGGCAGACACGTGTCTTAATTGGGAGGTGCCAGAGCTGTGAGCCTGCYGCTTCTCTTGGTGTTGGGGCTTGTGGTTAATGTTTCTGGTGACGTTCACAAAGGACCTACCTTTAGGTCCTGCTTCCAGCCTTTAGGTTCCTGTCGTGCTTTTCCTCTGGACTGGAGCCTTTAGGGGCTTGTTTTCCTCTTCACAAAGATTCTTCGCCCTGTAATCGGTTACCTTCGTCATCTTCCTGAGACACCAAGCACCAGGTCCTTCAAATCCCTCCCGCGGCGACACTTTCCAGCCCTCAGACACTTGCCCAGGCTCTCGTCTGCGTCGGGAATGGGGCCCATGTGCCAGAACAGTGGCCCCGGCCATGCTGGTCTATGGAGCTGCGTCACCTTTACGTGGAATTCCCTGGCTTTGTGGCCAAGGAGCGCTGGAGCGCTCAGTGGCACCGCGCCACGCTGGAGGGTTGTGTCCCTGCGTCCCYGCTCCGTCACCTTGGCTCCTCCGATTGTTGCTGTTCCCAAGAACGCGCGTGGCTCCGGGTGGCAGCGGGCGCTTGTTTCTGTAGGTGTTGGTGCCGTTGCCCAGGCCGAGGGAGCCTCGTCAYGCGCAGCCGGGCGCGGTGCCGCTCGGCCTGTGCCGCGCTGCGCTCTCCGGGATCGCCGTCCCCAAGGCTCGCGGCCGGGCCAGGCCCCAGAGCTCCCCGCGGGGCTTGCCAGCGGTGGCTCCGGGAGGCCGGTGCCGCTCTCCTCACGGCTCCTTCTTCGTGTTTCCTCCCCGCCAGGTGTATCCGTGACCTCCAGTAACACAGGAGTGCCAGACATCTCGGGCTCCGTCTACTCCAAAACGCAGGTCAGTGTCTTGGGCGCTCTCGGGAAGACGCCGCTTCCCGGGGGAGCGGGAACRCGGCTCCGACGCAGCCTGCGTGGGCCGGGAGCCTCCTTCCCGTTGGAGCTGCGGGGCAGGGGGGGACGCAGAGCCGAACGTGTCACCGTCCCCGGCTTGGGGCAGGTCTGAACCCCTGCGGGGTGGGGACAAGGGGGACAGGGATTCATCCTCTGCGGCTCCTGGGCCGGGGSTGGCGCCGCGCCTCGGAGCACCGGGAAGGGGCAGCAGAGCAGGGCGGCCCCGGCGCTCACGCCGCCCCGGGCGTCTCCCCCCCCAGCAGTCCTTCGAGAAGCAGGGATTCCACACTGGAACGCCGGCCGCCTCCTTCAACCTGCCCTCGGCGCTGGGCAGCGGGGGCCCCATCAACCCCGCCACGGCGGCCGCCTACCCCCCCACGCCCTTCATGCACATCCTGACCCCGCATCAGCAGCCCCACTCGCAGATCCTCCACCACCACCTGCAGCAGGACGGGCAGGTAGGCGTCCCCACCACCCCCTATCCGCCCCCCAGGCCCCTTGCGGGGTCCTTCCTAGGGCTCTCGCTGCCCCG
>PTEX01000657.1:0-34197 GCA_003342815.1 Eudromia elegans
GTTCCTCTCTACCCAACTCTCCAACCTGTCCAGGTCCCTCTGGATGGCAGCACAGCCCTCTGCACTGTTGGCCATTCCACTCAGTTTGGTATCATGGGCAAACTTGCTGCTCGAGGTGCACTCTGTCCTCTCATCCAAGTCATCAATGAACAAACTAAACAGCACTGGGCCTAATACCTACCCCTGGGAGACACCACCAGCCACAGGCCTCCAACTAGACTCAGCCTTGTTTATCACCATCCTCTAAGCTCTGCCCTCCAGCCACTTCTCAATCCACTTCACCGTCCACACACCTAGCCCACACTTCTGGAGCTTCCCCATGAGGATGTTGTAAGACACAGTATCAAGGCAGAAACATCTGCAGCTCTCCCATCGTCCAGTCAGCCAGTCATCCCATYGTAGAMGGCTATCAGSTTYRWCAAACATGACYTCYYCTTGGTGAACCCATGCTGACTACTCCTTATCAGGAGTAATCTTCTCTTCCTTCACATGCCTAGAGATGGTCTCTAGGATGATCTGCTCCATCACCTTGCCAGGGACGGAGGTGAGGCTGACCTGTAGTTTCCCAGGGCCCCACTCTTGCCCTTTTTGAAGACTGGAGTGATGTTGGCTCTCTTCCAGTCCTCCAGTCCTCCTCCACTCTCCACGACCACTCAGAGATGATGGGGAGTGGTTCAGCAATAACTCCCACCAGTTCCCTCAGCGCTCTTGGGTGCATCCCACTCTGGCCCATAGATTTATGTGTGTCCATTTTGCATAAATAATCTCTAACCCAGTCCTCCTCGACCAGTGCAAAGTCTTCCTCTCTCCCGGATCTCTCTCTTGTGTCAAGGTTCTCTATTTCATGGGCAGTAGCCTTAGCAGTAATGACAGAATGAAAGAAGGCATTTCGTAACTGCCTTCTCTGCATCCTCCATCACCAAGGCACCCTCCATATTCAGCAGCAGATCACGTTTTCCCTACTCTTCCTCTTGCTGCTGATGTATCTGTAGAAGCCCTTCCTGTTGTTCCCGACAGCTCTTCCTAAGTCTAATTCCAAATGGGCCTTGGTCTTCCTCTTGCATCCCTGCATTCTCTGACAGTGTTCCTATATTCCTCCCATGTGGCCTGGCCCTCCTTTCACATTACATATGTGCTTTTTTTCTCATTAAGTTTACCCAGCAGCTCCATGCCCATCCATGCAGGTCTTCTGCCTGCTTTCCTTCCCCTCTTTCTTGTTTGAGTGCACTGATTCTGAGCGTGGAGGAAAGGATTCATGAATATAAGCTAAAATGTCTGGATTCTCTTTCCTTCTAGGCTCCTGGCCTAGGGGATTTCTGCAAGGAGCTCTCTGAAGAGGTCAGAGTTCGCTCTCTTGAACTCCAGGGTAGCAATCCTACTTTTTGTCCAGCTTCCTCCTTGCAGCATTGTGAATACCAACAGCTCGTGGTCACTGCAGTCAAGACTGCCGCCAACCTTCACATTTCCCACTAGACCATCTCTGTTCGTTATTACCAGGTCTAGTAGTGCCTATTATCAACCACCTGCATAGGGAAGTAATCTGGAATGTTCTGCAGGAACCTCCTGGACTCTAGCTGTGTGATTATCCCAGCTGACATGTGAGTGGTTGAAGTCTCCCATCAGGACCAGTGTCTGTGATCATGTGGCTGTACTTGCAGCTACCTGTAGAAGGCCTCATCCACTTCCTCTTCCTAGTCAGGAGGCCTGGAGATAACACCCACTACAGGGTTGGCCGTCTTGGCCTGCCCCTTCATCCTCACCCACACACTCTCCACATGCAATTTGTCCTCCTCATGCTAAGCTCTTCTCTATACACTGCAGTTTCTGTCTCATGTAAAGAGCAATTCTGCTACCTCACTTTCCTTGTCTGTCCTTCCTAAGAAGCCTAAATGACTTATCCTCCATTGCCACATCCCAGTCAAGAGAGCTGTCCCACCATGTCTCAATATTTGCAATGAGATCATGGCCCTGCAATCATATGGACATCTCCAATTCTCCTTGTTTATTCCCCATGTTATGTGCGTTTATACAGAGGCATTTGAGCTGGGCACCCAATGTGCCTGTCCTTCTAGCTGGGGCAACTGTAACTCGACTATGTGAGCCTTCAGAAGTTCTCCCATGTGGGGGTCTGCAGAGCCCGGGGCAAACTCTGGGTCCTTGAGATGAAAAACTCCGGGTCATTAAGATGTAAAGAGCAAGCAGGAGGGTGGAAATCCCCTTATGGATAAGCCCGATAAGTTAAGAGATAGGTAAAAGTGTTTGGGGCTGCCAGTGATTGGTTAGAAGTCGCTGGTGGAGCTCCCGGTTACCATGCGATCACCTCCTGGAAGAAGATGTGGGGGTCATTTGTGAGTTTCTCATGGGGAGAGGGCAGGGTTTGTTTGTATGAGGATACAGTGTGACTTCAATAAAGGTCTTTGCTTCACCATCTCAGAGACGCCTGATCCTCAATACACCCACACTCTCTTGATGCCATTTTCCCTCTACAGGCTTTGAGCATGCTTTGCTGCAATAGGTACACTTGACATCCACAAATCCATGGGCCCAAATAGGATTGACGTAGGACTGCTGCGAGAGCGGGCAGATGTTACTGTTAGGTCCCTCTCCAGCATCTTTGAAATGCTATGGAGAACAGGAGAGGTGGCCATATAGCTAGTGGAGAATCCTCCCTTGGTGATTCTCAAGGGCTGGATGGCCACAGTATTGGGCAATGTGCTGTAGCGGACTGTGCTGGTGCAGCGGGGGACCTCATCTCCAAAGGTCACTTCCAGCCTCAGCCATTCAGTGATTCTGTGATCCATCACACTCCCAGTAACTGCTGGGCCAGGGAGGATGGGGAGGTGGATATTGAGCACATCATTTTCCTCTTGGAATGTCTTTCCTTATTTGGAGTCTGCAAGAGACAGCGCTGGTGGGCACAGGCCTTTTTGGGAAGCCAGCTGGCTGGAGACACATCTGTGCTGGCCTTCCCTGAAAGGAATGGATGGAGCAGAGTCCATCACTGACAGGGAAAGGCCTGCACATGGCCTTGGCCATGATGGGTCAGGTGATGCTGGGGATCTGCTGCCTGAGCAGCCTTGGGCTTCTCTTTACAGTGCTGGGCAGTGTTGGTGTTTGGGTGATGACAGTGTCAGCGCAGCACGGGGGTATTCCCAGGCCCAGGAATGTTGCCGGGACATCTGCATCACGTAACATTCCGAGCCCTCGGGTGTCACCGGTCCCAGGGCTGTCACCGTGACACCAACTATCGCATCACAATCCCAGGCCCGTTATAAAGGGGGGGGTCTGGGGCGGCCTTCCTCACTTTGCCCGCTAGTGAGCAATTGTGCGAGCGTGCGGGCAAAGAGCCGGTCTACGGCAGGGGCGCGAGGCCGCGGGGTAAGAGCCGCTCCAGGGCTCCCTCCCCAGCCTCCCTCCCCTCAGAGCTCTCCCTTTGCTCGGTGATCTCCCGAGAGCCCCAGCTAATGCCTGGGCGCTGAGGAGGGCACATGGAGCGAGCACGGGGCGCCCTTCTCTTTCCAGACTTGTTCTYGTCGGCCTTGAGCTGTTTTTATTGTTGGTTTTCCTTCCGGCGCGGACACCAAGGCCGAGGGTGAGCCCAGAGTGGAGGGCCGGGGCCAGGAGGGCGCAGCGGGTGGGAAGGCAGCTGCTGGGCAGGGCTGTGGGGCTGTTGCCTGGCCTGGGGCTGRGCTTGACGGTCACCGCTGGGGCCACTAACATGGGCTGGGATGTGTTTTCCTCTGCCACAGGACTTGGAGACAGAGCTCGTGGTCGGCCGCACGCGGGGCCCTGTCACCTCGGTGACATGGATCCTCGCGTGCGAGCTGGCTGCGGGCTCCTCGCCCTGAGCCTCGCGCTCATTGCCATCTTGGGCGTCCCCTCGGCCCTCTGGGTCCTGTTGACCTACCTTGTGTCCTCGAGACTCACCCCCCCAGGTGAGCAGGCCCTGTGCCCAAGCGCGGCTGCAGCTCCCGGCCGGCACCCCCGTTGCCGGCGCCCAACCCTCTGCTGGCAACGGGGCTGTGCTGGGGCGGCCCAGGGCGCTCACGGCCTCTCGCCTCCTCTCCCGCAGACTCTGCGCTCCTCATGGAGCTCCCGGAGCAGGCCGGAGGGAGAGAGCYGGCAGGGTAAGTGGAGCTGGCCYTGCCGGGGCTGTGCCATGGCTCTGGCCTGCTCCTGTGGGCAGGAGCAGGAGGAGCCAGGAGGCCGAGAGCTGCTGGGGAGAGCGACAGCCCCGGGCCCGCTCCTCAGCTGCCTTCCTCCYRCAGGTGCTCAGGCACGGACCGCGGGGCGTCTGGGGAGCCTCATGGCACAACCCGGCCTCGCCGTCACGTGCGGTTCGGGGAGAACCAGGTGGTGCTCCTGAGGGACGGCGAGCTCCTCGGCGTCGTCCCCAGGGAGCCCCACCTGCGTTTGCCCCCGGCCGTGGCGCCCAGGTCCATCTTGAGGCGCCCCTGGGCACCGATCCTGCCGGCGGAGACCAGCCCACCCGGGTCTCCGTCTCCCTCCGAGTCTTCCAGCAGCTCCGGGAGCGAGGAGGCCCCCCGTGCCCCAGGGCTGCAGCGCTGGGACACGGTGGAGCTGTGGTCCGGGGACGCAGAGTCTCCCTCCCCTCCTGCCGCCAGCCGCGGCTGGCGCGCGGCGCTGCGCTCCCTGCTCCGCCCCGGCTGCTCCTGCGGGGGCTGGCGGGCGCTGGGCAGGGGGCTCCGCCGCTGCGGCGCCGCCATCAGGAGGAGGAGGAGAGGGCGCAGGGGCCGCCGGGACGAGGAGGTCACCTGCGGGACGCTGTGAGGCGCAGCCTCTGTGCAGAGGCTGTGCCGAGCAGCGCCCGCCGCCCCGGCGCCCCTGTCCCGGGGCGGTGCGGTAACATCTGCGCACCGCAACAGGGTGCCGAGGCCCGTGTCATCAGGGAGAGGCACATAACATCAGTGCCTCTCCCTGGGCCTCCCGGTACCCTGTCCCGGGGCAGTGCGGTAACATCTGCGCACTGCAACAGGGTACGAGGCCCTTGTCATCAGGGAGAGGCACATAACATCAGAGCCTCTCCCTGGGCCTCCCAGTACCCTGTGCCCTTGGGGGGTGCAATAAACATCTCTGCACCGCGATGGAGGAYGCGAGGCCCTCGTCACCAGGGAGAGGCACACGACATCAGTGCCTCTCCCTGGGCCTCCTRGTCCTYTGTCTCCTTGAGGCGGTGCAATAAACATCTCTGCACCRTGATGGAAGGTGYGAGGCCCTCGTCACCAGGGAGAGGYGCAGGACGTCAGGGCCTCTCCCTGGGTCTCTCCTCCACCCACAACAACTCTCATCATCGCCAGACAGTCAGGCAGGGAGCACCAGGACAGAGCCGCAGGGAGCCCCCCTGCTCCTGGCAACAGTGACGCCTCCCTGAGCGCCGGCTCCCACGACAACAATCCTCGGCCACCTCCGGAAGCGCGGGTGAGAAGAGCAGCCAGGAGGTGGCCTCAGAAATGGCTGAACAGCCAAGCTCAGCGCTGAGCCCAGGGCACAGAGACTTGAGGGAGGCCCAGAGCTTGCAGGGGCCTCCCTAGCTCCTCCTGGCCTTGATGCAATTGAAGCTGATGGAACCGCCAGGCCAGGAGGAGCTGCTGCTGAGGGACACCAGAGGGCTCGGCACGGGGCAGAGACTCCAATAACCAGCCCCGCGCTGAGCCCGGTGTCCCTGTGCCCTGGGCTCGGCACAGTGAACACCCAATAAACATTTGTGCACTGTGCAGCGAGAGTCGAGAGTGATTCTTCCTCCCCATCCTCACCCTCCCATAGCCCACCATCTGGCACCACTGGGATGGAGCTACAGGAAGCCCCGTGCTCCAGGCCCTGCTCCTGGCAGCAGTGATGCCTTCCTGAGCGCTCTGCCCTGCGCTGCCTGTGGAGGTGCTCGGGCTGCGGGAGCTGCTCCTGCCAGGCAGGCCCTACTGTTTTCAACTGCAGGTGCAGCAGCCCTGGCTCCCGGCGTGCAGGAGCTCCGCCGCGGCACAGCGTGCGGGCCTACTCCCGCCTGGGAAGGAGGAGGTCTGGACAGGGACATGCATCTGCAAGGGGAAACCACACTTAACCACTCTGGGAGCCCCCATATGATGGCTGGGTGCATGAGGGGAGGGCAGAGCATGTGGTCTACCTCATTTTCTGCAACTCTTGGGACACTGTCTCCTTTACTTGACAGAAAGGCAGAGTAAAGCTTGTATTCAGGGGGCACAAAGTCTAGCCAGAGGCAAGAGGTTTTTTGGTCAGAGAGGAGGCCCAAGGAGAGGCACTGGTGTTCTGCTGGGCCTTACAGTAACAAAGAATGACTGGCTGAAGATGTGAAGGTGGGATTGCTGAAGGCCAGTCTTGCAAGGGAAGACTAAGACAAAAAAGGTACTAGCACCGTTTTCTTTCCCAAGTCCTTTGTCACTATCTTTCCTCTCCTATGTAGCAAAAGGCCTGATATTTCCTAGTCCACTTCTACCGCTGGTCCCTCCGAGAGCTGAGCTGAGCTGAGCTTGGAGGCAACCATCCAGAGGCAAGAATCAGAAGAGAAAGCAGCAGCTCTGATCAGATCAGTGATGAACTCAGAGCCTTCCACGTTGTGGATGAGGAGGCAAGACGGGTATATTCTCCCAGCAGGAGCCTCCCAAAACTTCATCTCCAGGATTGCAAGTCCAGGGCTGGAGTACAGAAGACTTGGTGTCCTACCAGTGAGAGTAGGGCAGCAAGGTCTCATTATGTCACCTCTGCTGTGCCTCCTCCTGACAGCCCCATGCCCTGCTACTTTCCCGACCCCTTTAGATTTGGTGTAGCTCCTGAGTATACATAGATCAGGATGGTCCTAGACTTTGCATGAAAAGATGAGAGTCTCCTGAAGCAACAATACTTTTCATCAGAAGGAAATTTAATTTATTTCATGTCTTCTAGATTATCCTTTCACTATTTCAAATATGGAGCTAAAAGAAATTTGGAGTGCAAGGAATTTCCCTGTTTTCTTTTTCTTTTTTTTCTTCTATATTCCACTGGGGATTTATCTTGAACATTTTGTCAAATGAACAGCATCTATCTTGGGTGGCATGAACAGAAACTCCTAGAAAGGTAATCCCCTCCCCTAGAGATGGAGTAGCACCAGAGGGGGAGCAGCAGTGTCACTAGATGTGACACTTTGTGACTCTGTCTCAAAGATATGCCTTTGCCCCTGCCCTGGGAGATTTCATGAAAAACACTCAGAGACAGACCTATCCTTCCACAGCTCCTTTGAATAATAATAAAAAAATGCATAAAAACATACTGTTAATAATAAACACCACATGGATATATGTTGCCACCCTCACCTTATCCTGTTAAATTCACATTTGAGTAGTTTCCTTCTCACATGAGCAATATCAAGGAGAAGGTGCTTGGGAGCATGGGGCCTGACACAGCTCCTTGCAGAGACCTGATCCAGGCAAGCGGCTGCTTCCCCAGTAATCTGCAGACCCTGTAGAGTCACTGAGAACTTGGAAAGCAGCTCCCAGTGATGCTTTCCTGAGGCACAGCCCCTCTGCAAAGGTCAGTGACCCTCTCTCACCTGGAAGCTGCACAGAAACACAGCCACAGAGTTGACCAAGCCACAGAGATGACCCAATGCATTCTGGTTTCACAAGAGAAGGCAACGTTTACACCCTGCATCTGCAAGGAACAGAAAGGA
Source organism: Eudromia elegans (assembly GCA_003342815.1). NCBI lineage: Eukaryota > Metazoa > Chordata > Aves > Tinamiformes > Tinamidae > Eudromia > Eudromia elegans. The sequence goes on from PTEX01000657.1 coordinate 7,679, forward strand.
AGATGCTTGAGGAAAGGGCATGTGCTCTGTGAAAAGGGAGATTCCCCCTTCCACACATAGCCAGCTCACGTGCATGCAGCCAGCCACAAGCCTGGGGGCTCTTGGAGGAACCACAGCTTTTCACAGCTCCCTGAGTTAGCACATGAGTCCCAGTCCCACACAGGCTAGGACTTGCTGGAGCTCAGCCTTATCTTCCGTGCGGGAATAGGAAGAGTTTCACACACTATAAAAACCCTAGGCTTTTTCGCCAAGCAGTGAGTCACAGAGCTGATCCTATGGTTGGTCCAAAGTCACCCTTCCTGCCCACCACAGTCCTCCTAGCAGCTGCCCACACCCAAACCTGCAAGTTCCAGGGTCACACTTGCCTGTTAGCAGCTTGGAACAGGATTTGTGAAGCTGGAAGGCCCAAAGCATGACAACTGTAGGAACAATGGCCAGGGAGGATAGCCTGGGAGTGACAACTTGCAGCATGGTCATTTCTTTGTGGGGTCTTGTTCCCTTGTGCCTCCTGCATAGCTCAGGACTTTGCAGTTCAAGCCCCCTGGTCACTGGGTTCATCCCTGCTCACTTCATCATGTCACTTGATTTGTTTGCTCTCTACTGAGTCTCATCAAGCAGACAAGGCAGAGCATATGTGTCCACACCTCAACAAACGCTTCTATCTCCAGAGGAAATACACAATGATCTATAGAAAAGTCCATCTCTGTAAGAGCTGCTGTGAAACAGCTGAAGAGCAGGGTTGGTCCCTGGCAAAGTCTACATTGGCAGTAAATGGCATTGCAACTCTGGACTTCAGGAGAGCAAACGTTCTCCTCTTCAGGGACCTACTTGAAAGAATGCCATGAGCTAAGGCCTTAGAAGGAAGGGGGATCCAAGAAAGATGGTTAGTATTCAAACATCAGTTCCTCCAAGCTCAATCTCAATGCATCTCTCTGAGTAAGAAGTCTGGCATAGAGGGCAGGAGACCTGCATGGATGAGCATGAAGCCGTTGACAAAACTCAGTCAGGAAAAGGAAGTGTATGGAATGTGAAAAAATGGACAGGCCACATGGGAGGACTAGAGGATTGCTGTCAGAGTATGCAGGGATGAGACAAGGAATACTAAGGAGCATTTGGAATTAAATCAATCAAGACATGTCGAGAACAACAAGAACTTTTTTAAATCCATCAATAGCAAAAGAAAGTCTAGGGAAAATGTGGATCCGCTCCTGAATGGGGTGGGTGCTCTGGTGACACAGCACACAGAGAAGCTAGAGTTAGCGAATATCACATTAACTTCAGTCTTTCCTGCTCAGGCCAGCCCTCTGGAATTCTAGACCCTGAAGACAAGAGAATAAATATATACATACATTATATTACTATAATATTATATTCCATTTCCAAATTTATGTTCTATTTCTAAATATAAGAAATACCACATGGAATAAAAGGTGTTCATATCCATATTACCCACCTCCAGAGGAGAGTGTAAGAACATGTAGAGAATGAGCTACATTTTCAGTTCATAAGACTTCTTCATATAGCTACAAGAGTTTACGGAAAATTTAGCACGTTTAACTCAAATAAATGTAGTATTAGGAAAGACACAGCTTTCCCTACCCCACCACAGTCTCTGGTCATTTGCCATATTCTCCTAACACTCAGTGCAAGAAACTATGTAAGGAGAGAAGACAATGTGAGAGGAAATGGTCAGCAGATTTTCTTTCCCATAAGGAAATAATAAGATGGAAAAGCAGCCTGATTTTTTTTTTCCCTTCATAGGCTACATCAAAGCTAGAAAACACAGCAGATGAGGGCCAAGGCTTGAACCCTGGCAAACGACCACCCTCACTGCTCAAGTGCTTCCCTCCCCTCGGCATGGCTTGGCCAGTAATGGCCAGTGCTCCCCTTGAATGTGCTTATGAGTGCAGCATAGTCCAGGAACTGGTCCCAGGAGGCAATCTATATGAGGCTGTTTTCTGGACAGAAGTAGAGAAGCCCTTGAAGTTGCTGCAAAAGTAATAATAGTGCAGTGTGAAGAACGTTATCCACTTGGCCTTTTTTGGCAAATCAAGTTCTCCCAACCAGATTTACCAATCTCCTTGACCAATGTTTTACTGCATGTAGCAGAGCATTAACAGTGAAAGACTATCCCCTGGATCAAAGGCAAAATAAATGCTTTATGCAGTGATACCATTTCCACTTATTGACATGGTAATATACATTCAGTTGTAGTTTTGCCAGCCTGCATAATATAACAGCTATCTCTGCATAATGTACCAAGCAATTTTGTTGCCTTCATGATGATGATATACAGAGTTCCAGTGACTTGGTGGCCCAAATACTGCCACTTAAGGATTAATATGACATTCCAGGAAAGAAGATAAGTAGAGTATACCTACTGAGTAAGGTGAGAAAACTAACCTAAATTGGATTCCAAGGCTCCTTATTCATCCACTGGACAGAGCTACATGTTTCCAAATGGAAATCCAAAAAATCTTCATTATGAAAAGGGAGCATTCTAGATTGAGCAAGATGAAACTGCTAAGCATAGGATGTATCCAATAACCTCCCTTCTGAAACCTTATGTTTGTGGAGTCAAGGGCTGTCCATACAATCTGAATACAGCTAACCAGGCTTTTCTCACTCTTACTCACTAGTTAGTACTAGTTCACCAGCCAGTCTTCAATAAAGAGTGGATCTGTAACAATACCCAGCCATAAACTGCACCAGAATGGGATACATCATCCTATAGGGAGTTCATAATTGAGTATGAAATGTGTAAAAGTTGTTGACCTACATTAAAAATATATTCCCCAAATATAAAACCACCATGTTTAATTACACATCAGCTTGGTTAAACCGTATATATGATATTGATATATAATTTCTCTGATGAAGTGGTAAGAGACTTTTCCACCCCAAATGTCAATGTTAGGAAAGTACAATAAACTTTAGATTCTTTTTAGTTTTCCCACCCAATAGGTTTAAGTGTTTTTAATATCCTTAAATGAAAAATTACTAAAATGTATAAACATTAATAAAAAGTCAGCTTCATGTGGAGAAATTAAAGCTCAAAAATTTTTAACAACTATGACTGGAATATAGATTAGAATGAAAACCTACACGCAACCCTATTTGCAATAGTTTTTGATAATTAATGCTATTTATCAGATAAGCCACACAGAGAATAAGAAGGAGATTTTCCTCTGCAAGAAATTTGCACATGAAAACAATCATGGACACATTCTGTGTTCAGCTTTGAGTTATATCAGATAACTTAAACCTTGAGCATTTCAAAGACCTTTTCCTTTCAGAATTAGGATAGCTAGAGTGTATTCTGGATGAAATACTTATCCCTGTTTCAACATGTTACATTTAACATACTTTTCTTCAAATGTTTCAGCATAGAAGAGGAGAGAAAAAGGAAAAATGGTAAAAAATAAATAGGCAAATGTGGTTATCGTAAACAAATACGATACAATTCCTGGGGGTGGAGGATGAGCAAGTTGAGAGCCTGTGGGTGATGGTTAAAGGGCAGGCTAACGTCAGAGACATTGTGATGGGCGTCTGCTACAGGCCACCTGACGAAGATGAGGAAGCTGATGAGGCTTTCTACAGACAGGTAGAAATTGCCTCATGGTCACAGGCCCTGGTCCTCATGGGGGACTTTAACTACCCTGATATCTGCTGGAAAGATAACACTGCGAGGCTCAAATGGTCCTGGAGGTTTCTGCAGTGTGTTGACGACAGCTTTTTGATGCAGATTGTGGAGGAACCAACGAGGAGAGGTGGGCTACTGGACCTCTTACTAACAAACAGCGACAGACTCCTTGAAGATGTGAAGATGGGGGGCAGCCTTGACTGCAGTCATCATGAATTGGTGGAGTTCAGGACTCAATGAGGAGGAGGCAGGGCTGTAAGAAGCCTTGTAACGATGGATTTCAGGAGGGCCAACTTTAGCCTTCTCAGAGACTTCCTTGGAAAGATCTCATGGGCTAAGGCTCTAGAAGGAAAAGGGGCCCAGGAGAGCTGATTAGTTTTCAAGCAGCACTTCCTCCATGCCCAGCAACAGTGCATCCCCACGTGTAAGAAGTCAGGCAGAAGGGGCAGGAGACCTGCATGGACGAGCAAGGAGCTTGTGGTAATGCTCAAGCAGAAGGCAGCAGTATCCAAAATGTGAAAAAAAGGACATGCTTCTTGTGAGAAATACAGGAATGTCATCAGGGACTGCGGAGACATGACCAGGAAAGCTAAGGTGCGTTTGGAATGTAACCTGGCGAAGGATGTTCAAAACAACAAGAAAAAATTTTTCAAATATATTAACAACAAAAGGAAGGTGAGGGAAAACTGACCTGGGTCCGCTGGTGAACAGAGTGGGTGCCTTGGTTATGAAAAACACAGAAAAAGCAGAGTTGCTGAATTGCTTCTTTGTTTCAGTGTTTACTAAGGGCAGCTCTTTAGAACCCCAGGCCCTAGGGAAAAGAGAGGAGGACTGGAGAGAGGAAGACTTGCCCTGCATAGAGGACGATTGGGTCAGAGAGCACCTGAGGAAACTCAACACCCACAAGTCCGTGGGCCCTGATGGGATGCACCCCAGAGTGCTACGTGAGCTGGCGGATGTCATAGCTAAGCAGCTCTCCATCATCTTGGAAAGGTCCTGGAGAACGGGGGAGGTGCCAGAGGACTGGAAGAAAGCCAGTGTCACCCTGGCCTTCAAAAAAGGCAAGAAGAAGGAGCCGGGCAACTACAGGCCAATGAGCCTGACCTCTGTCCCTGGAAAAGTGATGGAGTAGCTCATCCTGGCTGCTGTTCCAGGCACATGGAGGAGAAGGTGCTCAGAAGTAGCCAGCATGGATTCACCAAGGGGAAATCATGCTTGACTAAGCTGATGGCCTTCTACGATGGAGTGACTAGATGGATAGATGAGGGCAGAGCGGTGGATGTCATCTATCTGGACTTCTTTGCTTTTGACACCGTCCCTCACAGCATCTTCCTGGGCAAGCTCCAGAAGTGTGGGTTAGATGGGTGGACAGTGAGGTGGATTAGGAATTGGCTTGATAGCAGAGCTCAGAGGGTGGTGATCAGTGGTGCAGAGACCAGTTGGAGGCCTGTGGTTAGTGGTGTCTCCCAGCGGTCAGTCCTCGGTCCAGTCTTTTTCAACTTATTCATTAACAACCTGGAAGAAGGGATGGAGTGCTCCCTCAGCAAGTTTGTTGATGATACGAAACTGGGAGGAATAGCTGATAGCCCAGAGGGCTGCACTGCCATCCAGAGGGACCTGGGCAGACTGGAAAACTGGGCCATGAGAAATCTTATGAACTTCAAAAAGGGTAAGTGCAGGGTCCTGCACATGGGGAGGAATAACTCCAGTCACCCGTTCTGACTGGGGACCGACCTTCTGGAGAGCAGCTCCGCAGAGAGGGACCTGGGCGTCATAGTGGACGACAAGTTGACCATGAAGCAGCAATGTGCCCTCGTGGGATCCTGGGATGCATTAAGAAGAGCATCTCCAGCAGGTCAAGGGAGGTGATCATCCCCTTCTACACAGCCCTGGTGAGGCCGCACCTCGAGTACTGTGTGCAGTTCTGAGCTCCCCAGTACAAGAGGGATGTGGAGCTGCTGGAGAGAGTCCAGTGCAGGGCTACAAGGATGATCGGGGGCCTGGAACATCTTCCCTATGAGCAAAGGCTAAGAGAGCTGGGCCTGAGAAGGCTGAGAGGGGACCTGATCAATGTCTATAAGTACCTCAAGGAAGCGATTGAGGAGGATGAGACCTCTTCTCGGTTGTGGTCAATGACAGGGCTAGAGGAAACAGCCACAAACTGAGGCACCAAAAGTTCCACAGGAACTTGAGAAAGAATTTCTTAACAGTGAGGGTGACAGAGTGCTGGAACAGGTTGCCCAGAGAGGTTGTGGAGTCTCCTTCTCTGGAGATCTCCAAAACCTGCTTGGACACAATCTTGTGCCACATGCTCTAGGTGACCTTGCATGTGCAGGGGGGTTGGACTAGATGAGCTCTAGAGGTCCCTTCCAACCTAAGTATTGTATGATTCTATGATTCTATGAAATCAATGAGTCTCTTTACTAACTCGTATTTTTTAAATGTGCCTTAATTTTGGTGAATTAAACAAACCAAACTGAATGACAAACTTTGATATAAAACTACAGAGGATAATAGTTTTTAATTTGTCCACATTTCAGTCTTTTATAGATATTTGTATCAAAATCAATCTACTTTGTTTTCCTGTCTTTGTGAGATGCCTTGCACAAGATAATACAAAGAAACAATGAATAGCATTAGAAAATGTTCCTAGGTGGGATGCCATGATCATAATCTCTAATATCAATTTTTTAAAAGAACTGGACTTCAGCCTATTTATAGTCCTCAGTGATTTTTAAAATAAGGTTTGAAAACAAGGTATAACTCTGATTCTTTACAAGTGTATTACTGCCATGTTTAGTTACTGTATGATGTTTTGGGCTATGTTGTAACCAAGCCTCTAATTTAAAGACTGTACAAGCCTCCAGTCAAGCTTATTAAAGACATTAAAATCTTTTTTATGAGCAGGCACCTGCTGCATATATCTGCAAAAGTATACAAACTAGATACAAAATACTTCCTGTAGGCTAAAGCACTGAAAAAGATGAATAGTCTGTACAGATGGTGACTCACACACACCACATGCAGCTACCAAAAGCACTTCAATATCATTATAAGTCACATCAAAATGCTCTTTGAAGCCCTCTCTTTTTCCCCCTAGTGTAACATCTCACTTCTCTGTACAGCTCGGGAAATGTTTTTTATTTTAAATCTAAGCAAGTTCCTGAGATGACCTAGCTCCACCAAGCTGAGTGAGTTACTGAACTGACCTTTCAACAAAGCCAGAAAATTAGAAGCACGAGCTAACTAAGGTCAATGTTCTCTCATATTCTGCACGTTATTCAAAAGGTCTCATAAGACTCATCTGAACATGCCTCAGATAAACCACAGATGAAGGAAGGGAGAAAAATAACTATTCTTATTTGCAGTTGGAGAACTTTCTTGGAGAATTAGGAGGAGTACTTCAAAGAAACATGAACAATTGCTGTTCTTCAACCTCTTTTAGCTACAACTAGGATGCAGGACAATAGGATATCAGAAAAGAGGAAAGATATCAATATGCATGCAACTAATAATATAGGAGAGTGATTTTTCAATCAGTGATACTTTCTCATTTTTAATTTTCTTCCCACCAATGTCTACAAATTACTAACAATTATTTATTGGTAGGACATATATTTTCAAAGGTTAGGGTCTGGCTCAGCAAGCTCTTTTGTTGTTCTGTAGCAGAAGAAAAGGGTTTTTACTGAAGAATATATTTTCCTATTATGCAGAGAGTAGATGGAAGTTTGTAAATTATAAAAGGCACCAGAATTCCACAAAACGTCTGGTTTTAGATCCAGAAAGCTTGGTCACACAGAAACAGTCGACTGGAATAAAATGGATATCAACTACTATTTAAACTTATTAAGTATATATGTGTGTAATTTTGTTAATTTGAAATTATCTTTTTCAGTATGCAGCAAGAACTGTCCAGCTAGGAATTAAACATACCTCCTGGATACCCTGGACTTCAAGAATGCTGACTGACCTCTTCAGAGAGCTCCTTGCAGAAATCCCCTGGGCCTAGGTCCCAGAAAGAAAGGGGGTCCAGGAGAGCTGGCTAATATTCAGTCAGCACTTTCTCCAAGCCCGGGATCAGTGCATTCCTACAAGAAAGAAGTTGAGCAAGAAGGGCAGAAGACTTGCATGGATAGGCAAGATGCTGCTGGGTAAGCTTAATGACAAAAAGAGCACATACGTAACGTGGGAGGAGGGACAGAGCACCTGGGAAGAGTATAGGAAGTTTGTCAGAAAATGCAGGGATGCAATGAGCAAGTCCAAGGCCCATTTGGAATTAGACTTAGCAAGAGCTGTCGGGAACAACAGGAAGAGTTTCTATAAATACATAAACACCAAGAGGAAGACTAAAGAAAATGTTGGTCTGCTGCTCAATGGGGAAGGTGCTTTGGTGAAGGAGGATGCAGAGAAGGCCCAATTACTAAATGCTTTCTTTGCCTCTGTCATTATTGCTAAGGCTACTGCCCATGAAATAGAGAGCCTGGACACAAGAGAGAGATCCGGGAGAAAGGAAGACTTTGCACTGGTCGAGGAGGACTGGGTTAGAGATTTATGCAAAATGGACACACATAAATCTATGGGCCAGAGTGGGATGCACCCAAGAGCACTGAGGGAACTGGCGAGAGTTACCGCTGAACCACTCTCCATCATCTCTGAGAGGTCGTGGAGAGTGGAAGAGGTGCTGGAGGACTGGAAGAGAGCCAACATCACTCCAGTCTTCAAAAAGGGCAAGAGTGGGGCCCTGGGAAACTACAGGTCAGCCTCACCTCCGTCCCTGGCAAGGTGATGGAGCAGATCATCCTAGAGACCATCTCTAGGCATGTGAAGGAAGAGAAGATTACTCCTGATAAGGAGTAGTCAGCATGGGTTCACCAAGRRGARGTCATGTTTGWYRAASCTGATAGCCKTCTACRATGGGATGACTGGCTGACTGGACGATGGGAGAGCTGCAGATGTTTCTGCCTTGATACTGTGTCTTACAACATCCTCATGGGGAAGCTCCAGAAGTGTGGGCTAGGTGTGTGGACGGTGAAGTGGATTGAGAAGTGGCTGGAGGGCAGAGCTTAGAGGATGGTGATAAACAAGGCTGAGTCTAGTTGGAGGCCTGTGGCTGGTGGTGTCTCCCAGGGGTAGGTATTAGGCCCAGTGCTGTTTAGTTTGTTCATTGATGACTTGGATGAGAGGACAGAGTGCACCTCGAGCAGCAAGTTTGCCCATGATACCAAACTGAGTGGAATGGCCAACAGTGCAGAGGGCTGTGCTGCCATCCAGAGGGACCTGGACAGGTTGGAGAGTTGGGTAGAGAGGAACCTCATGAGGCTGAACAAGGACAAGTGCAGGGTCCTCACCTGGGCAGGAGTAACCCCAGGCACCAGTACAGATTAGAGGCTGACCTGCTGGAAAGCAGCTCCGTGGAGAGGGATTTGGAAGTCCTGGTTGACAACAAGTTAACCATGAGGCAGCAATGTGCCCTTGTGGCCAAGAAGACCAATGGGATCCTGGCCTGCATCAGGAGGAGTGTTGCCAGCAGGTGGAGGGAGGTGATCCTGCCCCTCTTCTTAAGTCTGGTGAGTCCACACCTGCAGTATTGGGTGCAGTTCTGGGCTCCCCAGTACAAGAGGGTCGTGAAGCTTCTAGAGAGGGTCCAGTCTAGAGCAACAAAGATGATTAAGAGACCGGAGCGTCTACCATATAAGGAAAGATTGAGCGAGCTGAGCCTGTTTAGCCTGGAGAAGAGAAGATTGAGGGGGGATCTGATCAATATGTACAAATACCAGAGGGGTGAATATAAAGAGGATGAGGCCAATCTCTTCTCGGTGGTGGCCAGTGACAGAAAAATGGGTAGTGGGTGCAAGCTGAAACATAGGAAGTTCCATCTCCATGTGAGGAAGAACTTCTTTCCTGTGAGGATGACAGAGCCCTGGAACAGGCTGCCCAGAGAGGTTGTGGAGTCTCCTTCTATGGACATCTTCCAAACCCGCCTGGAAGCGACCCTGTGCCATGTGCTCTAGGTGTCCCTGCTGGAGCCGGGAGGCTGGACTGGATCTCTAGAGTCCCTTCCAAACTCAGCCATTCTGTGATTCTGTGATACCTCGAAGTGATAGTCAGCAGGCACAGAATATATTATGAAATAAATGTATATGTCTAAAACATATCAGTTCTCAAGTTCAGATAATTACCACGTGCATTTCTGCATTCACTTCTTACCTTCTGTATGCAAACTGCATTTCCTTCACTATGAAAGATCATGTGTTCGATCTATGTTTTGACTTTCAGGGCACAAATGATCAAGAAACGTGTGAATAACCAAGCTTGTCTATGTTGGTCTTCCTTATTTAGGAATTTTACTGTCCTATGACAAAACTGTTACTAATGGAAAAGGAGTGCTATAGTGCTATTTATGTAGTCTTCATTAATTGAATAGTCTCCTATTCCAATGTCTTTGCTTGCTAAGTCACAGGCAGGCTGTTGGCTGCAGAGATATTTTTCCACATAAGTGCAAATATTTTGTCAAGCGGCTTCTAAGAGCAGACATTCTTTTGTATATCCTCCTTCCAGCTATTCATGCTCACTGGTAGTAAATTGCTTTTCTCCTGTCCTGCTTGCACAGGAAGAATATTCCCCAGTGATGCTTCTTGTGCCATTTCCTGGCTGCTTGTCAATAGGACAACTTGTCCTGCCTCTCTCTCTCACCTCTTTTCCCTCTCATGTCTGTTTTCAAGGTCTTTCAAATTCTGTCTCTCTTGTCAGCAAAGTAATATTCCAAATATTGTCAGTAAAGCAAGAACCTCACTTTGACCTCTCTTTTTGGCTCCTTAGCCTGGTGAGCAATTCTCACTTGTTAGAGGAAAGGAGGAATACCCATTTTCACTGCTGGCAGTGTTCATAAAAAGGAGTTATAGATAACAGTCAGTTGTTCGCACTTGTGACTCTGGTTACACTTCTACTTTTATTTAATTGTTTTGCACATTACTGCTACCAAGGCAAGATAATATTATAAAGAAGAGGTGAGAAGGGTGTTAAATCAAGCAAAATGTCACAGATTCCAACAGTCTTTTTTGGCTCCTGATCTCGTCCCCTTGGCCTGAGGGATGTATCTTTGCCATAGACACTACCACCTGTGATAACTTACACAATGTCTAAGCATTTCATTGGAACAAATTCTAACTCCATCTGATGATCAAAAGCACATCCAGCTGCAGAAACACAAGCAAGAGATGAGGCTCTCAAGTTGTCTGCAAAGCTGAGAATAAGTGAAATGTTTGACAGAGAAGAATAGGTGTTGGCAAAATTGCTTGTTCTACATTTTAAAGGGAAAATTGAAAACATGCTGCCATAAACTTCAGATATTAATCACCGCAGGGGTGTTACTCTATACAGGAGATGCAAAATATTGGCTGATACTTTCCCTTAAAATACTCAAGGAAGAAGGTGGCCCTGTTATGGCTCTTGGTTATTCAGCTTTATGGTGACAGAGGAGCTGGAGCCTGCAGTCTCCATCACAGGGATTTCATGCAGTCAAGGGGCATGATTTGCACATCAAACTCTTCACAGATAGTCCCCTAACGGCATGGGTTCCGTTAGTGGGTTCCTTCTTCTTTTCAATACAATTTGGTTAAGAAGAGGCCACAAAGGAAGACAGTCTTGCAAGTGGGGACAATCAGCTGGCTTTGGAGAAAATCCTGAGTTATAGTCCTTGATTTATGATTAATATCAGAACTCTCTGTCTTGTATTAAAGTGAATAAAATAAAATAAAATAAAATAAAATAAAATAAAATAAAATAAAATAAAATAAAATAAAATAAAATAAAATAAAATAAAATAAAATAAAATAANTAAAATAAAATAAAATAAAATAAAATAAAATAAAATAAAATAAAATAAAATAAAATAAAATAAAATAAAATAAAATAAAATAAAATAAAATAAAACAGTCTTTGGGTCCATGCAGGCACTATTTTAGCCCCCCAGTCACCCACAAGTTTTGAATGAAAGGCCTTGAACAGGAGAGGATTAAGACCTGTAAATCTTAAGTGGAGAAAGTTACTGAAAGTTACTTTTGTAAAGTTCTGATGCGTAAAAAAAAAAAAACCCAACAAAAAAAAAAACAACAAAAACCAAAACCCAAAACCACCAGGATTTGAAACACTTTTCTCCATACATTCAATAGGCAAAGTAAGGCTATATTTAGCTGTAGTGCAACCTCTAAATCCCTTTCTTTGGAAAATACCATTCAAGACATTCTTCTGTGTTATAGAAAGAATACATATACCCCCTCTACGCAGCCCTGGTGAGGCCATACCTGGAGTACTGTGTGCAGTTCTGGGCTCCCCAGTACAAGAGAGATGCAGAGCTACTGGAGAGAGTCCAGTGCAGGGCTACATGGATGATCAGGGGCCTGGAACATCTGCCCTATGAGCAAAGATTGAGAGAGCTGGGCCTGTTCAGCCTGAAGAAGAGAAGGCTGAAAGTGGACCTGATAAATACCTTAAGAAAGGGAGTGAGGAGGATGGGGCTGGACTGTTTTCAGTGGTGGCTAGCGATAGGTCTAGAGGAAATGGCCACAAACTGAAGCATCAAAAGTTCCATAGGAACTTAAGAAAAAAATTCTTAACAGTGAGGGTGACAGAGCACTGGAACAGGTTGCCCAGAGAGGTTGTGGAGTCTCCTTCTCTGGAGATCTTCCAAATACGCTTGGACGCAATCCTGTGCCACATGCTCTAGGTGATCCTGTGTGTGCAGGGAGGTTGGACTAGATGACTTCTAGAAGTCCCTTCCAACTTTAAGCATTCTGTGATTCTCTGATTCAGGACTGCGTCTGAAAAACTAGACTACGTGAATGTGCCTTGAAAAGAATATACTCAGCAATTGGTTAGCCTATTTTCCCACTGAGCTCACCAATGTGAGTATGCATGTCCTTTTTAGCAACAAGAGGGCAAATCATTCCACAATCAACCTTAAATAAACTGTTTCCTATAGTCTGATTACTGTGCCTATCTTGAATTCTGTCCAAACTGTTCAAACTCCACCTGCAGGACTATAAAAATCCTTTCTGGCAGGACTGATCAATGCAAACAGCCTAGCTGCTTCCACATCATTTAATACAGTAACTAAATATTGCACAATGCTGATGTTCAAAATAAAAATTGAGAAACACACAACATCCCTCGATCGATCAAATATATCTCTCAGATCATCAGCCAGATAAATTTGTTGATTACAGACAAGTCTCTAGATAGATAGCAATATAGCTAACATTGGTCTCCAGGCAGTTAGCATGTAGATAAATCTGCGTTCAGGCAGTTTATTAAAGAAAAATGTTTTTAAAATATTTTAAAAGCATCATTGGATATTATTTTATTGCTTTTCACCTGACTTGAAAACTCAATGGTAGTGAAGAAAAAATGCAGGAGCTAACAATATGTATTTCTGTATTTATATATTGATCTAGTTTTTAAATGAAATGACTATAAAAATGTTAACAACAAGAATGAGTAATAGATTTGTGCCTCTGAGTAAGAAGAGAAATACTTCACATTGATCCCAATATTCAGGCATTTCTACAGTGGCTGAAAGAAACAGTGAGGAATGCAGAACCAGAAAGGCCTAACATTTCAGTTCCCAATGCAATATCCATCCTTCTACCCAGGATATGCACCTGTAAATCTAGTCCCAGCCTGGATATCTCTTCCAGATGATGGAGTTTCTATACTTTTTTTGGAAAGGTTACACAGCTAAGCAAATTGCATTATTAGCAATTAAGTGTCATCCCATAACTGGCAGTAGAAAAAAAACCTAACATGCCTCATATTAAACTTCATTTCCAATATTACTGCCTGTTTACCCTTTACACTATCATTTTTCCCCTCTTTTTCATCCTATCAATATGATTGAAGTAACTTTATGTATTCTCTCACTGTCCCCACCCAAATATAGTTTTAGTTCAGCAAAGACTTTCACCTTTTCCTATCTCTGTGTTCTATCAGCATTTGTTACATACACAGTATATATTGAGGTATTAGCTAAATTGAAGATTTAGGATCTCCTCAGATGGCACAGGATTGCAGCTAGGCATGACACTAACAAATGTGCTCATTTAATATGTTTTCTGACTGTTTTTGTTGCTTTTCTCCAAACTTTTTTCAAGCGCAAACTCCAGTCTGAACTGAAGGCAGAAGTCTAATTTTGGTTTCTTCATTACTAAATTTATTTCCATGCTGACAGGTATCCTTAATATTCTTGGGAAGAGCTTAGAGAGATGTAACTATAGCTTTTCAAAAAAAACCTTGACCTGATTACTCCCGTCAGTGTATGTGCTGAAATATCACTCTTATTCTCTTTTTTTTCTTTTTACTTTTATTATATTGGTAATCTCTTTCTATATGCCCATCCTATTCTGTGCTTTATGTTCTAATTTGTCCATTCCAGTTACCAGCACTGTTTAAGGGTTTTTATTTTTTAATTAAAATACTTGTTATAGTTCTAAAATATGCAACTTTCCTAATGCATTTTCCTAACACAAACTTCAGCAAGATATTTTTTGTGTAAAATCACATGTAATTTCATTCTGCCTTCACATTTTTCTATGAGGATACTTAACATTTATTCAATTTATTTAGTGTTTTACTCATCACTTAAAAAAATGGGTTGAATGGTAACAACCCAGTAGCTTGCATAAATGATTTCTTCAGTTCTGTGCATTAAATATGCTATTGTTTATGGTACCAGATAATATAATATTTTCTTTTTTTAACTCCATGTATGTAGCTCCAAATCATTGTCATTTGTGTCACTTCCTTGTTATAGGCAAGGAATCAGTCTATTCACTAACTAGCTATGCTATTACCCAAGTTTCGCTTCTTCCTTCCAAACTTGCATTCATGTTTCCAGAGCTTTATTTTCTGTTCTGTCTTCTTTATTTTTATCTTTTTATTTTCTTCTGACAAATACTTTGCTGAAATAACTTTACTGGCCTCAGTAGAACTACTTTTTTTTTTCCTGACCTCTCTAGACTTGCCTCATTTAAGTTACTTCTCTAATACTAATAAGATAGAAATTGGAAAATGACTCAGTACACAAAGAGAAGATAGCTTAGCATCTTCACGGGTAAGAGCATCCTAATGAAAAATCATGCTCTTATAACAGCAATAAATCCTACTTTAAAAAAAAAAGGCAATATTTAGGACAAAATGGCCAACTACCAAATGGTTCCAGCAACTGCCAACAAAGTCCACAAATCCCTTACCTTCACAACCACAGAATTCTTATATGGATAGCAATGCTATTTTAGATTTTTTTTTCCAAATAATTATTATTACAATAATATAACATAACCTGCTAAATACAGCAGGGACTCTACAAATGCAGAACCAAACAAGACAGTCGTTCAGAACATTAGCATGCCAGAACATTGTGTCTTCTCACCCATTCACCACCTTGTAGCAAAAGATTTATTTTGTCCCTCTTTGTGTCCTTTACAAAATCATGACTTTAGAGTAAGTTATGGTCTTGAAAAAAACACAATTAGTTATGGATTGCTGCTCAACTTGTCAAAACAACTCAAGGAAATGATGCCTAACCATGGTGAAATATTGGCTTGCTTCATCATAGAACCAACCTATATATAACCACAGATGAAACTGAAAGATGATAATTGAATGTCAGAGCTTTGTGCTGTGTACAGAGATCTGAAACTTGGTCTCCAACACAGACTTGAATATCTTTAGCTGAACATGATCTTGATAAATGCCTTGTCAGGACACAGTACTATATTGCTGAAAGATCCCTTGTCCTCTACCTGAATCTCATGTAGGGTTCTGAACACAGATTTCTGTGCCTGAAAAAGTGGATTCATAAGTCCCATTTAGCTATCACTCAACATAGACCTGCTTAAAGCTTTCTCTTGAAGCAGCTCAGTGATGTTGCCATTACTTTAAGCTTCAGCTCTGCTAGATTCGCAAACCAGAACTTCTCTACTTTCTTGTATCTGAGCTCTAATAGTATTCTCAGAACACAAATTCCACAGGATTTGGTGGTAACCTACTTTTGCATGATAATTCATTTTCAGTATAAACCTGTAGTATTCAATCATCCCTACTGAGTTCTGGATTAACACATTTGCCCCAAAATAAACAACTGATTATTTATTGCAAATTCCTCTTTAAATATGTTAGCTGCTAGACTGGACTTTGGACTTTTGTTTGTTCCTGGGTTTGAGGCATGGAAGATATTTCTTCAAACTTAAAGGCACTCACAGCTAGGTTCACGAAGCTTTAATAAAACTGAAGCCTCCCATACTTGAAGAATTCCCTCAGTAGAAGTGTCTACTGAGACTGCTGAGAAGCTATTTACTGTGAATAGAAGGCAGATCTCTTACAAGCTTCATGAAAACAGCTAGCTAGCAAGCAAGCTAGAATTTATATTTTTGAATAAAAACCTGACAGGATAAAAAGGCAAATAAGGTCAAAGAAGACTGTGTTTTAACAACAATGTGTATCCTGATCTGCTAGATGAAGATGATACATTCTACCATGTACCCAGGACTGAAACAGACACAGAGGCGTCAAGGTTGTTAATAATTTCTTTCAAAAATTTTAAAGCAAGGTGTAATAACAGTTTATTCCTCCAGCGACTCTCAGCTTATCTCTTTATATCTCTCTTCTTTTTTTTCCCAGTCAGAAAGTGATAGGGAGCTAAACATTTTAAAATGCTAATTATAAAGTGACAAAATAGAAATTGTCTGCAGAGACATTTTTACTGTCTTCACAGTATGGAATGAAATGCCAGAAAAGAGCCATTAATATAGTATATCCAGCATTAAAAATAATTGTGTCCTGAGTGATAGTGTTGCATCTACTATAAAAATGCCAATAAAGAGCTGCAGCATCGTCATAAAATTGAAAAAATACTGCTTAACATTGCAATTAGCAAAAATACTAATTAATACTAAATAGTTCCAGTATCTTGCTTAATTCCCATTATTAGTACAGATCTCTGAGAGAAAAACAAACAAAAAAACCTAAGAAGGTGTTTAGAGTGAAATAAGAGCAACCATATTTTGAAGTCAAATCCCATAGTGGATATGGGCTCCATTATCAGAACTGATTCATAAATCTATAGAAATATTATTCTATACTACAGTGAGGTTTAGATCATTTCATACCTGCTTGTGTAGCTCATACACACAAAAAAATTGATAGTGAATATTGAATTAATATATCCTGTAATAGATGCTTATGCTATATTGGAAGTGTATGAGGAAAGTTAAGTTCTTATTAAAAAAGCTATGTTTTCTGCATGCTTTGTGATATCAAGGTATAGTCTTCAAAAATCATAGCCAAATGAGTGTCTCAGATTTGCAGTTAGAAAGACTTGACATTCTCTGAAAGCAATGCCTCTCTCCTGTATATAGCTAGCTTCATTGTTCAGAGTACTTTCTTGTCTTATAGAAGGATAAGAACAGGATGGAGAGAATAATCCCTCCTTCAGTACTCAATCATGAGGAAATGTTTGGAGTGTTGCTCTTCTGAAGAGAGGGCAGAGTCATAACCCCCATATCTGCTGAGGATGCTGTTATCCAGAGCAATTGTACAAAGGCTAGACATAGTCTTTCTAACAAAGGCCAACAGGAGACACCAGAGATTTAGATTTATAGAAGTTTTCCACATTGAATCAAAAAAATTTATCATCACGAAAGTTCATTTGAGATATACCTCCAGATGTGCACTTTTCAGAGGGAAGTAAGAGAGACTCCCCAAACACGGTAATCCCCACATACTTCCTCACTGCGCTCCATGCCTTCTCTTTTCTTTCAGGTTATCATAATCATTTTCTACCTAACCTAGTTTAATGCCCTCCTCACTAAATTTGCAAATATATTGGCAAAGATACTCTTGCCTCATTTTGTTGGGAAAGGGATCTATTTGACAGTAGCCTCATTGCTTAGAGAGTATCCCGACCATCCAAGCTGAAGCCTTGTCTACAAAGCCAGCTATTCAGCAAGACATTGACCCAGAGGAAGGTCCAACTACTACTCAAGCCTTTGCCCTTTGCCAGCAGAATCAAGAAGAATAACACGTAGATCCTCTTGCTCTAAACTCTCACAACTGTGGCTCTGTAGCTCCTCTTATGTCCAACCCTGGCACCTCTTATGGCTCCTCTTATGGCGACCGTGGTGTTGATACCCACATTGATGAGCAGTAAGAAGTGATAGTCCACGGGGCGGACAAGCCCTGAAATACACTAGATCTGAGCTCCATCAAGCTGCAAAACACCTAAAACAGCAATTTTAGAGAAGGAGTCTGCAGGGATTATCAATCACCTTTTTTTCTTGGTATATATATTGGATTCAGACTTAGCTCGCTCTGTATCCTCCTTTAACAGTTCCTCCTCACCTCTTCTGAATCTTCTGGTGACTCAGGAGCTCAACCAGAGTAGTCCTCTTTGGGTGAGACAATCATCACCCCCAGCCCTGGTGCCAGGAAGTGATGCCGGGCACTCTGCAGACTTACGTTGAAGACTCCCTCTGGGCTGGCACCTAGAGCTGCACCAGCACCATCTGCGCTGTCCCAGGCCCTGAACTGCCCTGAACAACATTTCTCTGCACCCCTCAGCTATCATGTTGGTTGCAACAGCTACAAGGTCTATGTTTTTTGTGCCCTGCCAACCCCTACAACTGATCCCATTACAGTTGACAGAAGCTAAAACCTTTAGAGTCTACCTCTTAAGACTGGCACCATCCCACTAGAAAATGCAGCTTCTGGATGTTCCCTGATGTCCAAGCCTGGAAACAGCTGTGAGAACTGGCAATTGCTTTGGGGCATCTCAACCTCCAAAAAACTCATAAACCAATAATCATAAAAATAGAAAATTAAAGTTAGTATTGACAGTGCTGGAAAGTTACTTCATATTCTTATAATATTTTTAATTACCTATGATAAAGCTAGAGTGAAAGTGCTATTGCTTGATGAAAAGCAACCCATGACTGCTATTGAAAACTTGCACATTTTTCCTCCTTCATTTTATCATAGCCATGATTTCTTAGGGGAAGTAAGTCAGGGATTCAAATTATTTTAAGAATTTGTAATTATTCATATATTTACAGCAAGCACTCTGTAAGGGTTCCCAAGTGCCTTCCAGAATAGGTCATCATGAATATTGTTGCTGCTAAAGAACAATTTTTATAGTGTTGTTCAGTTAAAGGCTTAGCTGTGACATCTAGGAAAAATCCATCTTGTTTGACATGGGTTGGGCCTGTGGAAGTATGATTATTTAAAGATAAAAACTTGGAGGTAGTTAAGGCTACTGAAGCAGTGTTTAATATATGTTCAAAGTTAGAATATTTGTAGGCAGTCAGTGATAGGCCACAAAAAGTGACTTTGCTGGTGCTTTAGCATGACTTGATGCATATCACCTCTGAAGCCAATGCCATTTACGTATTTTTGCATGATATTGTGCTAAAAATGTCTACTGAGTAAGTAGGCTTTCTTAGCTGAATCATCAAATCTATATGAACAGATTTAAACAGTGTCTGGAGTGGTGTCTAGAGCTCACATCTAGTCAGTTCAGATCATGAGAAGGGCAAATTGGAGCTTGAAACTAACCATGAAAACAGATCATAATAAGCTTTTCATTATTTATGTCAGACTGAAATTTGTGGAACTGTAGTTGTGAAAAGTAATTTGATGGCTTGCAGGCACCCCTATGCACCACTATGTATCTATGCACGTGTCAGCGGCACAAACTTAGAAAAGGAGAGAGCATTTTGGCAGAGTTTGTTAAAATCCCTGGAGTTTTATTATATCAAAGTAAATGGGAAATATGCTTGGCCCACTACTGAACCCGTAAATGTCATTTGAAGGGAGAAACAAAATAACTCAGCCCTAAGTCTTTTTTTTTTTGCTAAGAATCAGTAAAACCCAAGGAGATGAGGATCTCCAGGACATCCTGCTTATCCCCTGAGGCACACCTCTGGTGTCTGATGGCACAGAATTACTTGCAATATATCGAAGATAACACATTTGAAAACTGTGCTATTAAAGCTCACTACTGAATGGAACTCGGAAGTCAGCATAGTGATTTGCTCAGCTTTTTTTGAATTACAGTCACAGACATAAAGCACTGCCTCCTGCCGTTATGATCCTACCACAGCCCTTGCTGGGAGAGTACTGGCATTGGAGTTTTTAAAGGCTTTTGCCAGGATATCATCGACTTGCATGAAGTGTGTATATTCTAGATCTACAATTTTTGTGTGCAGTGCTGTTGTCTAATTTGCACTTACTGCATGTATGAAAGCACTTGGCCCTCGGCCTTTCACCTCCCAGTCTACCTAAGAGTGCACACGAAGAACAGCAACACAAGCTCTGCCTGGAGTGTCTTTCTGCTTTATTACATAAGCAGGCAGAAATAAAGGAATGTCTGCCAGTCTATTTTTTATCATTCATTTGACAGATTGGCAAACCATTTTAACATGAGGGATACATGCTGCCTTAGACAGGGAACTTTCAGGATAATGCAATTCCTCCTGAGCCAATTTTATACCTTCCAGTAACTCTGGACAAAGCAATAATAAAATTTCAAGGACTCTATGTACAAAAAATATATTAACGATAAAATGTTGTAACACTCTGGCAGAACTTGATGGCATCAAGAAACTAGCAAGAATCGTGACAATGAAGCAAAGCCCACTATTGATGATTACTTCAAAGATACTGACTTGCAAAGCACATAAAACCTACTGTCAGTGTTGAAAAAGGCTATTCCGTAATTCCAGGAAGAGAAATAATGTGAGTAATGTATCTTAGCATAAATTTAAAGCTATTGATTAAGACATAGATCTTTTGAAGTCCATTTACTGACAATTTATGCATAGTATATGTCAAAATAAAAATTTAGATTTAGAAAGAGTGAAGACTTTGTAACAATAAATAAGACACATTTTCCATATGGTTAAAAATTTAGGGAAAAAACAAACAAACAAACAAAAATGTCCTCACTTTTGTTCCCTATGGATGTTTCTACTCTCATTAAAAATTGAGAAATGAACTCATATTAAAAATGGAGAAATGATAGTCTGGAGAAAAAAGGAAGTAGTACGTGCCACAAATCAAAAAGATAAACCTTGAAGCTCAAAAAAAATTTTATTCTATACATCTGCCCCTGGCCAAAATAAAAGGACATTTAATTCTTTCTTTTTATGTAATAAAAACTACTCTTGAGATGTTCTTGAGATGATCTCCCCATTGCTGGCAGCAAAATATAAGAGAAATAAGAGGATACAGTCCATCAACATGTGGCTCAGTGGCTGGTGTCATTGCCACAGCTTTGGGGTTTTCAGCACAATGGCACCAGGCACCAAATGGGATTGATCACTCCTAAAGATCAAAGAGGGTGTTGGGTCATGAGCGAGCAGGCCTCACCAAAATGGCTTTAAAATATATTTGAGCGGAAAGGGAGGAATCAACAGGGAAGCAGGGGATAAGCCAGATGATGGCCTGTCATGCCACTCACAGCAGCCTAACTGCAGAGTACAGCACAGAGCGCTCAGGAAGGCATCACTGCTGCCAGGAGCAGGGCCTGGAGCACGGGGCTTCCTGTAGCTCCATCCCAGTGGTGCCAGATGGTGGGCTATGGGAGGGTGAGGATGGGGAGGAAGAATCACTCTCGACTCTCGCTGCACAGTGCACAAATGTTTATTGGGTGTTCACTGTGCCGAGCCCAGGGCACAGGGACACCGGGCTCAGCGCGGGGCTGGTTATTGGAGTCTCTGCCCCGTGCCGAGCCCTCTGGTGTCCCTCAGCAGCAGCTCCTCCTGGCCTGGCGGTTCCATCAGCTTCAATTGCATCAAGGCCAGGAGGAGCTAGGGAGGCCCCTGCAAGCTCTGGGCCTCCCTCAAGTCTCTGTGCCCTGGGCTCAGCGCTGAGCTTGGCTGTTCAGCCATTTCTGAGGCCACCTCCTGGCTGCTCTTCTCACCCGCGCTTCCGGAGGTGGCCGAGGATTGTTGTCGTGGGAGCCGGCGCTCAGGGAGGCGTCACTGTTGCCAGGAGCAGGGGGGCTCCCTGCGGCTCTGTCCTGGTGCTCCCTGCCTGACTGTCTGGCGATGATGAGAGTTGTTGTGGGTGGAGGAGAGACCCAGGGAGAGGCCCTGACGTCCTGCRCCTCTCCCTGGTGACGAGGGCCTCRCACCTTCCATCAYGGTGCAGAGATGTTTATTGCACCGCCTCAAGGAGACARAGGACYAGGAGGCCCAGGGAGAGGCACTGATGTCGTGTGCCTCTCCCTGGTGACGAGGGCCTCGCRTCCTCCATCGCGGTGCAGAGATGTTTATTGCACCCCCCAAGGGCACAGGGTACTGGGAGGCCCAGGGAGAGGCTCTGATGTTATGTGCCTCTCCCTGATGACAAGGGCCTCGTACCCTGTTGCAGTGCGCAGATGTTACCGCACTGCCCCGGGACAGGGTACCGGGAGGCCCAGGGAGAGGCACTGATGTTATGTGCCTCTCCCTGATGACACGGGCCTCGGCACCCTGTTGCGGTGCGCAGATGTTACCGCACCGCCCCGGGACAGGGGCGCCGGGGCGGCGGGCGCTGCTCGGCACAGCCTCTGCACAGAGGCTGCGCCTCACAGCGTCCCGCAGGTGACCTCCTCGTCCCGGCGGCCCCTGCGCCCTCTCCTCCTCCTCCTGATGGCGGCGCCGCAGCGGCGGAGCCCCCTGCCCAGCGCCCGCCAGCCCCCGCAGGAGCAGCCGGGGCGGAGCAGGGAGCGCAGCGCCGCGCGCCAGCCGCGGCTGGCGGCAGGAGGGGAGGGAGACTCTGCGTCCCCGGACCACAGCTCCACCGTGTCCCAGCGCTGCAGCCCTGGGGCACGGGGGGCCTCCTCGCTCCCGGAGCTGCTGGAAGACTCGGAGGGAGACGGAGACCCGGGTGGGCTGGTCTCCGCCGGCAGGATCGGTGCCCAGGGGCGCCTCAAGATGGACCTGGGCGCCACGGCCGGGGGCAAACGCAGGTGGGGCTCCCTGGGGACGACGCCGAGGAGCTCGCCGTCCCTCAGGAGCACCACCTGGTTCTCCCCGAACCGCACGTGACGGCGAGGCCGGGTTGTGCCATGAGGCTCCCCAGACGCCCCGCGGTCCGTGCCTGAGCACCTGYRGGAGGAAGGCAGCTGAGGAGCGGGCCCGGGGCTGTCGCTCTCCCCAGCAGCTCTCGGCCTCCTGGCTCCTCCTGCTCCTGCCCACAGGAGCAGGCCAGAGCCATGGCACAGCCCCGGCARGGCCAGCTCCACTTACCCTGCCRGCTCTCTCCCTCCGGCCTGCTCCGGGAGCTCCATGAGGAGCGCAGAGTCTGCGGGAGAGGAGGCGAGAGGCCGTGAGCGCCCTGGGCCGCCCCAGCACAGCCCCGTTGCCAGCAGAGGGTTGGGCGCCGGCAACCGGGGTGCCGGCCGGGAGCTGCAGCCGCGCTTGGGCACAGGGCCTGCTCACCTGGGGGGGTGAGTCTCGAGGACACAAGGTAGGTCAACAGGACCCAGAGGGCCGAGGGGACGCCCAAGATGGCAATGAGCGCGAGGCTCAGGGCGAGGAGCCCGCAGCCAGCTCGCACGCGAGGATCCATGTCACCGAGGTGACAGGGCCCCGCGTGCGGCCGACCACGAGCTCTGTCTCCAAGTCCTGTGGCAGAGGAAAACACATCCCAGCCCATGTTAGTGGCCCCAGCGGTGACCGTCAAGCYCAGCCCCAGGCCAGGCAACAGCCCCACAGCCCTGCCCAGCAGCTGCCTTCCCACCCGCTGCGCCCTCCTGGCCCCGGCCCTCCACTCTGGGCTCACCCTCGGCCTTGGTGTCCGCGCCGGAAGGAAAACCAACAATAAAAACAGCTCAAGGCCGACRAGAACAAGTCTGGAAAGAGAAGGGCGCCCCGTGCTCGCTCCATGTGCCCTCCTCAGCGCCCAGGCATTAGCTGGGGCTCTCGGGAGATCACCGAGCAAAGGGAGAGCTCTGAGGGGAGGGAGGCTGGGGAGGGAGCCCTGGAGCGGCTCTTACCCCGCGGCCTCGCGCCCCTGCCGTAGACCGGCTCTTTGCCCGCACGCTCGCACAATTGCTCACTAGCGGGCAAAGTGAGGAAGGCCGCCCCAGACCCCCCCCTTTATAACGGGCCTGGGATTGTGATGCGATAGTTGGTGTCACGGTGACAGCCCTGGGACCGGTGACACCCGAGGGCTCGGAATGTTACGTGATGCAGATGTCCCGGCAACATTCCTGGGCCTGGGAATACCCCCGTGCTGCGCTGACACTATCATCACCCAAACACCAACACTGCCCAGCACTGTAAAGAGAAGCCCAAGGCTGCTCAGGCAGCAGATCCCCAGCATCACCTGACCCATCATGGCCAAGGCCATGTGCAGGCCTTTCCCTGTCAGTGATGGACTCTGCTCCATCCATTCCTTTCAGGGAAGGCCAGCACAGATGTGTCTCCAGCCAGCTGGCTTCCCAAAAAGGCCTGTGCCCACCAGCGCTGTCTCTTGCAGACTCCAAATAAGGAAAGACATTCCAAGAGGAAAATGATGTGCTCAATATCCACCTCCCCATCCTCCCTGGCCCAGCAGTTACTGGGAGTGTGATGGATCACAGAATCACTGAATGGCTGAGGCTGGAAGTGACCTTTGGAGATGAGGTCCCCCGCTGCACCAGCACAGTCCGCTACAGCACATTGCCCAATACTGTGGCCATCCAGCCCTTGAGAATCACCAAGGGAGGATTCTCCACTAGCTATATGGCCACCTCTCCTGTTCTCCATAGCATTTCAAAGATGCTGGAGAGGGACCTAACAGTAACATCTGCCCGCTCTCGCAGCAGTCCTACGTCAATCCTATTTGGGCCCATGGATTTGTGGATGTCAAGTGTACCTATTGCAGCAAAGCATGCTCAAAGCCTGTAGAGGGAAAATGGCATCAAGAGAGTGTGGGTGTATTGAGGATCAGGCGTCTCTGAGATGGTGAAGCAAAGACCTTTATTGAAGTCACACTGTATCCTCATACAAACAAACCCTGCCCTCTCCCCATGAGAAACTCACAAATGACCCCCACATCTTCTTCCAGGAGGTGATCGCATGGTAACCGGGAGCTCCACCAGCGACTTCTAACCAATCACTGGCAGCCCCAAACACTTTTACCTATCTCTTAACTTATCGGGCTTATCCATAAGGGGATTTCCACCCTCCTGCTTGCTCTTTACATCTTAATGACCCGGAGTTTTTCATCTCAAGGACCCAGAGTTTGCCCCGGGCTCTGCAGACCCCCACATGGGAGAACTTCTGAAGGCTCACATAGTCGAGTTACAGTTGCCCCAGCTAGAAGGACAGGCACATTGGGTGCCCAGCTCAAATGCCTCTGTATAAACGCACATAACATGGGGAATAAACAAGGAGAATTGGAGATGTCCATATGATTGCAGGGCCATGATCTCATTGCAAATATTGAGACATGGTGGGACAGCTCTCTTGACTGGGATGTGGCAATGGAGGATAAGTCATTTAGGCTTCTTAGGAAGGACAGACAAGGAAAGTGAGGTAGCAGAATTGCTCTTTACATGAGACAGAAACTGCAGTGTATAGAGAAGAGCTTAGCATGAGGAGGACAAATTGCATGTGGAGAGTGTGTGGGTGAGGATGAAGGGGCAGGCCAAGACGGCCAACCCTGTAGTGGGTGTTATCTCCAGGCCTCCTGACTAGGAAGAGGAAGTGGATGAGGCCTTCTACAGGTAGCTGCAAGTACAGCCACATGATCACAGACACTGGTCCTGATGGGAGACTTCAACCACTCACATGTCAGCTGGGATAATCACACAGCTAGAGTCCAGGAGGTTCCTGCAGAACATTCCAGATTACTTCCCTATGCAGGTGGTTGATAATAGGCACTACTAGACCTGGTAATAACGAACAGAGATGGTCTAGTGGGAAATGTGAAGGTTGGCGGCAGTCTTGACTGCAGTGACCACGAGCTGTTGGTATTCACAATGCTGCAAGGAGGAAGCTGGACAAAAAGTAGGATTGCTACCCTGGAGTTCAAGAGAGCGAACTCTGACCTCTTCAGAGAGCTCCTTGCAGAAATCCCCTAGGCCAGGAGCCTAGAAGGAAAGAGAATCCAGACATTTTAGCTTATATTCATGAATCCTTTCCTCCACGCTCAGAATCAGTGCACTCAAACAAGAAAGAGGGGAAGGAAAGCAGGCAGAAGACCTGCATGGATGGGCATGGAGCTGCTGGGTAAACTTAATGAGAAAAAAAGCACATATGTAATGTGAAAGGAGGGCCAGGCCACATGGGAGGAATATAGGAACACTGTCAGAGAATGCAGGGATGCAAGAGGAAGACCAAGGCCCATTTGGAATTAGACTTAGGAAGAGCTGTCGGGAACAACAGGAAGGGCTTCTACAGATACATCAGCAGCAAGAGGAAGAGTAGGGAAAACGTGATCTGCTGCTGAATATGGAGGGTGCCTTGGTGATGGAGGATGCAGAGAAGGCAGTTACGAAATGCCTTCTTTCATTCTGTCATTACTGCTAAGGCTACTGCCCATGAAATAGAGAACCTTGACACAAGAGAGAGATCCGGGAGAGAGGAAGACTTTGCACTGGTCGAGGAGGACTGGGTTAGAGATTATTTATGCAAAATGGACACACATAAATCTATGGGCCAGAGTGGGATGCACCCAAGAGCGCTGAGGGAACTGGTGGGAGTTATTGCTGAACCACTCCCCATCATCTCTGAGTGGTCGTGGAGAGTGGAGGAGGACTGGAGGACTGGAAGAGAGCCAACATCACTCCAGTCTTCAAAAAGGGCAAGAGTGGGGCCCTGGGAAACTACAGGTCAGCCTCACCTCCGTCCCT
>PTEX01000658.1:5393-35255 GCA_003342815.1 Eudromia elegans
ACTCCGCACCCCCCCACATACCCCATACCACCACCTATCCCTCCCCAGCGCCTCCACGCACACACACACCTACAAAAGAACCAAGCAAAAATACACTTGGATTCGCTCGCACCTATTGAAGCTTCTGGTGTCCCATCAGCTTCTCCTCTCGATGATCACAAACATCTACAAACACAGAAAGAACAGCACCCCGTGAAGGCATGAACAAAAAACCTACATACACACCCCTCAACTGAACCCTTATACACACACCCCTCAACCGAACCCACATACGCACACCCCTCAACTGAACCCACATACACACACACCTCAACCGAACCACATCCCACGACAACATCTGTACCTCTGCTGCTAAAGCCTCCAGGTCGCTGGCCTGTGTGCAGTGACTGCTCTGCCTGCCACACGATCTGTAAAGGCAGAACACAAGTGGGCAAGAAGGACAGGACTGGGCAGAAAACCTCTTCCGCTTCCCCCACCTCCCCCCACACACATAGACCAGGCTCTGTTTGTTCGCACTTAGCAACACCTTTCTGTGCAGTGTCAGTGAGGTGGCTCCAGACGCATGGGGACAGATGTGCACACAATCATCATCGAACAAACAAAGAAAAGCCTAATGCAAAAAAGAATCGGTTCCACACGGCAGAGGACTAGAAAAACCCTATGATGTCAGAACTGGGCAGCCCTGGTGCTCAGCAAAAGCAGAGATGAAAGTCAAATGCCAGAACTTGTGTCAAAAGGAGGTGACGAAGCCAGAGACAGTGATGAGGAAGAGTCTGGCTAGAAAGATCCCCTGCTGCAACGAGGCAGGGAAGACCACCCTGAAAGGGTGCYGAGAAGGCACGATACGAGAATGGCCTCCAAAGAGGAAAACAAGGCCAACAGGGCCTGGAAGAAGTTCATAAGATGGACAGCTATGGATGATCGTGACCCGGAGACCGAGGGACAGAACGTCCCGGACCTGCGTTGGCGGTACGAGATGGGCTCTGCCGGTGGTATAATGACAACTCACGTCAGACAGGAAGATAAAGGATGCCTACAGSGTGACTGTTCAAGAAGACAAAACCAAAAGGGCAACTTTAAGACCTACCCAAAACAGCACACAAGTACAATACACACCATAGAGACRCACGCTAGAGCTGCCCGCCCTAGCAAATCCACGCTTCCTCCTGCACAATGCCCAGAACACCACCCTCACAACAYCACGTAGCCATACTAGACATCCGTACTGGACAGGCTGTCACCACACACAGACTCAACAGAGCCTGACACTCACAATTGAGGGAGTGTGTGGTCCTGAGGCCTGGCTGGCGGCAGCAGTGCAGGAAGGCTCCTAGAGCACTCTCCGAGCTGYGAGTCTCTGAGCACACTGAGACCGGCCCCGCCTTGCTGCCCTGCTAGCACGGGAAACGCTCCCCACTAGGATGACCCTCTAACTCCCCGCCCAACCTCCTGCCTTTATAACAAACTGTACTCGTGTTATAAAATGGGACCTGCGCCATCAGCCTTGTCCCCGGAGCCTTTTCTCCATCGCCACCCTCACCAGGATGCAGGCTGCCCCACATAATGGTGCCCGAACAGGGACTCATTACAGGTAGGGGGTGAGCTAAGCAACCGCACGACCACTTCGTGGGCCCCACGCCCACATCGTGGCCTCCACGCCTCGCAAGGAGCAGCACCCACAGGCATGGGCTCTTGCTGCCCTGTTGCAGGCCGCATAATGTAAGATTTCTTACAAAACGTTAGAACAGTACTGGAAACTTTTATTACCTTTCAATCYGTGGCTTAATAAGGCTAGCTTATGGGACCCACAGACTTGGACTCTATTGTTAAAGCGAGTACAAATGGCCAAATAATATGAGGACCGAGTTTTCCCTTTGGGCCTCCAATTGGCATTACTAACCATCCACGCCTGTCTGAATGGGTCGTATTTGCCTGAGGAAAAGCAAGCAGAAACATATCCTCTGCTCGCTGATGGTCCTAAAGAGTTGTGGGACGAGAAGTCACCCACTCCTAAGTCTCTTTCTCAACAGCTCGGGAAGGAGCTATCTTCTGAGTACAGACCTGCAGTTGTGGAAAAATCACCTRTGAACCCACAAACTGCTCGTGAGGAAGGATTATTATCCCCCCTAGAGTCTTTTACACAGAAACGGGTGGAGCCAAAGATGGTGCCGAGAGAAACTACTTTATGTCCTCCATTCGAAAAAGACGAGTGGCCACTTCCTTCTAGCTCCAACATAGAACCACTTCCTGTGCCTCATAGGATGGGCGTAACTTTGGAGCAAACTGATAAAATTTGTCCTGCAGCGCCACCTGGTGATCGGGGGGAGATGAAGCACATCCTGAGGTTCCCTTAGCATCACCTGGTGGACAAAGGGAGGTTGTGCATCCCAAGCTCCCTCTAGTGGGTCAATACAAGAACAGCAATCTCCTTGGGACAAGTATTGTGCAGTGCACCAGGGCCAGCAGCAGCCCTCAGCACAATGGGGGGATTATTATCAAGGGCTGTGTTAGACCAGAGACCAGACTCAGAAAAACTGGGATCTCTGTTGGCGAGAGAAGGCTGATACCTTCCCAGTGAATCTTACCTCCTTTATGGTGTCGAACCCGGTTCCATCATAATGCCCCTGAGACAAAGTCAGATAGAAATGCAATTGCCCACTAATTTGGAACTAAAAAAAAAAAAAAAAAAAAAAGATTGACTCCTCCGTGAATTAAGGGAAGTTAATAAACATGTCGTGAAAATGGGAGCCTTACAAGCAGGACTCGCCTCCCTCACTGCAATTCCTAAAGAGCATCATATCACTGTTATGGATATTAAAGCCTGCTTTTTCTCTATTCCTCTACATCCTGAAGATCAGCCCAAATTTGCCTTCTCGSTACCTCAAACTAATCATGATGACCCTTGACAAAGGTGTCATTGGACGGTTCTTCCACAGGGCRTGGTCAACAGCCCTACACTTTGCCAAATGTTTGTTGATCATGCGATCAGACCTCTTAAGGCTCAATATCCTATCATCCGCTGTGTTCAAAGAGGCTTGCTCCAAATACAATATCACTTTACATCATGGGCTGCCGTATAATCCTCAAGTACAGGTTGTTGTAGAACATGCCAACCACACATTAAAAACGTAAAAAAAAAAAAAAAAAACAAAAACACACACAAAAAAAACTCTGTTAAGGCTTTGGTAAGTAGTTCACCTGGTGTACTCCAGGGACATAATACCCCTCTTTTTTATTAACCATCAACTTATTAACCTTAGATGACAAAGGACCATCTCCTATTCACAAACACTGGTGCCCTCTTCTCACCCCTCCTACTCCAATTCTTYTTGTGAGGTGGAAGGACCCTCTGAGTCAGCAATGGCAGCCGGCTGCTCCCCTCCTAACCCAAGGCAGAGGTTTTGTTTTTGTCTTCCCAGAAACAGCTCCACACCCCATATGGGTGCCGGCGAGGGATGTCGGACCTGATACCTCCACCCAACGATCTACCAAGGGCAGAGATACAACAGACGCCCCTCGATGCGGAGAGCCGCCCCAGTGACCTGGGGTGACATCAAAGCTCTCTCGGAACAGGCCCAGTGCGTCATGCCTCCAGGGACCACCCCTCCTCCTGTCTCTCTCTTTCTCATGGTGTGTGCTATACTTACCCATAACTCTGCTAATGCGACACCCAAAGCTAATACCCAAT
This sequence comes from Eudromia elegans, assembly GCA_003342815.1. Lineage (NCBI taxonomy): Eukaryota > Metazoa > Chordata > Aves > Tinamiformes > Tinamidae > Eudromia > Eudromia elegans. The sequence goes on from PTEX01000658.1 coordinate 9,082, forward strand.
GTAMCTTTAATGGAAAGGTATGACTCGAATTGTGCAGTCACTCTTATTACCACTGCACCAGATCATTATGGGCCGAAAAGCCTCCACCAATTAATGAACTTTTGAACTGGGCTCTATACCTTAAAAGTGGCTTTGGAAATTGTTGTGACTGCAAAATCAAATCTTAAACAAGCTGAATGGTGGCTAAACTCCAAAGCCGACAACACAGGTCACCCTCAGGTGTACACGAGGCAAGACCAAGTAGGAAAGAGCAAATGTCTCCAAGAAGATTATTTGCTTGGTCCTGATGGGGAGCCTTGAGCCACAGCGGGTTTTGCAGCATCCTTGCTGGACTCGTGAGGGATAGTTCATTTTCATGGGTTATTGGAAGTGGGACCGTAGGCCTAGAGCCCACAAAATATGATCTTGTGTTGCCAGGCTTTGTAATAACTCTGCCAGGCCTCAGGAGCAAGGCTTGCCAGCCTTGCTTTGCCTGGATTTGCCTTACCAGGAGCTTTGTGGGGGCTTGTGTAGCTGTAATGACAATCATTCAACAACCTGGTGGCCCTCATCTGATCACGCTCCAAGAGCTGGGCTGCAAAGGGTTCCCAGGATGGGGAAGGGGAAGGGGCTTCAGCATCTCCCTGATGAGGAAAGGCTGAGAGAGCTGGGTCTCTTTCGCCTGGAGAAGAGAGGACTGAGGTGGGATCTTATCRGTCACTCCCTGGGAATCCCACATGCTCATCTCTCTCTACCATGAAACTTTACCACTTGGTTGTCTGATGACCCTCGATAATCCTGTGTTTGCCAATCTGCTCCTATCAGAATACGGAGGAAACTAACCTCTGGTCTCAGCCTCCCTTCTACAGGACCCCTGTGCATATTACTGACCGGGAGGCCCTCGCCCTTCCTATCCGTTTGTCTCCTGCTGACCGATAGCTGAGGCAGAAGTGAGACTTTGGGGCCTCCACCTTTGCTGCTTTAATCATTCTTTTCCTCACTGCTGCGGTGAGCGCTTCTGTAACAACTGTCTCTTTGGCTCAGACCATCACCACACAGCAGCAGATAGATCTGCTAGACACTGGGGTACAGGGTTTAGGGAGACTTGCCACCACTTCCTGTGATCGGTGATTTCTCTCTTCTGTGATATGCGACACTCCGAGCTCTGCCAATCACTCCAGGTTGTCGCTCCGAGACTGGATTCTGAGCCTTTATAACTCGCTTTAGCGCCCATGTCTCAAATAGAGACAATTCAAGCTATTMAAGTTCCAGTCCTCTCCAGTGACCTCCTTCATGATACGCTTTCCAACCTACGAGCCTTCTTTTCCCCTGGAAACCCTCTGACCTGTGGGATTATCTGTTGTTTGGAGTTGGATAGTTTCCTCCTTTTGCATTGTATTTCATCAGCAATAAATTGGATTCACTCTACCCAGGTGTTTATGGCTTCCATACAACTGGCTTTAAGAAAAAAGAAAGGGGGAATCTGTGGGAGTGTGCGGTCTGGAGGCCTGGCTGGCAGCAGCAGTGCAGGAGGGCTCGTAGCTGCTCGTAGCTCCGAGCTGTGGGTCTCTCAGCACACTGAGACAGGAATGCCTTGCTGCCCTGCTAGCCCGGGATACGTCCCCCACTAGGATGACCCCCTAACTCCCCTCCCAACCTCCTGCCTTTATAACAAACTACCTGCTTAATAAAGTGGGACCTGCGCCATCAGCCTTGTCACCGGAGCCTTCTCTCTGTCGCCACCCTCACCAGGGCACAGGCCGCCCCACACACGATCCCTTCACTTAGCTTTGTCAGAGCACCGGGTCACTGTAGGACTTCAGGAACCATCCTCGATGGGCGGACGCATCCTCTTTGATCTCGTTTCACACACCTTGTTCGCCTTCATCGCCTGCCAAACCACAAGGGAGGGAGTCATCCCCTTTGTGAGCGGATCCTGCCTTGGTCAAAAACCCTCCCTAAAGTCCAGCTCTCGCTCTGCTCGCCCGGGCCTTGCCGGATCTGCTCTCCTGTATCATGGCTGTAACGACACACAGAACAAAGAAATTACCGAGTCTTCCACTAGGCGTGGCTGATCCATCCCAACGCTACTGACAAGTGAGTCATCTTCATCGTGGCGGGTGCAAAGACAAAGGAGGCCTGCGCTACTACTGGTGGATGGTGCCAGATGCATTCTGTAAACTAACAAACAAGAGCCATCTCAAAACCTGGGCAAAATGGCATGCAGTTATGAAACATACCATAGAGACACAGGCTGGAGCTGCCTGCCATGGCAAATTAACACTTCCTCCTATGACACCACAACACCAGCCCCGCTCGTCCAAAAGCAGCAACCATACTAGAGGGTCAGGTAATGCAAGCACATGCATGCAGAGTCAAGACGGCCCAACATTTGATAGTCCTCTGCTTAGCTTTGGTGAGGCTCTGGGTCGCTGTGGGACCTCAGGAGCCATCCTTAACTGGCAGACACATCTTCTTGCATCTTATTTTGGATGCCCCATTTACCCCCACCACCTACCAAATCGGAGAAAGAGTGGTCACCCTGGTAATGATTCACCTGACACATCTACTGGAGAAACTTCCTTCTAGGAAGTCCCCCTGTCGCTCTGCTCCCCTGCTCCGTGCCATATCCTCCCTCCGCTATCGGGGCTGTGATGGCACTGTGCCAGATCCACGCTCCAGCATTCGGGCTGCGATGACACCTAGAACAAACAAAAGTACCGAGTGACTCTTCTGCTTCTGGGGGCAGGGAGGGAAGGAGTAGTCCAAGGATTACTGACATATCAATATGCTTGGTACTGCCCTCCAAAGGGGAAAATGTGGCTGATAAAGCCTCAACGATGGTCACGAGGATAAAAGGCCACAAACTGTCACCACACAGAGACAGAGAGAAGGAACGCACCTTTGATGGGAGCACAAGATGGGATCTGATGGCGGAATAATGAGCACAAAGACCAGGCAGAAAGACCAAGGATGCCTGCAGACTGCTCTTCCAGGACACACAAAGATATAGGCATCTTAAGACGTGATCGTAACAGCACACAGCTACAAAACGAGTCACCGAGAGAGGCTGCAGTTATCTGTCCTACCATACCCGTGGAAAACTCGACACACTGGCCTTATACGTCACTCATCCAAAAGAGACATCCACACTACATCATCTGGCAGGAGACACCCACAAAGAGACAACCCCTCGTGCCTCGATTTAGTTTGGACAGGGCACCGGGTTGCTGCAGAACTTCAGGAATCATTCTCAACTGGCAGAGGCATCTTCTGCCATCTGATTTTGGGCGCCCTATTCACCTCCGTCACCTGACGAACCACAAGACGAGCAGCGATGCTTGTTAATGGGCGCTTCTCATCTCGACCGCAAAAACGGTCGCCTTCGGGGTGCCGGTGTCGCTCTGCTTACCCGCGCCGTGCCAGATGCACGTGCCAGTATTGGGGCTGTTATGACACCCATGGTACCTAGAACTAACAAAACTACCAAGTGACAATTCTGCTAAGGCAAGAAGAAGCAGTTCTAGAGCTACTGACACACCGTTATACTCAGTTATATACTCATTATACACTCGGTCTGCCTCACTTCATGTCCTCAGCCATGACTGGAAAAGACTCATCAGTATCTGAGGGAAGAGAGGAAAAGCAAATCAAGAAGAGGGAGTCTGGCAGGACCTCACTACACAAAAGGAGTAAAACACACACAGACATCTCCATCTCTCTTGCTCAGCCTCCTCRTTACTCCTCAGCTTCTCGGCAACCCCCCAGCAAAGTTTTCAAATCCCAAAGCTCACCTTGAAGCGATGAAGGAACCGTACGCCTTCTGTGACAATACCCTGCTTTACTCGGTCCACTCATTCATCTCTGCTATCACGGCTATGGACGACTACACCTCCCCTGGTACCTGTAAAACCAAAATCGCCGTTGGCAACGAGAACGGCATCGGCAAGACGACTCTCCTGCACCAGGCTCGGCTTCCTCTCTCAGATCTACGCTTGGCTTGCCACGCTCCCCCGAGATGTGGGGAGCCTGCATCTCTGCATTGCTTTGCATCTACACAGACAAAGCACAGAGTCATCGAGGAACCCTCACTGATGAAAACATTTTTGTTACAACTCTAAAACTCACCTTTTGAGAGCATAACCTTTTCTTCCCTTTTTTTCTTAAGCTTTCAGTCTAGGGCATAGCTGCAACAACAAACAGAACACAAAACCTATGAACTGAAGCACACTGACAGAGAGATCGCTGGTCCGCTCTTTCGCTGTGTCCTTCTTCATGCTGCCATTGCTAACACCTGTGTGGAAGACAGCTTGGGGCCCAGACATGCACCTACATTAGATAGAAACGTGGAGAAAAGTCCTACACAACGAAAACGATTTGGACACATAACAACCTGAGGACCAGAAAAACCTCTGAGGCTGCAGTTAGGCAGCTCTGTGGCTCTAGGTAGCTCTGGAAAATGGTCTCATGTCTCTCCTTTGGACAGAAAAGCACTATTGAAGTAGAAACAATTCACAAGTTAAAAAAAAGCACACTCATTGCCCATTGCCTTTATACTTCACTTGACATGGCACTGGACCCTTGTTGAGCAGCAAATTCTCAAAAGCATCTGCATTGCTACCAAGCTTCCTTTACTGACCTTTCCTTTACTGACCTTCACTGAGACGTTTTGTGGAGGGATAACGTGTGGACAGGGAGGAAACCTACGGTCCCACTAGGAGTGGGACTGTAAAGGACACGCCAAGGGAAGTGTGGGATGTGCAAAAACTCATTGTGTGACACCTGTTGGAGTGTGAGCAGTCTTTGAGTCTGYGTCTTTGAGTCCACGTTCTGCTAGGATGGTGCTTAAACCTTAGGAGAGGGAGGAAGCGTAGGGTCCCACTCCCAGCCGTAGGGAGTGCGGCTGCAAGGGGCATGCCGAAGGAAGAGTGGGAGTGTGGCAAGACTCAGGTCTGGGGACCTTTGTGGTGGTTGCACATCTGTGGGTGGGTGRTGGTAGGGGTGTGATTGCCTGTTGTCTAGGGTTGAGGAGGCGTTCTGTGGATGGTTCGTATGTGGACCCGGAGGAAGCGTATGGCTCCACGAGGAGTGAGGCTGTAAAGGGCAGGCCAAGGGAAGTGAAAGGCTCTGCCAACAATCATTGTGTGACACCTTTTGGGGTGGGAGCAGAAATGGGGTGTGTGGTCTGTGACTTTGCGTCCACAAGCTGCTAAGATGGTGTTAAGCCCTAAGAGAGGGAGGAAACTTAGGGACCCACTTGGAGTGGGGCTGGAAAGGGCATGCCGAAGAAAGTATGGGAGTGTGTCAAGACTCATGCCTGTGCACCTTTGTGGGTGTGGAACATATTAGGGTGAGTGGTATTAGGTGTGTGGCTGCATGTTGGCTGGGGTTGAGGAGGCGTTTTGTGGAGGGTTCATATTTGGACAAGGAGGAAGCGTAGGGACTCACCTGGAGTGGGGGTGTAAAGGGCAGGCCAAAGGATGTGCGGGGCTGTGCCAGAAGTTGTCCTTCACTTCCTTCCTCACTGGACCGAACCCACATACACACACCCCTCAACTGAACCCACATACACACACTCCTCAACTGAACCCACATACACACACTCCTCAACCGAACCCACATACGCACACCCCTCAACTGAACCCACATACACACACCTCAACCAAACGCACATACACACACACCACTCAACCGAACCCACATATGCACACATCTCATCCGCAACCGCATCCCATGGCAACATCGGTACCTCTTCTGCTAAAGCCTCCAGATCGCTGGCCTGTGTGCAGTGACTGCTCTGCCCGCCACACGATCTGTAAAGGCAGAACACAAGTGGGCAAGAAGGACAGGACTGGGTAGAAACCCTGTTCCTCTCCCTCATTCCCACCCCACACACATAGACTAGACTCCGCTGGCTCACACAGAGGAACACTCACCTCTCTGTGCCGCACTGGAATGGGAGTGAGCCGCTCTCTGCATTACTTGCTGCCTACAGCCACAAAGGAAAAGATCACTGAGAAAGCCCACAGACCAAAACATTCTTCTTCCAACAACCCTCCAGCTCACCTTTTTACGTCGGAACCCTTTCTTCTGCCAGCTCTTTCAGGAACCCTGGGAACGCTGCTCAGTGTCTGAAATGCAAATACCTGCCGACTTGACCAAAGGCTCCCCATCCCCTCGCATCCAGGCCCACTGATCGCTGCTTCAGGCCGTCGCTGCCGAGCTCCACACGCTACTATGGCCAACTCAAAGGGGTGAGGCAGTTCAGGCCACACGGGGACAGATGCGCACACTACAATCATCATCGGACGAACAAAGAAAAGCCTAATGCAAAAAAGAATTGGTACCATATGGCAGAGGACTAGAAAAATCCTGTGATGTCAGAACTGGTCAGCCCTGGTGCTCAGCAAAAGCAGAGATGAAAGTCAAATGCCCGAACGTGTGTCAAAAGATGCTGACGAAGCCAGAGATGGCGATGAGGAAGAGTCTGGCTAGAAAGATCCCATGCTGCAATAAGGCAGGGAAGAACGCCCTGAAAGGCGCCAAGAAAGCACAATATGAGAATGGCCTCCAAAGAGGAAAACATGGCCGACAGGGCCTGGAAGCAGCACCCGCAAGCATGGGCTCTTGCTGCCCTGTTGCAGGCTAGACAATGTAAGATTTCCTACAAAACATTAGCTCAGTACTGGGAACTTTTATTACCTTTTAACCCATGGCTTAATAAGGCTAGCTTATGGGACCTCAGACTTGGACTCTATTGTTAAAGCAAGTACAAACAGCCAAAAAATATGAGGGCCGAGTTTTCCCTTTGGGCCTCCAACTGGCATTACTAACCATCCACACCTGTATGAATGGGTCAGATTTGCCTGAGGAAAAGCAAGCAGAAGAATATCCTCTGCTCACTGATGGTCCTAAAGAGTTGTGGGACGAGAACTCACCCGCTCCTGAGTCTCTTTCTCAACAGCTCGAGAAGGAGCTATCTTGTGAGTACAGACCCGCAGATGTGGAAAAATCATCTGCGAACACACAAACTGCTCGTGAGGGAGGATTATAGCCCCCCAGAGTCTTTTAAACAGGAATAAGTAGAGCAAAAGATGGCAGTGAGACAAACTACTTTATGTCCTCCATTTGAAAAAAATAAGTGCCCACTTTCTCCTTCTAGCTCCCACATAGAATCACTTCCTGTGCCTCATAGCATGGGCGTAACTTTGGAGCAAAAAGAGATAAAATTTGTAAAAAGAGATAAAATTTGGAGATAAAATTTGTCCTGCAGCGCCACCTGGTGATCAGAGCGATGCTCTGATCTTGCTTACATCCTATGGTTCTCTCTAGGGCCACCTGGTGGACAAAGGGAGGAACCACATCCCTGGGCTCTCTCTAGTGGGTCAATACAAGAACAGCACTCCCCTTGGGACAAGTGTTATTGTGCAGTGCGCCAGGGCCAGCAGCAGGCCTCCTCAGAATGGGGGGTTTATTATCAAGGGCTGTGTTAGACCGGAGACCAGACTCAGAAACACTAAGATCTCTGATGACGAGAGAAGGCTGATACCTTCCCAGTGAATCTTACCTCCTTTATGGTGTCGAATCTGGTTCCATCATAATGCCCCTGAGACAAAGTCAGATAGAAATGCAATTGCCCAAGAATTGGGAATTGAAAAAAAAAAAACCAAAAAAACCAAAAAATTTGACTCCTCCATGAATTAAGGGAAATTAATAAACATATTGTCAAAAAGGGAATTAATATTGTCAAAAAGGAAATTAATAAACATATTGTCACGTCCTGACCCAAGGGGTGACTTCTCCACTGCAGAGTCGCTGCTTTCAAGCAGAGTCCAACTCTGACTTGGAAAGCCATGTGCTGATTCGACACCCTAGTGGGACGTGGGAGGTCGCAGAAAACTCTGGAGAAAGAGTGAAAGCATGGGAAAAAGCAAAAGTGTGTTTGGAAAGCCAGGAAAGGCCTTCTCTAAGCAGAATGGAGGATTTGGCAAAAGGAAGAGGATCCAGAAAGGTGGAGAAGGGAGGGAAAGCACAGAGGCAGCTCTTGGGGCTGCTTTCTTTTCCAAGTCATTTTTCGGAATAGTGTCTCGAGGAAAGCCTTGATCTCTGGGTAAGTTAAGATGTCTTCTGCCTCTCACCCTCGGCAGCGGGTCCTTCCACTGCCTAATGGAGTTTTGCAGCAATTAGGAATTGCAGGACTCCTCTTTGGCACCTCTTTTCTCTGCGCCATACTCACCTTGTCCTCCTGAATGCTGTCACTAGATGGAGGTGCTGCTCTCCTTCTCCACACCTCCAATTCTTGAAGTTTCTGTGCCCTTTTGGGCAGAGAAGGCAATGATGGCATTCATGGTTCTGGTGCAGGTGTTTTGCTTCTCACCCCAAACTGGACCCTATGCTTTGAGTGAGCGGCATTTGTGCTTGTTGTTCGCAGGAGCCTTTGAGTTCCCAAGGGAAGACTTCCCAAGGAACCCGATAGCTGCTCCTGGCATGTGCTGCAACTGCCAGCGCTGTCCACAGAGAACTTGGGCTGCTCTGACAGTGCATTGCATTGCCCTTCTTTGGTTCTTCACCCCTCCTATCGTCATATATGGTCCTTGTTAATTTGGTGACAACCTGGGTTACTGTTGCAGTGCATGGCTCCTTATCCCCTTGTTGATGCTCAAATAAGAGCAGGATTTGGTTAACCTCCGTATTTCCCCTTAATGTATATGTGTTTATAGTTGATGGGGTGGCAGGGACTGGTGAGTCCCTCCGTCGCCCCTCAGGTTGCTCGGTCCTGTTGAGCTCATTCATTCCCATGTTTAGAGATCCTGTTTTCCTGCTTGCTCCACAGTTTGAGCTCTTCACTTCTTTGTTTGAAGTGTCCTTGTAGATGCAACAGTTTAAGCTCCTTGCTACTTTGTCCTCAGTGTCTTTACCTCTTTGTTTTCAGAGTCTTTGCCTCTTTGTTNGATAAAATTTGTCCTGCAGCGCCACCTGGTGATCAGAGCGATGCTCTGATCTTGCTTACATCCTATGGTTCTCTCTAGGGCCACCTGGTGGACAAAGGGAGGAACCACATCCCTGGGCTCTCTCTAGTGGGTCAATACAAGAACAGCACTCCCCTTGGGACAAGTGTTATTGTGCAGTGCGCCAGGGCCAGCAGCAGGCCTCCTCAGAATGGGGGGTTTATTATCAAGGGCTGTGTTAGACCGGAGACCAGACTCAGAAACACTAAGATCTCTGATGACGAGAGAAGGCTGATACCTTCCCAGTGAATCTTACCTCCTTTATGGTGTCGAATCTGGTTCCATCATAATGCCCCTGAGACAAAGTCAGATAGAAATGCAATTGCCCAAGAATTGGGAATTGAAAAAAAAAAAACCAAAAAAACCAAAAAATTTGACTCCTCCATGAATTAAGGGAAATTAATAAACATATTGTCAAAAAGGGAATTAATATTGTCAAAAAGGAAATTAATAAACATATTGTCACGTCCTGACCCAAGGGGTGACTTCTCCACTGCAGAGTCGCTGCTTTCAAGCAGAGTCCAACTCTGACTTGGAAAGCCATGTGCTGATTCGACACCCTAGTGGGACGTGGGAGGTCGCAGAAAACTCTGGAGAAAGAGTGAAAGCATGGGAAAAAGCAAAAGTGTGTTTGGAAAGCCAGGAAAGGCCTTCTCTAAGCAGAATGGAGGATTTGGCAAAAGGAAGAGGATCCAGAAAGGTGGAGAAGGGAGGGAAAGCACAGAGGCAGCTCTTGGGGCTGCTTTCTTTTCCAAGTCATTTTTCGGAATAGTGTCTCGAGGAAAGCCTTGATCTCTGGGTAAGTTAAGATGTCTTCTGCCTCTCACCCTCGGCAGCGGGTCCTTCCACTGCCTAATGGAGTTTTGCAGCAATTAGGAATTGCAGGACTCCTCTTTGGCACCTCTTTTCTCTGCGCCATACTCACCTTGTCCTCCTGAATGCTGTCACTAGATGGAGGTGCTGCTCTCCTTCTCCACACCTCCAATTCTTGAAGTTTCTGTGCCCTTTTGGGCAGAGAAGGCAATGATGGCATTCATGGTTCTGGTGCAGGTGTTTTGCTTCTCACCCCAAACTGGACCCTATGCTTTGAGTGAGCGGCATTTGTGCTTGTTGTTCGCAGGAGCCTTTGAGTTCCCAAGGGAAGACTTCCCAAGGAACCCGATAGCTGCTCCTGGCATGTGCTGCAACTGCCAGCGCTGTCCACAGAGAACTTGGGCTGCTCTGACAGTGCATTGCATTGCCCTTCTTTGGTTCTTCACCCCTCCTATCGTCATATATGGTCCTTGTTAATTTGGTGACAACCTGGGTTACTGTTGCAGTGCATGGCTCCTTATCCCCTTGTTGATGCTCAAATAAGAGCAGGATTTGGTTAACCTCCGTATTTCCCCTTAATGTATATGTGTTTATAGTTGATGGGGTGGCAGGGACTGGTGAGTCCCTCCGTCGCCCCTCAGGTTGCTCGGTCCTGTTGAGCTCATTCATTCCCATGTTTAGAGATCCTGTTTTCCTGCTTGCTCCACAGTTTGAGCTCTTCACTTCTTTGTTTGAAGTGTCCTTGTAGATGCAACAGTTTAAGCTCCTTGCTACTTTGTCCTCAGTGTCTTTACCTCTTTGTTTTCAGAGTCTTTGCCTCTTTGTTCTGTGTCTTAGCCTCTTTGTTTGCAACATCTTGGTGGCCTTGCAGAATCAGCATGGCCTGCAGTTATGTCAAGACAGTCTACAGTTCCAGGATTCTCCCGCCCTGAGCTGGGACCTCCAATCAGAGGATCAGCCGGAGCAGGGATCATGTGGGATCCAATGAGAGGATGAGGGGCGGCCGACCCTCTTCCAATCATTCACCCCCACATGTACGCCCAAAGTGTATATATTCCCTCTTTAGCCCCTCAATAAATGGTTGTCAGTCGTTGGATCCCCGAGTGTGCTCTCCTTATTGAATGCGATACGTGTGGTGTGTGCTTGTGTGGGTGTCGGGGGCCTAAGGACSACAACTCCGGTTCGTATCTAGGAGCCTAGGCTACGGAGAGCTGATCACCGCTGGAGCTGCTGGCGTGTGGCGCCCCACATCTCCCCGCTGGGATCCATCACCAGCAGGGGCCAKCTTTTGTCATGGCCGGCTAATGGAGGCGGCTGCAACGCCATTCTGCGGCCGCTGGCGACAAAGCCTGGGCTTCATCGCTGGGACTCGTGACAGGTTACCTCATTCTTTACCTGGCTACTCAGCTCTATACCTCCATGCCACTGCAGCAGAAACAAGGAATAATCATGGGATGAATATACCCCTTTGCTCCAGGGAACTTTCCTTTTCCCTGAAGTGGCAGCCAGCTGAATCCCGGCAGAAAGGGCCTGCTGCTTTTCAGCAGGAAGGGCTCTTGTGAAGGGCACCTTACCTGGGATGGAGGCTTTGGAGGTCCCAGACACTTGGAAATCAAAGTGCATTTCTGAAAACGGGTTTTCAGAAATGAGAGATTTTTTACATCCAAGGGTCAGAACCTGAGGGACCTGTCACTGGGGGCAGCGCGTGTGATCACAGAGCCCTCCTGGCACACGATGACAGTAAGTGCAGCCTTGGTGCCCTTCTGTCTGCTGCCTAGAGATGGACCAGGCTACTCAGCTCCTGTGGGGAAGAAGAAATCAAGCTTCAATTTGTTAAGGTTTCCACAGCAAAGGACATGAGCTCTGGGGCTCATCAAGAGACTTGTCCTGGGACTGCAAGGCCATGGCCATAGCCTGCATGGGCCTTGTAGCCAGTGCAAGCAGGATGGGCCCCTGCAGTTTGCCTCTTTGAGTGTTTTAGTCCGGTGGGTTCTCCTTGAAGGCCCAGCACTGTCGCATGCGAGGGAATGGCACAGAAAACGCTCGGAAATGCAGAGTAAGCGGCCACAAAATGTTCATTCTGTCAGGCAGCACTGAATGGCTGCAGCATGAACCTGTGTGTCCCGAGTGCTCTTTGAGTGTCATTTTTGGATTCATATGCAAGAAGCCAGGCTCCTAAGCCTGCTGCGGTTCCAGCACGGGGCTGGGGAGCAGATCCTCCTTCCTAGGTGCTGCTGGCCAGGGAAGGAAAGATCTGGAGGGCAGCAGAACCTCCCCCATGGTAGCAGGTCCTTACCCAGGCAAGTGCTGCTGCCTCAGGTCTTGCTCCAGGAGCTTCCTGGTGGCTTTCTGCACCTCCTGCTCCAGGGAGCTCTTCCTGTGGATGGGCRGCAGAGCCTGTGATGCCAACGTGCTCCTGCTGCAGCAGTGACAAATCCTGCCTCAGCCTGTGCCTGGAAGCCCTCCTGCCACCTCCATCCTGCAGCCCCAGCACACGCCGTCACTTGGATAACTAGAGCCCATATGGCCCCCCAGGGCTTTTAGCCTTGAAGTTAGGGCAGCACAGAGGCTCCCACAAGGAAGGTCTCCCCGCTCCTATGGGTTCCACAGATGTCAGCAGATGCAGCTATTGATGCTGAGAGGATGAGAGAGCGCTGATGGATGAGAGAGTGAGAAAGGAGACATCCCGCGCGGGGGGGCCATGGGCACTGGGCTGTGCCAGGTCTTTGCTGCAGCTGTGTGCACTTATGCTTCCTTGGGTTCTGGCAGCTTAAATGTCACCCTCTTYCCTCGAGAGGGACGATTCCCCCGTTTCAGGATTGATTTGGGTTGTTTCTTGGGCCTGTCAGGAGGATGGGGAATCCTCTGCACTGGAGCATCCAAATGCTGCCAAAGAATAAAGGCAGAAATTATATTGACAGCAGAAGGGCTGTTTTCSACTATTCTTGCAAAGAGSTACCCCCAGCACTGCTGCTGTGCCTCCAACATGGGGGTCCTTGCAAATTGGTCCCTGAAGCTCTCCAAGCCTGGCTGTGCTTCCTTTGCCTCTTCCCAAGGTTTCTGGAGGACACCTCCTGAGCTTGGATGGAGAAGTTCCATCCCAGGCTTTTCCTAATCGGCCTCCTTTTCCAAGAAAAGTCCTATGTGATGGTCCCGCATCCCTCCTATTCTCTGTAGCCTTTCTCGCCTGCCTTCTCTCCTGGGAATACGATATCATGCAATAGATGGAAAAGAAAAAGGGGTGTGTAGATGCAGGTATGGAAAGAGGAACCCTCACTGCACACAAGACAGCCATGCAGGGCTGAAAGTCCTCCAAGGTGGCCACTACATTGTTCCTTCGATGTGGATTCCCACTGGTATAGGTCTTCCAGAAGGAGTCCATATCCAACTTCTCCAGAACCTTGCGAGTGTTCTGCAGGGCAAGAGAAAAGCAAGAGCTCCCCAGGATCAGCTGTGCAGCTCTCGCCCTCTCTCCTGCTCCTTAATAGGAAGCTTTGTGGCCAGGGAGTAGCTCATAATGTGGGGCCTGCACAGAGATGGTGGACTCCCAAAGCCCCTATGGTCACAAGTGCRTCTTCTGCCTGCCAAGAGCAATGAGGGCTGCACTCCAAGCACTCGGGAGACCTCAGACACTGCCCATCCCACAGAAGACACCACAGTCACTGCCAGCATCGAGCGGGCTACAGAAGGGATCCTGCTGTGATCCACAAAACACAGGAGGCCAGAGCGGATGGTACAAACACAGAGTCACTCTCCTCTGCAGCATGCAGAGTCCAAGCAAGGCCTTTAGTGAAAGGACCGGCCACGTTACTAGGCCTTTCTGCAGGGACAGGTGCCACAGGAACCGTGTCCAACTGGAGCGCCTACCTCTGCCATGACCCTGCAGTTCTGGCACGCCTGCACCATCCTTTGGACTTCCCAAGGAGTCAGGAGTCTTTTCCTGKTGTCCTCCTCCAYCCAGGGGGATCCCGCCAGACACGAGACATGCACTCTAGAGAGAAACATCATGGGCAGTGGATAGGAGCACTTGGTCTCTGCTCCAGGCTCACATCTTCATGCACCATCTTCACCTCCATCCTGTCCATTCCTCTAGGGACTCCCTCATCTCTCAGTCCTTTCCGACTCCCCTCCTGCAGGAGCGCAGATTTGAGCACAGCTCCAAGCAACCTTGCACCCTGGGCAAGCGAAGCAAGGGGGCAGCATGTGCAACCCGTGTTCCTGCTGCCCTCTTGAAGCACTCGGATTACGGCCTCCCTCAGGCCAACCTGCCCTGCTCCTGCATAGAGGGAGCAGCTCAAGACCCTGCACTTCCCGTTTGAGCATTCCCAGGGTCCCAGCGCAGGAGCAGAAATAGAGTGTGTGGAGTGTGTCTTTGCGTCCACGTGCTGCTAGGATAGTGCTTTAACCCTAGGAGAGGGAGGATGTGTAGGGTCCCACTTGGAGTGAGACTACAAAGGGCATGCCGAAGTAGGCATGGGAGTGTGCCCAAACTCGCCGTTCCTTCCTCATTGGGGACAGAAACTGGATTGGTGGTGGGTGGCGTTTTCTTGCTGTGATGCTAGACTCTAGGGTAAGTGATAAGTGGCAGTTAGGAGAGGGAGGAAGGAGAGAGCCCAGCTTGGAGTGTGGCTGCCAAGGGCATGCCAAGGGAAGGGCAGGACTGTGCCAAGACTCATTGTGTGACACCTTTTGTGCAAGGGCCAGAGTACAGCCAGCAGCATTTCCCTGCTTTCCTCCTCATGCTTAGCCCCTTTCTCTTGAACTCTGCAGCAGTCAGCAGAAATCTCGCCTCCTGGAGAAGACGGAGAGGTACCGCTGATCTCCATCCGGGCTCTTGCACTCTCAAGCCTCCTAAGCTGTATTAAATCAAGTTCCAGAGAACTTGAAAATTTGTTGGAGTGGATGTGAAGCAGCAATCTGCAGCCTGGGTTCTTTGGAGGGCAATGACAGGAAAGTTTAGGAGACAGGGACTGAGCTGCCTCTTTGTGCACCCAGATCTGCAGTTGCATGTGCCCACTCGAGTGTCTTGTGGGGCTTTCTGTTCCCATTCTCTTGGACACCCCCACGTGGCATCAGGACCCTTGGGGAGCTCCTTTGCCCTATTTGGAGGGCATCTCTCCTGCATGTTTCTTCCACAGGAACATTCTGGCCCTCTGCCTGTTGCCCCTTGGCAAAGCTCAGCCCAAGATGTCCCCTGTGAGCCCAACAGGGTAGGCATTGCTGCATGGGTGCCACAAGCACCTCTCCACCTCTCTTGSGCACAGTGAGCACGGACCTCTCCAGTGGTCTGTCTCTGCTTGCACAAGCAGCTGGCAGAAGACTCACGATAGGCAGCCCGTGTTCTTGTGGGAGATTTCCACCTTCCATACGTTTGTTGGAAATACAATAAGGCAGAGAGTCTAGGAGGTTCGTGGAGTGCATGGAAGATGATTTCCTATCACAGTTGTTAAGTGAGCCTAGCAGGGGAAGAAACCCATGGGAGCTGCTGTTTGCCATAGAGAAGGACTGGTGGGAGATGTGGTGGTCGGAGGCTGTCTTTGGGATCGTGACCATGAAATGACAGAGATGTCAATTCTTGGTGAAGTCAGGAGGGGCGTCAGCAAAACAGCTATGCTGGAGTTCTGGAGAGCAGACTTGGGACTCTTTAGGACATTGGTTRTGAGAGTCCCATGGAAAATAGTCCTGAAGAGCAAAGGGGTCCAGGAAGGCTGGATTGTTCTCAAGGTGGCATTATTAAAGGCACAGGAGCAGGGCATCCCTGTGTGCTGAAAGATGAGCAGAAACATGGCCTGGCTGAATAGCCAACTCTTGCTGAGAATCCAGGAAAAAAGGAGAGTTTACAGAATCACAGATGGGTTGAGGTTGGAAGGGACCTCTAGAGATCATCTCGTCCAAACCCCCTGCTGCAACAAGGACACCTAGAGCACATGGCACAGGGTGGCATCCATGTGGCTTTGGGAGAGAAGGGACCTCCACAACCTCTCTGGGCAGCCTGTTCCAGTGCAGAGCCTTGCTTTGATGGCACAGAAAAGGGCTGGCAGGGCCTTGTCAGCTGCTGGTGTGTCCAGCACAGCCACAGGTCCCTAGCAGTACAGCAGGGGACCTACAAGAAAACTTTCAGGAAAAGCTCCTTGGCATGATTGCTGGGCAAGTGTACCAGGGCATCCTGTGCAGGGAAAGCCCCTCCCATCCACATCTAGTGTGCGGCATAAATGGGAGTCACCCCCGCCCCACCATGTCTCTCCTCCAGGTTCTGCGCTCTCAAACCCTTCTAGCTCTCCTCCCCTGGACTTCTGTTCACCCCACCAGATGCTATGAACAGGCAATGGGCTAATGAGGACCTCTGGGTGGCTGGATCACAGGCTTTCAAGACCCATGAACGTCTTCAGTGGCACCTTTTTCTTCCTGAACCAGTGTCAGGTACAGGGAGAGAGTGCCCGTTGATCTGCTTTGTGTGAGAGGAAATGCCCCTGGGCAGGAATATGTGTCCCCTTGCTGGAGAAGCTCCTGCCTGGCTATCTTGACCCGAGTCTCCATTCCCACCATCCTGCTGATCTCTGTGCGGGTTCCATCCCTGCCACCCGCCTCTCCCTCCAGCTCCACCACTCGCCTCCCTTGTGCGTTCCAGGGATCACGTCCATGGACGAGGCACAGGCGTTGCCTGCTGCTCCTTCTCCATCTCCAGGACCCTCTCTGGGGGTAGCCCTGCAAGGTCAGAGTGTTTCTGGTCTGTCCTCTGCACAGACAGCTGCATCGTCACAGTCCCTGTCACAGCCCAGCCCTCTCATCAGCTGCTCACACAAGGACCTCACGGGTCCTTGGCTGGTGCTGGTCCTGCTGCTGGCCAATCCTGCACGTGAGCGGAACTGACCTCATAAACATGATTCAAGCCAGGTGCCTCCCCTGGCGTATCAGGTACTGAGGCAAAAATGGCATTGCCATCAACATTCCAAACATGCGCTTGTTTGGAATGTTGAGCTCCAAACAGAGTCGCTCCTGTCCCCTTCTCCGGGGAAATCCCTACTCTCCAGAGAGCCTTTCCCAGCTTGGTGCATCAGTGCTGGCCTGCCTGGCCTTTCCTGGAGCTTCCCCTGTGCTCCCCGCAGGGTGCCAGGCTGGAGGGGCTGCTCTGCAGAGCGAGGGRGCTGTGGTTCCCAGGACCCCCCAGGTAACTCCACKTTGGCCATGGGGATTTGGGTGGGAAGCAGACCCAGCTGGATGGGTATTACTGAACCTGACAACCTCCTACCAAGGGTCTGTGGGCATGAACAGAGCTCTCAGCAATCACAGGTCATTTCAAATGGCTCAGACTGTGTCCAAGTGTGTTGCTAGATTCAGACMACGGTTCGCCATTGAAGATGACATAAAGCACTCTCCAGGCTCCCTTCCCATCTGTCATCAATCATTTCATACATGAAATAGTCCCAGGTAGACACTGCTTGACCATTCACAACTATCACGAGCACTGGGCACCCACAAGAAGGAGCTGAATCCAGCCCTCTTTCCCCAACACATATCACCTCATGAGCTCATCACCTTCAGCCCATGGAGACCCCTGGAAAAGGTCCTTTCAGGGTGAAAATCCTTGAGCAGATTCCTGCCTCTAGCTTTGGAACAAGAGCTCAACTTGCAAGAACTCCACTGACAACATCCCCTTTTATTAGAAGGAGGACAGCTCTGACACAGTGATAGGCTGTGGGCCTCTGGGTCAGAGAGACTGGATTCATCCTCCCGCAGAAGTGGCATGAATTCAAAAACTTCTGCAGAAACATCAGTATCCCAGAGAGAATGCTCAAAGCACAAGAGCAGTGTGAGACAAAACAGAAGTCACTTATGAAGAGGGACAGCGAACTTATTGCTGCTGAACTAGTACCCATTGGATCAGTTTCTTCAGTGCCTCCATGAGCTCCTTGTTCCGCATGCTGCAGATGACAGGGTTTGCTTCTGGCACAGCATCACTGTGTGCAGAGTGGCCAGCACCAGATGCAGAGCTGGGGAGGAGATGGAGGAGGGCTTCAGGTAGGCAAACACTGCAGTGTTGAGATCCTCTTAAAAAGACTCCTAGCAGATATCTTGGGGATCAGCTGAGAGCATCCCTAACCCATATAACATCCTTGCGATGGCGGTACAAACCTGCCTTGATCGGGGTCCATCCTGTCAGACGAGTGTCAAGGAAGGGCTGGGAAGATTTATCCCTGGGAGAGCGCTCAGTCATCTTCCCACTCCAAAATGTCCTTCACTTATGAGTGACTCATCCCAGCCTGATGCCTGCGGCAGTGCCCTGAGTCTTGGTGCTCCGTTAAGAGCAGCTGCTCCTGGGCAGAGCTGTCTCTCTGCAGTGCCTGCCACGTTGCCATGGGCTCCTGCAGTCCCTGGAGCTCGACTGAGCTCAGGAGCATAGACCCAGATGAAGGAGGGACACTTTCTGTCCCTTGTGCATCCTCGAGATGATCACAGGTCTGCAGGGCTGACAGCTCCTGAAAGGCCGTAGGGTCATCTCCGGCAAATGTCCTCTGAAGTAGTCTAAAATGGTCACCAACGGTCCCTCTGTGAGCCTTGAAGACCGAGTCCAGCACTGCAGTTGATCTCCTCAGAGGATGGTTACCTAAGAGAGGGGCACATGTCCCACTCTGGAAGACCCTGCTTGTGGAAGCTCACTTCAAGGACAAGAGTACAGGATACCCAGTCTGCATCCCAGACTGAGTCTGTTTTGTCACTAGGTGTGACAAATGGTGCCAGAACAGGGACCTGAAGGCTCGCTGTCTCTCTGATTGCACTGCTCGGCTGAACTACGGGATTCACACTGAAAGGAAGTGTAAGGATCAAGCTGAACGGAAGCTTATTTTGTCCGCACCTCAACACCTCTTGAGAGGAAGGAGGCAAGTGGCTGGGGACTGTGGATTCACATTTGAGGAAGCAACAAAAAGATGTTTTAGAAGCTTTTCTTAAGATCTTAAAGCAACGGGGCAAGAAAATAGATGAGAAAAATCTACAAAAGGTTCTTGCCTGGGTGTCTAGAAACAACCTTTCCATAAACAGTAAGAATGTATTTGAGCTGGAGAGATGGGACTAAATTGAGGTCCGGCTGTGGGACAGTGCCATGCATGGTGATACGGCTGCTGCTGGCCTGTTGCTGCAGTGGCGTGTCATATTTGAAACACTGGAATCGTGTAATGGTTTGCAGTCAGTCACAGAGGACAGGGTCAGGGTTGCTGTGATTCCATTTGTGCCACTGTTACCCCGGCCATGTCCTGATATGGATCAGAGAAGAAAACCTGCTGCAAAAAACGTTGCAGTATCGCTACCTGATGGACATTCCTTTGACTCGGGTCCCATTAACTCAGAAAGAGAACCAAACCCATATCCCCCAGATCAGCATGACAAATGGGCCTCAGTGAAGAGGGCTGCAAAACAGGAGGGGGATGTAGAAATGTTGAAAGCTTTTCCTGTAATATATGTGTCTGATCAAGATCCATGCTGGGAAAGTCTATCATGCAATGTTATTAAGGATGTGTGACATACAGTGACAGATCATGGCCTTGGTGTTCCATATACCACCCATCTTATACCATCTCTTTGTGATGCTTCAGTTTTTACCCACTGTGATTTTAAAACCTTGTTTCCCCTAATTGACCGATCTGCAGTACGAAAGGTGGGAGTTGAAAATGGGACAATTTGCTCGGGCACAGGAAGAAGAAAATCAGCAGTTACCACAAAGAAATCCTTTAGGGGCTGTTACTGTGGACGCCCTAATGGGGGAGGGTGACCACGGTGCTGCAACGGCACAAGCAGGAATATTTCCCCTGAGGGCCTGCAGCAAGTTAAGGCACTTGCTCTCTGCGCCCTTAAGGCCATCCTGGAGGCTGGTAAACCAAGGCAGCCTTTTGTAAGCATAAGACAAGATGTGAATGAAGCATCTATGAAGGTTTTGGATCTATTTAATGAGGCTCTGGAGAAGCAGATCGATAATGAACAAGCACAAAGCTACATTTTTAAACAACTAGCAATTGAGAATGCCAACCTTGATTGCCAGAGAGTTTTGCGGCCACTAAAGGATTCTACTATTGATGACATGCTAAAAGCATGCATTAATGGCATCTCTAAACTGTATGAGTGCTCTCTGATGGCTGAGGCATTTGCAACCATGTCTAAGAAAAAAATCTGTGTTTTGCTTGTGGTCAGTTTGGGCATATTCGTAAACACTGTCCAAAAACGCAAGCAAACAAAGGTAGAGCGTCCAGAATTTATCACCAAGGATGACACTATGATAACCAGTGTTGATCAAAATTTAATACAGATAGTTGAGCTTTATCCCCCTTGGAAAATGTCAAGCAGAGCACGGCGAGGGGTCGCACTGTGATAGCAAATCGGAGCGGCCCCCTCAGGAAGCAGCAGCGCCAGGGTGGACCTGGCCACCGTAACAGAAGTGCTAACTGCTGATCCGTCAGTTGTGCTAATTCCACCTGGTATCAGCGGCTCTCTGGGGCAAGGAATGGTGGCATTGTTCATCAGGGGATCCTCAACCATGAGAAAAGGGCTGTTTGTTACCTGGAGTTATCRATGCTGATTTTGAAGGAGAAATTAAGATAATGGTACGGACTCTGATACCACCATGTACTATGCCAGCAGGGAAGCAGAATAGCACAATTTGTGTACTTTCTACCATAGATGCCAAATGCTGCAAAAAACAAACATGGCACAAGCTCTTTTGGATCTGCAGGACAACCAGAGATTTTTGGGGGCTCAACAGACAACTATGAATTGCCTGCAGATATCCTGCATGCTCCAAGCAGGAATGATAAAGTTTACCATACAGGGAATTTACGGATTTTTCTTAGGGGTCACTATCYAGCAGCACCCATGATCTGGAAAATAGATAAACCTGTGTGGGTGGATCAGTGGCCCCTTCTAGGAAATAAACTGCTGCAATGACACAAATTGGTAGATGAACAATTGCAAGCTGGCCATATAGTCCCTACTACAAGCCYGTGGAACACACCAGTTTTTGTGATTCAAAAGAAAAATAATTCCTGGAGACTGCTACAGGATCTTGGGAAAATCAACAAAGTCATCGAAGATATGGGAGCCTTACAGCCCGGACACCCTTCTCTGGCAATGTTATCCCGACCATGGAGTTTGCTAGCAATTGATGTAGAAGACTTTACCATTCCACTTGCACCACAAGATGYGCCTTGCTTTGCATCTTCTGTATGGACTCTGGTGCACAAACTGAACTGACCATTCAGATCTGACCATTCAGAATCCACCCATAAAAGCATTGAAAACTTACCAGAAGGTGTGCAGAAGTTATGTTGAGACAATRGTTTTGACATTTTGGGGAATCCTTTGGGGAATTTAGGATTAGATGCCTGGATTAAGTGGATATTCCAGATATGCTTGATGTGTTTGTTAATCTTGGTTTGCATTTTAATTTATATCCCATGCTTGTTAAAAATAATTCAATGTTCAATAGACCGTGCGTCGAAACAAACATTCTTTATAAATAAAGAAGGGGGACGTGTGGGAATCTCAAGGGCAGGCAGGTGGAGTGGCCTTGGGAAAAGGACACCATAATGCTGGTTGGAGTCAAACCACGGGAGTAAACGTGACAAACCAAACAACTCTTTGCTTAGCCATGTCATTGCAAGTTGCAATGTTTCTAGGTATTGTACTAACTGTATTTAGTTTATTGTTAGTGTATTTGTTTTCTTTCTAAATAATGTACTAGCTGTATTTTGTTTCTTGTTATGTGTTTAACAATTCATCGATCATTCAACCAAGTTATGACTGCTCAGCTAAAAACAACACAAGAGTGAAATAAAGAAGGGGGAGATGTGGAGGCTGGCTTCAAAGTGAAAAAAAAGGATGGCTTGTTAGTAGGTAGTTAATGGCAGTTAATGTCTTAACGGCAGACAAGGAAAAGAGAAGGAAAAGGAGGAGGACTGCAGCCACCTGCAGGAATGTCTTCTTGGCAAACAAGGAACAGAGCAGAAGAAGAAGATAACTGCTGCACAGCTGACAAGATGTAGATTAATTGTAAGCTCCGCAACACTTGTGTTAAGAGAGTATAAAAGAAGGTGGTTTGAGAATAAAGTTGCCTCACTCTGCATCTCACGCTGAGTCTGTTTACTCACAAGGTGTGACAAACGTCTGGATGGAAAGGGTAGTCAAGTATTGGAACAGGCTGCCCGGGGAAGTGATGGGGTCACCATCCCTGGCAGTGTTCAAGAAATGTATAGATGTGGTGCTAAGGACATGGTTTAAGAGATATGGTGTTGAGGGCCTTCTGCTTGGACTCGATGATCTCGATGGTCTTTTCCAACCATAGAGAGTCTATGAGTCTGTGAAAACAATATGGCTACCCAGAAGCCCGGTACCCACAGCCCCAATGACCCGGGGACAGCAGCAGATCCACCAGCCCCAACACAGCCTGGGGACCGCTGGCACCACCACGAGTGGCCTTGGCTCCACTCTGACCTGGCCCTGTGCCCTGCCGTGATCCTCCTCAGGCTTTCTCCTGTGATCCCATTTGATCCTCCCTGACACGGTGCTGATCGGAGCCAGGATGAGGCCACCTCCTGGCCTGCTGGGGGCTAGTCCCAGCTCCAGGGCACACAGCTGTGGCCCATGAGGATTATGGTCAGGGAAGGGCCACCAGCACCACCAGGGACAACTGGGCTACCAGGGCAGCAGAGGCAGCCTCACTCCTGAGAGCAGCTTGCTGAAAAGTGGAGGAAGAGCCCTGGCGCTGCACAGGAGGATATGGGAATGCTCCGGGGACAAGAGGACAAGTCAAGAGCTGCAGGTCCAGCAAAAGAAAAACAAAAGGAAAGAGAGGAAGAATGAGGGAAAGAATGATAGAGAGGAAAGAGAGAAAAAGCGAGGGAGAGACAGKAAGAAAGAGAGAGAAAATGAGAGAGAAAGGGAGGAAAAGAGAGAGGAAGATTGAGAAATAGAGGGCATAAGAGAAAGGGAAGAAGGGAGGAAGGAAGGAAGGCAGGCAGGCAGGCAGGCTAGGGTAAGGAGAATCATCCTGGCAGGCAGCCAAAGGCGTAGGAAGGGCTGTGGAGCACACCAAGGAGAACCCAGAAAATTCTGGGATGGAGAAGAAGCTGAAGAGAAAACTTTGTTGTATGCTGGAGAGCAAAGCCAGGGCCCAGCACAATGCACACAGAGGTGCTGGGGACAGGGCAAAGTGTGAACTGTGAGGTCCTGAGGATGTGAGAGGGCAAACGCAGGGCTCTGGGGCAAAGCCAAATTGAAACGAAGGGCCTTGGTGCCTCCTAAGGCAATGAAATATCTGAAGGGAGACTGTCAAGAGTAGGGGACAACCTCTTCTCAGTGTTGCCCACTGGCAGGTTGAGACAAGAGGCACAAATGGAAAGACAGGAAGCTGGACCCGAACATCAAGAAAAGCTTCGTTATTGAGAGGGTGATAAAGCCCCTGGAGAGGTTGTGGAGCTGCTCCAAAGGTGTCTGCACAAGGTGCTGCTGGAACACGAGCAGCCTTGGCCAGTGCCTTGGCTGCGCTCACAGGAAGGTGGGCACTGTGCTGATGTCCAGGYGGATGTGCRCCAGGTCGAGGAGGAGCGGCTCCTGTGGACACACGTGTTTTGGGGGCTAAGAGCGATCACCCGCGTTCCTCAGCACGTGGCACTGGAGGGGCATGCAGCACAGCACGTCCACAGGAGATGGAGCACGCCAAGAGCAGGCCGCCCTGCAGCTCGACAGCATGGGCACAAGGCCTGCAAGAGCTGGGCAGGATCCCCACATCATCCCTGCCCGCAAGTGGCACGGTGTTCTGCTGAGCTTGGGGAAAGGGCAGGGGAGGCCAAGACCCCCATGGGTGCCCATGGGCTGCCGCACAGGGGCTCTCACCTGCTCCTCATCCTTGGCCTGGCAGTGGCCTCGCGCACTCCTCATTTTTCGTCCTGCCGGGGGACAGACGTCCTCGATGCCAGGAGGAGGAGCCCAGGGGAGAGGGGCTGCAAAGCCCTGCAGGGACCAGTGGTGTTAGTGTGGACAGAATGGGGTGGTGTGGAGGGAGAAAGGAGCGGAACTTAGTGGGGCTGGTGCAGGGCAGGCAAGAGSCTCCCCTGCTCCGTGYCGGCTGCAGCTGCACATCCGCCATGGGCCGTGCTCAACAGCGGTCCTGCGGGGCAGGAGCCCAGCCTGGCACTGCACTCCCCGGGAGCCCAGGCCTGCATCCAGCGTCAGAGCCCCAGGAAAAGGTGCCCTGCCAAAGCCCATGGCTTGGCTCGTGTGTTCGGTGATACCTGCGCACCGATGCCACYGCTTACTTGGACCTGCTCTGGGTCAGCATCTGCCTTGGCCTTCATGACCCTCTTTGGAGCCTGAAAGGGAGAAGCAGGCTGGGTCCCGCCATCAGCGCAGGTGTCCCTGCTGCCTGGCTTCTTCCCCGCCAGAAATCCCGCTCCCCAGGGCACACGGCACTTGGTCCCCACCGGTGCCTGTGTCGGCCTGTCCCCAGCCCTCACATCCTTGCCAGCACCATGGGGCTGGGACAAGGTCAGCACACAGGAGGGTCATCCCRGGCAAGTGAATGCTGCTGTGGGTCTGGAGCGTGCCGTGGGTCACCTCTTGCAGTGTCCATGGCACGCTCAGCTCTCTTGGTGCAGAGGGGCCTAGGGAGGGAGCAGTAGGAGACCTCTGCTTCCTGAGCGGGTGTAGAGCAAGGATTGCCACTGGCCACATTAATGTGAGCCCTTCCCCGTGTGCGCCGAGCGTGCACACTCCTTGGCAAGAGCTGTGTGGCTAAGGTGCGTGTGTGCATGGACGTGGCCCAGTGCTGCGCTGCAAGGTGAAGTCAGCCTAGGGCGGGAGCCACAGAGGCCTGTGTGTGGCACTTACGCTGCCCAGGCTGGCCTTATGCGCTGACAGCAGCATCCTGCACGTCTTCAGAGTCTGAGAAAGCAAAACATGGTCAGCGTGATGGGTCAGAAGCAACTTCTTCAGCCCTTTGGAGATGGGCCACACAGAATGGTGAGGTTGGAAGGGACCTCTGGAAATCATGTAGTACACCCGACCACTCAAGCAGGAACACGCAGAGCACGGGGCACAGAGTGGCATCCAGGCGGCCTTTGAAGAGCTCCAAAGCAGGAGGCTCCACAAGCGCTCTGGGCAGCCTCTTGCCGTGCTCTGTCACCCTGAACGCTCTGTGTGCAGACTCCAGTGCTCTGTGGGGGAGCACAGCTCACCAGTGCTCCTTCTAGGAGCTAGGCATGGATCCCTTCTCAAGGGAATCACCCCAGGGCAGTAAAAGAGCAAGAGAAGAACCCAAAGATCCCAAAGTCTGTGAGAACTCGCTGCTGGGTGCTGCTGTTCCCTGCCCACTTGTCCCGCTGCGCTGGGGTGCTGGGCTTGGCTGCTCCACCCTCTCCCAGCGCCCACCATGCAGCCTTGCCTACCCTACCCTCCTGATGGGAAAGGGGCGCGCGCTTCACCTCCGGCGAGCTTGACAGTTTGTCCAGGCACTGGTGGACGTGGTAGCTCCGGGAGCTCAGGGTGCTCCCGCACAGGCCCTAAGCTGCTGCGGCATCCACAGTGAGCTGCATGGAAGGCAGGCATCTGACATGGGACTCTCTGTGCCCCAGCACGGCCAGGGCTTCCAGCAGGGCCGGCATAGCCCCTGAACACCCCCATCTAGCCCACCCTTAGATCCAGCAGGGCCCACAGCCATCCCAGCTGCTCCACGCGCAGCACCCAGCACTGCAGCTCCCGCCCCACACGCTCCCTGACTTACCTCCACCAGAGGCCTGCAGGGCCCTCTGGGCTGCCCAGCCCTCCTGTTCCCGACGTCCTTCCTTGGCACAGCGGAGGCACCAGAACACAGCACTTGGCCCCTGCCCGCTCCTCTATTGCCAACGGGGCACGATGGTGTGTTGAGGAGCAGCTGCCCRGTGCCACCCAGGTGCCCCCACGCGTCTGTCCTTCGGGAGTCTCTGGTGCSTGGGTGCTCATGGAGAGGGACTGCAATGACACGCGGTGCACGACCTTCACCCAAGGGCGATGGGGCGCCCTCCAGGGCGGTCACTGCGCCCAGTCTCRCTCTGACCACAGCCTGTGTCCCGTGCCCTGTCGTGGTGAGCGAGGCCATTCCGGCCATCCCGGCTGCGCCCGGGAGCGCGGCGACCAGGAGCTCRGCGACCAGAGCGGGCAAACAGAGCGTGGCACGTCAGTTAGCGCAGCAGTTCGCAAAGGCAGAGCGCACAGGCAGGCAGTGCAGCAGCACCCGGGAGCTCCCCAGCACAACCATCACGGCAGTCACTCACCGGCATGCTGCCACCACACTCACTAAAAAGGAGACGGGCGCCCAGACTGAGGCGCCAGTAAAGCACACAGTGGTCCAGGTGT
>PTEX01000067.1:0-321229 GCA_003342815.1 Eudromia elegans
TTTTTTTTTTTTTTTTTTTACAAGCCTGTTTTACTGCTGGAGTGGGGGAGACTAGTGTTATTGCTTCCTCAGAAAGCCATTCTCACAGGATTTGACGACAGGTCATGAAAATCTTATAAGGTCAGACAATATGGCCAGATTTTAACAAATTCGGGCTTTAAGCATGTTCCCAAGGTTTTGGCTATGTCCATTTCTAAGATGGAAAGTAAATGCCTCAAAAATGTGTAGCTCAGAATTAGATAAAAGCAGACCTGGGTATCTGAACTTAATTCCCTTGAAAGTTTACAGAAATTAGTTCCAAGCAGACTTATCTAACTTTAACATTTCAACATGGACAGCATTATCAGCAAGGCTACATTCATTTAGTATGGGAAAAAATAAATAGACCTAGCTTGTTTTCTTGGTGCTGAAGACTTACCATTTTGCAGGAACAAGGAGACCCAGAGCCACAGCATCCAACCCCATTAGAGGTCCCCTCGAGGCTGGCTGTTAGCATTAGAACATTAGCAATCTGGGTATTTATCAAAATGTGGACACTAGAGTGGCTTGAAGTAGTTTCACTTCCTCTTAAATGATAATAAATTGGCAGGGTGAGTGTTGACTGCCTGAAATGCAACTTCATTACTTCAGAGGTTAATGGAGCAACCTCTCTCTGTTGATCTTCCTGTCACCATTGGCTACAAAAGACTCTCTGACACAGTGCAGTTTTCAGGAGAGGCACAAGTATAACAGAGATTAACCACATCAAAAAGAATACTGTCCTGCTTCATTATATTCTGCAACGCTCGTGCGCAGTAAATTACAACGGCCAGCAGTGTGATCTGGCTTGTCTGAAAATAAAATTAGCATAAAAAGAGGTGATGAAGCCATATTACTAAGATAAATGCCTTTCTACATTAAAAAAGGCGAAATGAAAGGAATTTWWWAAAAAAAGAAAAATGAGCRAGTAGAGGCCAAACAAAAAGTGAATACTTTAATTATGATGTAAAGTATTAGGAGTTACTGACCTTGAGCTATTTTGCTCAAGTTCTATGGAATCCCTCTTTGTATTTYTTAAAGAAAGCTACACAGTGATTTAGTCAAACTACTATTCTTTTGAAGGCTGAATTCATGCTTTTGCAGGAGATGAAGACTGACAGGAAAAGAGTAGGAGGTGGCCACTGAGAATCAAAGAGGATTACATTTAATGCTGGTTAAGTGAATAACCCACTGAATGAAAATGTATTCATTTAGGGAAATGTGCCTCTTCTTGTTATGTGTAACTGCCCTGAAATGCCTTGAAGGTGCCATAATTTTCGATAATTCATAACTCCTGTTGATCACTAACAATATGTGGAATGGACATATGGCCTGCACAGTTTTGAACAGACCAAATTGCCACAGGAAATAACATGTTCTAGGCATCCCATAGAAAAATAACTGGAAGTCACTTCCTAGGAGAAGGAAGATCATTCCTGCTCTACAAGCAGCATTCACTTGGGAAAGACCACTAGCATAAATTCAGAAAACATTTAGCCCACATATGAAGTTATTCGTAACATGCAAAAAGAAAACAATCATTTTTTATGGACGAAATACATTTTCTTACTAGAAATGTTTCATTTTTTTTTCATTATTTTAGTTGGTCTATAGGTTCAGAGAACTTATTTGACCAAAAGTGAAAATTTCACTCCTGTTTTACATCTATGCTCACAAAGATTTCTTGTCTTCATTTTTAGACATCTCCAAACCACATGCTCTCTACTAAAATTTGGCCGTTGCAATGCCAAAGTAATATTCAGCTATATAACATTCAGAATCAAGAAATTCTATCCTGCATCTCAATCAATACTGCTGTGGATACACTCATACAAAAGCACTTCATTTGAACAACCTACAGGGAAAAAGTCCACGGGTATTCTGCAGACTGTAACAGTCTAACAAAATATTTTTGACTAGAAAGGATCAAAGGTAGGAGAAGGGTTGGTTATAGGAAATAGGAAACTCACACCTGAGATCCTAATACAATAGGAAGAGTTTTCTGTAATAGACACAGCCTATCACTGATATCAGGCATATTTTTTTATTCATGATGAGGTAAATATTTAGAGATGCCTCATCATTCAGCATGGTAGCACAACTACGTTTTCTCTAATTCTGAGAAGTGACCAGTTCTCATTTGCAAAGCACCACAGTGGAATTAAAGCAAAATTCTGCTTCAGAAAAATAACCAAGCACAGACAATCTTTTCAGAAATTAACTGTGCTGTGCTTTATTGAAAGGTATGTTTTCCAAAAACTGTCTATGGTTGGTAAAATAATAATAAAAAAGATGAAATAGACATGGAAGGAAATAGTCTGCATTTTTGGAATGGGTTCTGATTTCACATTCTGGACTTTTACTAAAAAGCCCTCAATTATTTCTTAATCAGAATTTTTAACAACTGAGGGCAGAAATCTTAAATGGAAATCTGTATCAATATATTTTTCAATGAAATATGACTTTAAAAGGATTTTCTTTGTAGAAAAGCAACACTTTTTGATCTTTATCTCCACTTCCATGGTAGGAGTATTCAAAGGGGTGAAGTATTACTGTCATTAGTAAGTAAAAGAGATATCAAGTGCACTAAATGCAAAGATTATCCATCAGAAATGAAAGAAAACAAAGATCCTTCAAGTATAAGATTTTTTCTGTTAGCCTCTTTTCTGCTAGCCAGATCTTTTATATGGGGTATAATACTGACAAAACATCATTTTTCTATCCTACTTTTTTTTTCCTATTGAAAAGTAATGCTCTCTTTATCTAACCTTTTCTAAACCACCATTGAAAATTGTATTTTCTGATTCAAACAAAACATTGTTTTTCTTTCTGCCTCATATGGCTAATAATAAAGACTTGAGGTAAATCTCCCTACAGCTGCTTTCAGTTCATTTTAAGTCAATGAAACCTATATAATCCTGTAATACAGTCAATTGTTTCTTTTCTACTAGGCCTGAAGGGCTGCAAGCTTAGAAAGGGAAGAATTACTGTTTTGCTTTTAAGCACCTATTAATATTTTGCCCCTCCAGCAGTCCTTTTTTTCCCCCCCTTTGAAGCCTTTTTCCCACTAAATTAATGTTTAACAATTAAATCAAGCTGAAGGAGATTTTAAAAGATCTAGACAATTACTGATTGGGTAGAGGAACAGGCCTTTAATTTAAATGGGAAACATCTCTGAAACGATGGTATGAGACCCCACAACTAATTACATAATTTTCTGCATCTGCGAAAACATAAGCTGAGAGAATGCAAATAGAGCCACACATGTAATATCAGGAAGGAAAGCTGGAACTCTAACATCTACCTATTATCTTTGAAAATAGAGCAACTTGTAGAAAAACAAGCTTTGTGCTACTAGATATACAGAGCCAAAATACAATTCTACAAAGAAGGAGAAAATCCAAGGGATGGCATCTTTTCCAGGCAAGCGTTACTGATACACCTAGAATGGCAATACTGATTCTCTGTATGTAAACATCATGAGCAGCCCCAAGAGCCCTTTTGAAATCGTATATTCTTTGTATACATAACATACTTTTGTGTACTTGTAAGATACAAGTGTTCTGAGCTTCCCACTTTCTTCTATAGTAATGTGTATATTAACTTAAAAATATTTCCATTGTGGAGGAGTAAAATACAATAATAGAGTTACTCTCTTAGGGCTGAATAAATAGATTTTGCTGTGCATGAAGAGCCTAAACCTGAACTTAAAAGCAGGTTAGTGGATASCTCCTTTGCCAGACCTTCTGAACACTAAACCAGACTGCCTGCATTGCCTGCACTTGATTCACACAGTCCTTTCAATAGTGAGATCCTAGTCAGATCCAATTGCCCTTGTGTATATACATATATATATATATCTCACTATTTCCTTAATGCATGCTTAGATCCAAAGCACTGCTGTTCTTCCCTTAAATCCAGGGAAATTTCATCACCCAAGCAGGGTATCATGACTGGCTTTTGTTCCTAGAGTGTCTCAGAACACTCTACAGGCAAAGGAGCCTTGTGGCTGAATATGCCTCACCAAGACTCTGCACTAGTCTGGCAAAGCCAATGACTTTATCATGAACTTGAAGCTCACTGTTTCAATATTTGCCATTCTTGAAAAATTTCAGAGATTTTACATTGTTTGCTTGTGAGATTTCTGATATTTCCTACTACACTTATGACAACAAAAGCCACAGATAAATGAACAATTAGAAAGAAATTTAAAAAAACCCAGGATTTTCACAGTTCAAACATTTGCCTAATATTTTGGATGGATTTTTCCTTAATTCAGGCATTTAACTCATCCTTAGATAGTATCAAATAATGATCTGAGGGAAAAGCATTACTCATTTTTATGAGTCATCAAGTCATTTTGAAACTCATAGAGTTTTAGCATCTGTTATATAACCTCAATGCAAAGTAAAATTATTATGTTTTTGGCTAGAAATCTGAATTCCACCTTCAGAAAAAAGCTGAGATGACAAACAGACTACTATAAAGGACACATTCAGCCAACCAAAAACACTCTAGCACTTCCAGGAATTAAGTCTCTTATTCTTATAATAACAAAAAACACCACTGACATAAGAAGGTCATGTCCTCTCCTGCATTTGATATATTTTTAATATAAAATCTGTAGTATCCTTGCATTATTCTTTTAAATGTTTTGTTTCACCAAGCCAATTATATTAACTGCAAGCAATTCACACATATGTGCCTAGACAAGGCGTGTGTATTACAGCTACCTCAATCAAATGCCTTCTTATCATAATGACCTTGTGCTTGTGTAATTTACACAGTATTTTGTTAAAAATCAGCACCACCAGAAATCACTTATATCCATGCAAACCTCCCCAAGACGTTCTATAGCAATGGTTCATATCAGGTTCGTGGGTACCTTCCTCTGAGCCGCTTTAGGAACGTCACCCGCCTGCCGGCACGCAGAGGCAGGCAGAGGAGACAGAAACTCAAGGCCCCAAAGTGGCCCACATCTGGACAGTGCAGGGAGGGGTGGGGAGGGGTGGGTCCTCAGTGACAAAGATGTGATCTGGACGTAGATGGCCCAGCCAGTTTTATTGAGAAGAGACTCCAGCACCGTTCCATCTGCTGCCACCTAAGTCATTTTGAGTGTCTCAGCAGCCCCAGTCCCACACATCCCACACATCCAGTGAATACTGGAGCTCAGCTCTTCCTTATGGGCCACGGCTCCAGCTCCTAAAGAGGGCTCAAGGGCCCTGTGCATCAGGACAGTTTGATAGCAAGATCTCCGCACCATATTGCAAAACAAGGCCATCTCCAGCACTGCAGAAAGCCAGCAGAGGAGGTGACTCATGAAGGGGCAGCCSAAGTGGATGCCTCAAGGAAAGGTGAGGATGTTCACTCCAGCAGAGCCAGGAAGCCGGATCCAGGGCTGCACACGCAGGCCAGATGCTGCCAATGGGCTGTGCTTTACTTCAGCATCAGGTAGCAGCTCCTGCTGCCAGTGAGTTGCAAATGAGGTCGTCACTCTTCTCCCTCTATTTCACACACCTAGTAAATTTGACAAGAGCACTGTCCTGTCATACCTTCTCTTTAGGAGAAATCATAGCACAAGCAAAGATGTTGCTAACACTTCAAGAATGTGCTGAGTCGGGCAGTGAGTTTGCTACAGATCGCCTGAGATGGGAGAACCACCCTCCTGGGGTAAGCTCAAGGGAACACGTAAACACTGCTTTCAAAGTCACGAAGATAGGGTGGGTCAAGAAGACAAATGAGACAAAAAGTAGGAGAGATGAAGAAAGGCATGGGCTTTGGGCCAAAGAATTAACTTTCCTTCTTGTGTAACCAGCAAAAGTCAACAGGAGTTGACTGGCAGCAAGAAGCTGACTTTATGCTGTCAATGTCAAGCTGAAAGTTTCCGAAGAGGGACCGTGCCCCTCTCTACAAGCTCTGTTCCTAACCGAGGGAGAAAACGATATGAGAAAATGATATGAGGAGTGACCTAACTCCTTTTGGATTTAGGATCCTTTTTGCAATGTCAGAAGTCCAGACTGAAAATATCCATTTTAGTTTGAAGAAGCTCTAGAAAGTACAAAGACCGCAGCTTCAGAAAAGGAAGATGGTCTTCTTGGAGGTCAGGCATTAACATAGGCCAATGCAACCAAAGAGTGGGTCTGAACTTAACAGACTGTGTCCTGTAAATACTCACAGAGCCCGAGCCAAAGGCAGTGCTGGGTTCTACTCAAAGTTAGGAGGC
The DNA here is from genome assembly GCA_003342815.1 of Eudromia elegans. NCBI lineage: Eukaryota > Metazoa > Chordata > Aves > Tinamiformes > Tinamidae > Eudromia > Eudromia elegans. The sequence goes on from PTEX01000067.1 coordinate 6,242, forward strand.
CAGTGACAGCATCTCCAGCACAGTGGGACCTGAACACAGCACTTGGTGCATGTCCAGARCTGTGACACCTAGTAACAAATAAATAGCAAACAAAGATATACCAGTGACAACAATCAGCTTTAGAAGTTAACAGGAGAAGCCTGGAAAGTGTAAAACCTATTTGTGTTGCTAGGCAAAGGCAGTGAAACTAATTGAAGTGTAACTCTGTGTCAAACAGTTTTGTGCAGAGGAATTTGGAAAGCTGAAAATGAGGAAGATGAATTGTTATTTAAATTTCCAGGCTTGGATCCTCCCCATAAGCCCGACAGTGTTAATTAATAATACAGATTCACAACACTTATAATAAAAAGAAAGGGGACAATACTATGTTCTCAACAAGCATTAGCTAACGGGCAGGACGAGGTTTAAACTATCACTCTTCAGGGCTATGATGATGAGTGAAAAGTGACACAGGAAACTTGGAGACTCTTTCTAATCACCCTTGCATAGGTGTTAAAGGAACAATAAAATGCCAACAGGACATTATAAATAGAGCATGTAAAAGCCTTCTGCGACAAGGAGAACAGTTACTACAGACTCCCTTACTTAGGTTGGCTTAAGCATTCAGTCTGTCACATTCCCAAGTTGAACAAATGCGTTGTCCCACTTTAAAGATAACTGAACTTCTTCAGCTTGGTTTGGCCCATCTCTGTTTAATATTAAAAAGGATGATTTATCAGGGAGCTGRTTTAAAAAGCAAACACAGCAACAACACAAGTGTGTTTAGACTTGCCCAATTTTAGAGAAAGAGCACCAGTTTTGCTTTAGAAGTTTTGCATGAATGGAAATACTATTTTACCAATCTGGAATGTTTGGAAAATAGGTTGGTAGAAGAGAAATCTTTCTTTCCACAAGGCTGCTGGGAGAAGACAGGACTTGGTGTTTTCTGATGATCTCAGAACTCAATCTTGCACATTTGTCTGCAAATCACTCAGCAAAGAAGCATTGCACAACATAGTCTTTTGGCCTAAATTTTCAAAGGTCTTAATACCAGTAATCCTCACTGAAGTCAATAACATACAACTAGTGAAAGGAATCTGAGCATTTATGTCATAATGAAGAATAAATGATAATCAGTCCATTTACTCTTGAAATGTGTCATATTAATGCCAGACACCCTTCACGGTTTATAGCAACACTCTCAGCAAAGAGTATGCAAGTTTAAGAAAAAAAATCCCAATATATTACTGGTTCTGTTTTTTGAATATTTCAGGTTAGGTGTTTAGAACCCTTCTCTGCAAGTTGTATACTGTAGTATTGAATATAAGGTCAAATATCAGTTAGTATGAGCATTAAAGAATTAAAACTTTCCTTCCAGCATTTATTTCTTTTTGTAATTTCATCATAGATATGTGATAGTTTATTCTGAGATTTGTGTATTTAAGGCAAAAAATGGAGATAAAAAAATGGGCTCTCCTTCTTATGTCTTGTTAGCAGAACTTGAACATATGACATAAAACCCACACGGAGGCATATTGGTGATTTTATCACTTAAATTTCTCATTCACACTTTTATCCCTCCTTCCATATGTGTAGTTTGAGTTTAGCTAATCTCTCTTGTCATTCACAGAAATGTTTACAAGAATAAAGTCCTTAAAAAGAAAGCTACTTCCCGTTAAGGCTACTGTTAAGTGAACTGTTCAAAGGAAATCACACCTGTGGTGCTCAGAGATGAGCTGACCTGCAGTTTTGAAAATTTTTACTTTTCTCTTTCTCTCCAAATGAGGAGGAAAAACCTCTAACTAAGAACAATAAATGTTTTCTGAGGTCACTCAACAGAAGAATAAAAACAAGCAGAGCAACAAGGAGACACTAAATCGTTGAGGGGACATTAAATAGTAAACGATACGATTAGGTTTAAGTGCACAGTTAACACACGCTGGGATTCTTCACTCGTACCTGACTGCGGTATTACACAGAGTACTTTTTCCTTACCTTTCCCACTCTGGCAATTTAACTAATGGCACGGGTGAGAGATGCCTACCAGGCACACAGAGACATGCAAAAGAGGTACAGGAAGAATATTCTGCTCTTTGCAATAAATCAGCCCGGGCTTTGCAAACAAAAGAGAGCGTAAATAAGAAGTTCAGGTGCCAGTCAGCCACGCTGCGCCTCCGCGAACGGGCCCGTTCCCCTCCGCAGCAGGCAGGCGTGCGCGGAGCGGCCTGCAGCTCCAACACGCGCCGCGTCCCGGGATGGAAGAGGCGCGCTCGGCACTGAACTGGATAGCGAGCAGCGGGAGCAGCACTAATAACAGCAGTAGCATTCGCTCCATGTTTGCAACCTTGACACCCGGGTTCTACCACACACCACTCCATGCTCATAGGACACAGTAGCAGCAGATTGGCTCTAAAATAACACCTTTTCTCCCATCCATTTCTGTTTTAATGTATTCGATTGTTACATAAGGGGAAGTTTGTGGGTTTTTTTTTTCACTTTTCACTTACAAAACATCTCCTTCTACAAAGGCTCTCTCTGAAATACTAAAGATTGCTCAACACTAACCTAGAAAAGGATTGCACAACGCGGAGCTATAGCCCCCACAGTCATAAGGACAGCGTAGCTGACAGGCTGTCAAAAGCAAAGGAGGGMGACACCTGCAAATTATCTGTCACCTGGTTGTGGTTCTCCTGCTGCTAGCACGCGACAGCGTCGGAGAGGGGAACAAAGCAGGAACCCATCACGGCAGCTGCGGTGGAAACTTGGACAGGGAAAAGCACGGGGAGAACTGAAAAGCTGCGTGTAAATAGAGTCATGGAGAAAGGCCAAGATGGAGCAGATAAAGCACCCCGGGCAACGAAAGGGAGAAGACGGCGTTGGAAGAAGGGCAGAGGTTTAACCCATCACGGCAACTGAAGGCAGAGCACTGACTTGGCACGCAAGGCTTCTCTGTGGGAGGGAGCCCAGGAGAGGCCTGATGGACGTCACGGCCCCTCCTGGGGCTGCACAGGAAGCGCCGGGCCCGGCCTGGGGAAGCAGGCCGGTACAGGCACGAGCCAAAGCCACCATGGCGGCGGGGCTGCCCCGGGAGGCTGCCGGAGAGCCAAGGCAGATGAGGATGAATTAAACCCTGAGCCGAACACCACTGCTCAACAGATCACTGCCTCCACGCCGTGCTCAAGAAACCTGGAAGGAGAGGGAGAAAGAGCAGAGGTGACACTGAAGCATGGCCCTTCCCACGGGTGGCTTTGGGCCTTMCGAGGACTCCCCATGCTCCCTCTACCTGTTGCCACCTCCCTAACAGGAGCTGTTGCTAAGGCAACAACAGGAGGAAAATAGAGTTACCCACAAGCAAATCCTCCATGTTCCTCTCTCTATAATGATTTTTCTGCAAGAGTGAGCATCTCTTAACACTGAGATCCTGATAATATTGAGATGTCTGGTTCTAAAAGCCTCCAGTGTTAACCCAAAGGCATCTCTTCAAGGAAACGGGGGTGTGCTGAGAGGGGCTGCGCGCGGGGGAGACTGTTGATATTTCAGACGTATCTGCATCCTTCTCAACGCACATTTGCCTTCCCTGCTTGGGAGCAGGAACAAGTATCGGCGTAAAAGGAGAGCTTGATTGTTTGACCGTTTACATGGTTTTAATGAATAGCTGCTTAAATGGTCCAGCAACTCCACACATAAATATCTGACCCCAGGGCTATGGTAATTTATGGACCTTCCATTTATGGAAAGGATTCTTTTTTTTTTCTTTTTCATGACCATGCATTGCTTTTGCATTGCACTTGGGCTGTGCCTTTTATTGCTGATTCCATATCCTTTCCCACTATTCCCCTACCGAGTTTGGGGTGATTGCAGGCGAGCAGAGAGGGATCTGTGCTTTACTTTCGTACTTGAAGGAAAAGGGTCTATTTAGACTGTTTACAAGACAGGCAAACAAAATACAGGGAATTGTGGAAAAGTTTATGTGGAAAAGTTCATTACATAATTTTTATTTTTCTAGAACAGTGTGAAGGAGACTCTGAGCTTAAAACAAATGCGATCTACAGCTAGAGGTTCAATACGGTACAAATCACATTTGCCCTCAGTTGAAAGTCAAAAATCCTGGCCTTTCAAATATGTGTCAATAACTACCATAAATGTTTATGAGAGGAAAATGGAAATTCTCATCTAATTCAAACCATGCCAGAAATATATTTGCATTGTGTAAAGTGATATAAAGACTGTATCAACCACAGCCTGATCACATTAAAATTTTAATTAAAAAGTCCTATGTAATTATGAACAAAGTCTCTAGATGTTTCTTCACGAAGTCCGACTTAAGACACACATTCCAGTCCTTAAAAAGTCTTGCTGTTTATGGCAAGGGATTCATTAAAACACTTTCAAAATATAAATTCTACAATTTCCATAGAATACTTGCAAGATCTGTTCTAAGCGTGTCTTTCTCAAAGCTGGCAATATTACAGTAGAACTGGAAAGAAAGAAAGTCAAAAGCAAGCTCTGTCCAATTAATAACAATCTTTTCAAATATCAGGAATAGCTAAAAATGCACTGCTTGGATGAGGAAGGAAAGCTTTGAGGTAAAAATAGCAGAAACAAAGAATACTTCAGACAAAACCAGAAACAAAAAATCAATTTTAAGAACTTGTTCAGAGTTTTAATATTTATAACCTCTTTTCCCAAGCAGAGCTCCACAACACAAAGAGGATGTAAAATTGATAACAAAGGAAGGACGCCAAGAATGTACAAAATAGAAAGAATTTCGGCATTCCTTCTCTGAATATGGAAGACCTCCCTCTGAAACAATTTATCTTGGTTGATGAGGGATAAATGGGTGTGCCCAAGACAAACCTTGTCAGACAAAGACATATTTGTTTGCTTTTTATTTATCTTGAAGTCAAAAGCACACTACATCACAGTGCTAATGCAGGCCTTGCCAGATCTTCTCTCTTCAGTGAGAGATGAAAGGGAGAGCAACACTTAGAGTAGCTAATGCTATAGTTATCATAAATTTGTATTATAAATAGCCTTTGAAATGCCTATGCAAATGAAAAACCTTCTAAGCAAATAAGATAAATATAGACCAGCAAGGAAGAGCAGTGAAGCAAGATGCTCTACTTCTTGAACGAGAGTAACAACCGCTGAACCTCTGCTCCACGCACTGCTACAACTACTGGAATATCCAGTCCCATTTATTTCATTGACTTCTTACCCACAAAAAAGGCAAATCCTCAGGTTAGCAAAAATTAGTCACTACGAACACACTATGCCTAAAAAAAAAAGCTCTAACTGGAAAAAAAACTCCCTTATTTTGTATATTTAATTGAAGTCTTGCYTGTGTTGAAGATTTGCCTTTGAAACCTAGTTATTATTTAAAATTAATAGTTTCCAGATCATAACAGATAATTCTGTTTAAGGAGTAGTTGTCATTGGCAGGAAGATGGAACACGGGGGAAGCGAGCACACACACAAACACACACGTATGTATATATATATGTATGCACATATATGTATTTCTAATGCCCATGACTCTAAACGGACAACAATTGACCTTGAAAGCTGCATTCTTAGCAAGATTAAACAGAGTACAATGAACTTGCTGTTTAGAACAAGATTAAAGATGATGATATCTGAAAGACAGAGAGTCAGTGCTTTACTTCAAAGATAGGTATGAAAAATGTATTCTGACAAAAAAAAACAATATCAAGCAAAAAGTCAGAAAAAATTGTCTTGGATCTCAACTAATCAACACTATTTTTTTCTGAAAATGGTAATCCAGGAATTCCATCACCAGGAATTCTTTGTAGATGAATTACATGTTAAATGACCAGTTCAAATCAATTTATTCATGCCACATGTCTTGATTATTCATGCATTATATCTGATATTATTTTGTATTTTTAACTGCAGCTTATTTTAAAATGCAGTAGGCATAGAATTAACGCCTATAATGCATTAATTGCATATATAAAAATAATAAATAACAATAATTTAATAAATATTTATAATAATGCATATAATTACTTCATAACATTTTATATACTCATAGTTTCAATGTAAAAACTTTAGAAAATTGTCAAGGAAATGCTGAAATGTTGCTACATCATTTTGGTGCAAATTGTTTTTACATATTCTTTGAAGTGATTGACAACAAGAATAATAATAGAATCACATTAACTTTTCCTGATTAAACTTGATTAATTCTAGTTACGTTTATAATCTTATTAATCCCTCAGGATTACTAGTTGCAGGCGACGCAAGATAAAATGTGATATCTTATGCAATCATCTGATGAAAATAATGGGCTGAGTGATTGCTACGGAAAATGAGTGTTCAGTACCTCAGAGCCTGTGAGGAGGACAGCAAGTCATTGCTTTTTATCCAAATCTTAACAGTTACGTAATATTTACTGTTACCCACCCATATACTAAAAACATAATGCAGCTGGTATTCTTAAATTGAATTTGTCTCATTCTCAGAACAGCCCACTGTGATTTTACTTACTTACAAAAGGGCTCTGAAGAAAGGAGATATCCACCGCAGTTCCCTAGAACTAGAGTTTGCTTTGGTTCTGCGCGTTTCAGGGGTTTTGCACTCTCCCTCATGCCTGGGTGTGCTGCAAACGAGATGCCTGAGAGTTTGCCATGTCCTGATCACTGCACAGGATCAGGAGGGATCCCAAAAAAGGGGCGGAAACTGCATCTACCAGGCGCAAGAGCTAGGAAAAGCTTATGGATGTATAATATGATCACTATATATATAAGGTGATTACTATATGTAATATATAAAATACTACATGCAACATATAAGATACTGCATATAATACRTCTGAGCAATACTTTCTAGATACCTAGTTTCTTTCTTGGTCTCATGTGTTCAGACCAAACACCACCAAAAATCCTACCCTTAGTGGCTGCCAAGCAAGAGCAATCTAAGTTTTTAAGAACATGAACTTCAGCACTACCATAATTTCTGCCTTACGATCCATTTTTTTGCACATTAAGCCAATTTTATCTTACATATCTGTTACTCAAAGATTCATTATAGAAGTATTTGAAAGTTGAGAGGTAGATCAATGGTAAGAAATTCAATATGAAAAGCATACACTTTTCATATCAACATCTGACATTAAAGCAGACAGTGAYTAAACTGCATAAATAAATGCAAGTAAGTAGCCAAGCCTAGCAACAACAGGGTCTAAATGAAATACTGGACAGGCTGCACTGCATCAGGTTGTATTTTCTATATATTTCTATAGTTCCAAAATACAGATATACTGGAAAATTATATTCTTTCACTAGATTCATATAAAATGCAAAACATTCATAAAAAAGGCTTTAAGCTCCTTAAAATATGATGCTGTAAATCTTATTACAAACTTCAGATGTAATCGTTCTGCTGTTTGTCTCATAACGCTGTGCCTCTCAACTTTATATGGTTACAAAGAGGATTAATTTTGTTTTAGTCCTTTGTTTTCCTTAGTTAATAAAGACCAGACTTGTTTGTTCATTTTCTTTCAAGTACTTCTGTTTCTTATATTGTGAGTTCATGTAGCTGTAATATATAAAATCAATATAAAAATCTAGATGGCTCAGGTAAAGTAAAAAAAATTTGGATAATTTCAAAATAATCTGAAGTTTTTGCGGTCATTCATTCCTCTTAAATAAATTCCTTCTTATATTCCTCTTTATTTGTACTTTTTTTTCCCCTCCAAATTAATGGACACTTCTTAGTCCTCGATTTCAGATTCTATCTTCTCTGAATCCATTTTTCCTCTCCCACGTGTCACAGGCACTTAGGAATACCTTCACRTTACAACCTTATCAGTCCATCTTCTTCAAAGGTCACCTTGCCAACAACAGGCGTCATTTATACAGAAGATCATCTGATCCTTTTCCCAGATGAAGGGAGAGACCTCAGTGCTTGTGCAGAGCTTTGCTGATATAGGGTGGGTACATGGTAGATCTCTCATATACCTAAAAGGATACCTAAAAGGTCATGGTCCAGTATTGATGTTTTCCTTCAAATATAGCACCACTGAGTAGGGCTCAGAGTATAGGCTTATACAGTAGTAAAAGAAGAGCAAGAGAGAGAATTTGGAAAGTTGACTGGAACAGAAATGTCACAGTATTTAGAAATAATATAAATAATAATACAAAAGATTTTGTGTTAGGAGTTTCTAACCAGTGCTGGAATCCCAACTGTAACACCCTTATGACCAGACTATGATACGTAATGAATGATCAAAAGCAAGAGTCTCAGTTTTCAGTCTCACAATTCATCCTCACAGAGGAGTGAAAAAAATATTAAAGAGAACCAAATGTTAAAGTAAATTTCAGTACTCTTAAGAGCTTTCTCCACATAGCTTCAACACTGGATGGCTTAGTTTTAGCTTTCCTTGTACATCTCGGTTGCCTAATGTAGGATGAATAAAGTTCAAATATTATCATGCTATTCAAGTAGACCTTCATATACAGTCTTTCTTCATCAAGGTTTCATCTTTCCTTTCCCCTCCAAACATATAATAGTCTATGTAACATACAACTCTGCTTGTATATGCACTTGGTACTAATAAGTTTAAAGTAGGAAATGATGGTGATGTGATAGCAAATGAATGTTGGCAAAATATCAAATGTCCAGTGTAAAATTTTATGAGCATGCACATTCCAACGTAATGTGGACACAAGCCATCCACTGTAGTTCATTTTGGCAGAGATATTGCAAAAATATAATTTTAGCATATATTACAATTCACTTACGGATGTTTAAAAACACATTCATCAACCTCCCAAGAAAGGTCAAAGAAACATGGGTATACTATACACAGCAGCCACTGGTGTATCAGCAAAGACAGGTTGAAAACCGAGACACAGACGCATCAAAGAGCAATTGCACAGGTTTCCTAGAGCTGACTGTGCTAAAACTAAATCCCAGTCTTGTCAATAGAGTAAGTGTAAGTGAGCTTAGCTATGCTGATTTCAGTGGAACTATGGCTATTTAATCCAAGTGAGGATCAGGTCAGCAATTTGAAAAAGAATGTACATCCCTTACCGTGAACATAAAATATCTCTGATTCTTTTTGATGGAATATACCTAGGGCCGGACCACGTTTGTAACCATATCTAAGATGGTAATGAATAAACTTAACTTATGCATTAATTTATGTACTTTAATTTATGTAATAAAAAAGTTGAGTAGTACAGCCAGTTCTGTTTTGAATTCTTGTGGAAACCTGAAATCTATCCTTACAGACCTGCCATCTTTCACTCCAAATTATTAGACTTGATCAAACAGAAAATTATTCTTATATGATGTCTCAATAAGAGCCATTAATCTGAACAAAAGTTCTCAGTATAAACCTACTCACATCTATGAGCTTTAGTAAGCACCATATTATGCTGATACAGGGCGCTCTGCCACCAGGCTGGGGTGCAGTGAGTCACATCCAAACACCTTCAAAAACATCTCTCTGCACCAGCTACTGGTTTTCAGAACAACACTCAAATATTCCTCAAAAAATATTTCTAGAAATAGACAGAATGTTGTGGACACATTATAGCAGCTCTTTATAGCAGCACAGAAGGAAGTGCACTACAGTGTTAGTATTTTTGTTAAATAATATGCACTCAGATATTTAAAAAATAAAAGACTATTTGAGAAAATCAGAAGATTTTCAAATTGAAAATACAGTATGCAGATAAAATATCCCCTGATTTCATACTTCTACACATGAAATTACTGGGAATTAGAATCTAACATGCATTAATTCTTATTTAATCAATCAATTCAGATTCATTAACGGAAATGCAACATTTGCTATGTTGGAAACAACGCTGTGGTGTACAGTATTGCTTCAACTCTCAGAAAGCACATTTTTTTCTTTGCAATATGTGTCTGGCACCTGGAATAATTGGCCTGTTGGGCTCTTCATCTGTTTAATTACTATATTTGTAAAAATATTAATTACTGTATTTCCAAAAAAGAGTAACCTAGTCAAGGCTTTCTGAATCTCTGCCATAACTTATAAAACCACTGGCTTACAAATAGTATTCCTTTAGGAAAAAACAAGATTCCCTCCAAACTCTACCTCATCAGGATTTGTTAGCAGTGCATGATAGAGTACATTTAACAAGGGAGATATTTGTAATGAGCCTGCACAGAAGTTTGTGATCATCTGCTAGTAGTCTGGCCACTTCTTGTGTTATTTAGGCTCCTGTCTTACCTTGAGAGGTGACTCTCTTCCTTCAGCTTTGTTTATCACATTACATGCTRTAAGCAAGCCAGCAAACTAGCATGCAAACAAACAAAAAGGATTTGGCTGGTAGGACAAATAGATAAAAGCAAAGTACTTAAAAAATGCCAGCTCAAGTCTTCATTATGGCTCCAAATAAATCAGTGAGGATGCCCCAGATGGCAACTGGCAAAGCGGTTTTCACAGAAGTGAAATCACATAGGCAGACAGCATGGGACATCTGCTGCTAGTGACTGTGTAATGTTAGGCAAGATCAAGTACCCAGTGTCCTTCACTGAGCTTTCTGAAGTCAGTATTATCTTCCGAGGAACAAGCAGCTAACAAAGAATTGCAAAAGCAAAACTCCTTAAGACTTCTTGTGACTGGGAGGTTACAAGAAGTTAGAGAATAAGACATCCTACTGTATCATACAACCACAAAATCCCTCTAATAAACAGTTGTTTGCACATATGATTAGCTTCAGGCAGAAGTTAATGGAGAAGACCTCCCATTGTGGAGGGGCAAGGCTAAAGTAACACTGATTGTCAAAGGTGCCCTTGGAACACTGCCCAAGACACTTAAGAACCACCTCAGTGACTTTTTCATTAGTCTCTAGAGTTTCCAAAGTCTAGACTTACTATCTTGAAAATGTCAGTATCAGACAAATTTATGGTGAGAAGCAAAGTTCATGAGATAATGAGGTTGAGGAGAATTGGATGTTGGGGGAGAGGGAGAGAGAGATAATGAGTCTAGACTGTATTTTTGAATATATCTTCCATTTTGTGACAACATCTTGACTTCTAAGCATCTGGTTGTTCTTGAGCTCACAAAATATTTCCAGTCTATAAGCAATGACACTGCTTGATTTTATCCAATCAGTTTTGACTAAAGACCAAGGAATCATTATGATGCACATATAGTCAATCCCTACCTCAAAAAATCTTACCGATTCAAAGTTGCAAATGGCTAAAAGATGTTAGGTGGGGATACACACAAACAAACGTGATAAACTAATAGAGTTTGGTTATGTTATTCTTTGACTCAAAATGCTTTACAATAGGGACTCATAGTAAAGCAGTAGACTCAGAGTAAAGTAGTCCTACCCTACACTACCCTAGTAGTCCTTAGGAGTCCGAAGGCTCCTTCCATTCTTATCATTCTTCAAGCTGCTTTGAACTGTAGTTGTACTGAATGCGTTGGCCATTAAAGCTTAACAAAGCTACCCATTTTCCCTGATGAACAACTGACTCAGATGAGCTTCCAAACCTATCTGATCAAACAAATAAAGGAAAAAGGCAGACCTGAAAACATTAAAGGACTTAAAAATCTTCTCTGATTATCATTAGTTGATCAGTATCTGGAAGAGGAATCAGAAAGCATAAAGTGATAAAAATAAAAGGTTAAGTTATTTGCAGAACAAGAGTAATCCTTATGCTATGGACACAAAATATTCAATGGAGAATAAAATTTAATGAGAGCAAAATAAAGCCTAGGCATGTGGAAATGCTCCTCTTTGAGGATATTTATAGCAATTACTCTTCAAAGGTATTGCATTAATGGTTTTGGCAAAAGATTACAGTTAAATCAGATGAATAATTTCCAATGTTTTTGCATTTAATGTGCTCAGAGATGTTCCTTTGCTCATATTATGAATCTGTCATTTCAGTATTTTGTTTTGGCAATTCATATTGATACTGATTACAATTATTTCAAGAATTTAAAAACATCTCAGTCTATTAATACGGTTTATGACATGACAAATAATTAATTGGCTTCATTATTGTTTCTTGTTTTTAAGGTTTTGCACAGGGAGAAAAAAATGCCAATATCTTCCTACTCATTTCTTACTTCTTCCAAAGAAACTTATGTTCATATTTTTATTATTACCCTTTTTCCCTTAAGGATTAACCAATGTCTTGACTATACTGCCTCCTCTAATTTCATTCTACAAAATTCCTTTGTCTTGATGTGCTTCTGGTATTGGCACAGTAACAAAATAATACAACACAGTCATTCCCTGTTAAAGTTAACTGTTGGGAAACTGGGAAACCAAGGAGAACATTCTCTGAGCAGCAAGGACAGGATGGAGAGGCATCTGAGTCGGGATATCTGTCAGTGCGATTTACGTGTCTAGCTTCCCACATACACCCTYGATATTTAACCCTGCAATTCAAAGACCGTATTTTTTCTAAGCAAATTTTAAGAGCAGCAATTGGCCACTTTGTTTTTTTCTAGACACACAATATCTACTTAATCTGTCGAAAAAAGGTTCTTAAAGAGGTTYTGGAGATCAGATGCACCTCCTAGGAAAGATCTGCCTGCACTTAACAAGGATCAAGAGCTACTGTATTCAGTGGCTAAGAGCTCTTATTTCCTGCATTATAGAAACCTCAAACTCCGAGTTTGTCTTTTTCTCACACCTTTCCCTACTCTCCTTGTAACCTCCATATATTCCCTATTTCTGCAAATTCTCTGCTGCTTGCCAGATGCCACTTCTGCATAGGAAATCCYGCCTTGACAGGACACAGTAATTCGTTTTTTTATCTGACGAGTGTTCCTGCAAACCTGTGTTTGTCCCCCAAATTTTTCCATAGCAGACAGAACTAGCTTGAGGGTCTCACAAGCCCTTCTGCCTCACAGAAAGCAATCTGAGGAAGCAGGTGGCAGGTTTGGCCACTTAGGAGATGACAGAAATTTATTCAAGCCTTTTTGAAAAATAGAGAAATCTGTGATACATGGGAGAGTCCATGTGAAGAACATACAGGCAGGAGGAAGGTTTGCCCGTCCACATTTTCAGACAGGACTACCCTTTTAAAATCCTTCTCAGAAAAGCTAGGGAAAACTTTTCTTTCTATGTAAAGACTGCCAGGCAAGGGAACAGGCTGTTGAATGAAATAACAGCCTTAAAGGAATTTTTTTTTGAGGGAAAAAAAAAAGTTATAGTAAGCAGAAGTTGTCATTACCATTAAACTTTCCATTTTCAAAACACAGAGCACAGATATGATTTCCTTATTAATCAGTTTTTGCTTTTCTAGAAATTAAGTACCTAACCAGTATATTTAACAAATGACAATATGAAAGACATCCTACTGAAATAGTAGGACCACTACACCAGCACACTGCTGGATTCAGCCTTCCATGGCCATTATCCTAGGATCCTTTGGACCACAGTTCTTAGCTCATGTCTCATCTCTTGCTTTCCTTAATCTATTATTTTAGCTAGACTCATACTTACTTCCATTACTGCACCCTTCAATAACAAATCAACACTTTGGCTTTTTAAACAATTGTTTTATAGTTTCAGGAGATTTGTTTGAAATGGAGAGAGACCAGACCACCATAATGATGACAAAAATCTACCTTCCTTTCGTTTCCTGAAGTATTTTGATGAATTTTGAGAAAAGTCCATTACTATAATCTGTATTTTGTTTCTCAGATATAAGGGCTCTCATGCTGCCCTCTCCCAAAATACAACGAAAATACAAAAGATATGTCAACGACCAAACAAAAGGGAAGATCCTGTACCTTTCTTTTGTCCAACTATTTTTTGAATTAGGAAAACAAGAAGGATTTGAGTGGAAACAATGTAGCTGTTCTATTCTAAAACACAGCCATAAATCTGACTCAACTTAATGCTTCGTTCAGAATTAGTATAAAGAACCCTTACCGTAATTCTCCTAGTTTCTCTTTTTCCACCACGCTCCTTCAGGACTGAAGGAGGGTCTCTCATTCGCACGCTTTGAAGKGCATCCTCAGCCAAAAAGATAGTGCTTTGGATCACACACCCGTGAATACATTGGGAGTATTTACTTTCCTATTCTTATATGACTTGTTTGGATTTTTTTTTCCTCATACATGTGCTACTTGCACAAATTAAGAAAAATGAATGAATGGAGAGGGTTTGTGTGCAGCAAGGTGTCCTCAGCTGCTACCCGGAATTACGGAGCATTCCAGTCAGCATGTGGAGTACTCAGAAACTAGCAGGCAACCTTTTATGGTGAGATACAAGCCTAACAGCACTGACAGCAATAAAAAATGACAACACAGAAGGCCTTTTTTTAATGTGGTTAATTCATTGCAGCCTACCAAGCATGTACACGGACATGCAAAAGTGGAAAAAAAAATATACATTGCATACAGTCCTAGCAGCTCTTACATAAAATATAGCCACGTGGTTTAAAAGCAGATATTCTAATGATAAATAGCTATATGCATTTCAACACTAAGACCTTCCAGCAATATTGCTATTTATTTAGAAAAAAAGGTTATTGGGTGAAAATTATCTACATTTTAACTTGTGTGAAACAGTTTCAAACCCTGTCATCAATGCTTGTCGCTACTCTGCTTTGTCCTTTTCAATCCTGTGTATGTTCTTTTGGACATGACTTTAGTTCTTTGTTCTTACACAAAACAGAGAAGTTAAATTTTGCCAGATGGTTTCCCTGTTCATCTTCTGCCTCTGTGAGCCCGACATCGACTCCTGGGATCCGGAGTGGCCTCTGTGAGCTACACTTAGATCAGCTTGAGCTTATTGCAGTAAATGCATACATTGCAAACTTTAGTCCTAATTTTGATTTTCAGGATATTCGAGAACTTTAGGGTTAAGTTGAATGAAGTATCTTCTGCTCTTACAGCAAGAAGGGGAGGGAAGGGCATGGAAATTAGTTTTCTGACAAGCAGCCGCTCTCTTGCCAGTATAACTTCAAAATACCAGTTGAATTACAAGTACAATTTCTGTTCCTTGCACTTCTAAGTGGACTGGACTGCGGATACAAAAAAAATGTACCTGTTTATTCTCTGTCTGAGGGAAAAGAATATTTATAGCGAGTATATGCTTACAATTATGGTAATGCTTATAGAGTTCAGTTATGAAAGGATTTGGGGTTTTTTATACATAAGTTGCAGTGTAATTTTATGAAACATATTGAAAATATATGATTTTTTTTGTATTCACATCACATTGCTGCTTCTCTGTTCACAAAATCTCATAAATGCAATCAAGACAGATCAAGTTTCACAGAGAAAATTAGCTTGAGAAAAAAAGCAGAATTCTCTTCCACCACCACAACTCCTGCTTTCCTCAGACATTCACAAGAGTGGGAAAATATCAGTTGTAGAGAGAAGCAAGGAACCGGGTTCAAATTTGGGGCTTCATACTTTTCCCTATGTGCAACTATCTTTAGAAATAGAGCTTTACATGTCCTGGTATTTGTCAATACAAATATGGACTCTATTTAAATTCACAGGAATAGACACTGCATTTAATTTTCATCCATCTCCTGAATTTTGATTTCAGAATAAAGATTACCCGTCAAAATAATATGCTGTAAGAATGAAATATACAGCATGCACTGTGGGAAAGTACTTGGTTTACTTGCAAATGCAGCAGCTGGTGTGCGCTACTGAAAAGTGATTAATTTAATCACCCAGAAAAATAAAAGAGTTTATGGCATATTTCAAGCAGAAGACATCTTGAGGTTTTCACATGCTTAGTATTCAGTATTTTACTTAATATTCATAAGCCTTCACTGCAAATTGGCACATCCGATATTAGAAAGGGTTGATTTTCAACTTTCTTTGCCATTCCCTGCACTATATTATTACACAGCAAGGAAATCAAGATGTGTTTCAAATCCTGCTTCAAGTATCCCCACATTCCATGTTAAGCTGCAATGCTTAATTTAATATCTGCATGGCACTGGTAAAGATTTTCAACAATAGATTATGTAGCCTTGGGGACAAAGCCAGAGAATTCAGAAGGTGGTATAATAGATTTGAAGGATGACTGTACATTTGAGAAGAGGCAGAAAAGCCAAAAGCTAGGAAAGCTCTACCACAATTGCTAGAAAATAATGTAGTCACTATGGGAGCACACCCTCTGGCACTCTCCTCTGTCAGGACAGGAGAGAAGTCTACAGTACTGTCATGGTCCACAGGCTACAAATGTTCCCAATGTAGCTTTGCATTCAAAGCTTTTTGTCAAAAAAGGTCAACAGCTGTGGTTCACTGAGAGTCTGGGGGCAATAATTCTATGTTTTAATGACATAAATGACAATGGTTTTTCAACAAGAGAAAGAACAGGGAGAGGAAAGAGAGAGAGAGAGAGAGAGTGCGCGCAAAAATGGAAAATAAAATTAGTCTTATTTCATTTCCTTTCTACATTACTAGTTGGAATAAAATGCAAAATATCATTCCAAATTCCCTAAAGTGCTTGAAATCATTTTTCAAAATGAAAGGCGTTAATTACCTGCAGCAGTTATGTTCATCTAATGTCACTGAAGGTTTCATTTAGCCTGTCATCTTAATCTCCTCAAAGCTGCTCTTGGTCTTTTATTTTGGAAATGAAGGGAGAGTATGACATTTATTACCAAAAGATTCAATCACGAATTTGCAAACAAAATCCCTCAAAAAAAAAAAAAAAAAAAAGGGAAGAAAAAAAAGTTCATTATTGTCATACTTGTTCTTACATTTTAAAACTTTGGCAGTAAATATTGGCACCATTAGTAAAATTCTTTACAAATACTGCATCTGACAGTGCAAGCTGCACACAGCACTACCRGGAATGATGAAAAAAGCAGTCACTGGAGAAAACAAAATGATCCTTAGATCATGTTAACATGACCATTTAGGATAAGCCAAAAAACATTCTTCTGTGGGTTSAACTAAACGGCTTGGGAAACTCCCACAACAGAATACTTTCTAGAGCCAGACACAAAGAACTCAAGCAGCAAAACCACTTTTAATCTTACTTCCTACACCTATTTTGCCACCTGTCTACCATTCACAGCATTTCACGACGTGCTTCCGATTTGTGGCAGCACCTCAAAAGATCCAGTTTGGATAGGGAACCACTAAAATATCTTACTACTTTGCTCTTCTCTGCAACCGCTCTTATGCTCTTGAACACACCACCTGCCCACTTACACTTTTCTCCTCCAAGGCTTTCAACAGTCCAAGTACCTCCACTTTGTCCCCAGTAGGAGCAACATTTTGTGCTCCCTATGTGCATCTTCCTCTTCCTGTATTCCAATAAGGAAGCCAATAAAATTGGAGGGTCCAATCGTGGAATCGGTTACACACAGACTTGTCTTACCGAGGTGAATAATCCTCCTGATTTCAAAAGAATGACAAACGTGCATGAAGTTCAGCAGAAGTGTAACGGATTGCAGGCTCGTGGCCTGGATGCTGATCCCAGGATTTGGCTTTAGCAGCACAACCTTATGCAGTTTGTGCGGATAAGTCTTATTTTAATATTAGTAAAGGGGATATGGCACAGAGCGTGTCTGTTAAAAGGTTTAAAATACATGTGTATTTTATTTAAGTAACGTTGAATTTCTGGGCAACCTCCCCAAATTCCTTTAGTTTGCTGAACAATTAGAATCAGCTTTGGCATTCTTCTGTAATGACGCAGCGGAGAATTAAATGACAGACCATATGTACACRAAATGTATGTAAATGAATACAAACATGCAGTAAAGTTAGACATATTATAAAAGAAAATATGCACAATTACATACTTTTTCTGTGCATATAAGGTTCAACACTGTGGGGTAAAACTTGTTGTGTTTAGCAAAGAATTCATCCTAGTTTGAATTTTACAAAGAACAAACAAATGTTAACTTTTCAAAAACATTTCTTAAAAGAGAATACACATCTGTTCACCAAATCTGACCTGAATTTGCACACCGTTTTGCATCCTTCAAGCCATTCTRGGGGGGAAACAAATGTGGATTTTTTAACAAATATCCCAATCCAGCCCATATAAAGAACATTTTCATATACTGCAAGATGCTAAAGCCCGAACAAGTTGACATACACTTCCTCCTAAAAAATGAAGCAGACCTCTCTCTCATCTCTGCACCCAGGCACTTTTCYAGAGGCTTTTCAAAGCCACAGACTAGAAATCACTACTGCATTTTGTCCCATTCACACATATAGTTGCCTGAAAATAGGGGTCATTATTTAAATATGCCAACTACTTAAGTACAAGGTCTTATTCGTGGTGTCACCCCAATCTGACACKTCATGTGCAGTATGTCACAAGTATTTTAATTTCCATAGCGAGAAGCTCTTCCATTCCTTTGGTCAAAGGGTCCTGGAAGGGGAAAAGGAACTTCTGCTCCATGCACAAGAACCTACACTCTCAGTGCTGTTGGTATGGATTATCAAAAGACACAGAATTATCACCAGTGGAGCTGAACTAGTGCCGAGGGAAGCGCCCGATCCCGCCATGCATTTTGGCCACGGAGCAGTGGGTGCTGTTCCTCGCAGCAGTGTCGGTGTCACACAAGGACATCTCCTCTCCATGGCAGGTCACCTCAGAGCTCTAGAAATTGGCCTAGGGTCAGCTTTTGTACGGGTAGATCTTTCTGAAATAAGAATGAAACTATGATATTTGTAATCATGTAGCTTTGGATGATCTTTATRAAGAAGTAACTAACAAAAGCTTTGCTTTTAGGCAAAGAGAATTTTCAAATATATCAGCAGACTTACCCAGAGCTGAAAAAATAAAGTAGAAAGTAAACCTGTCATCTGAGAGAAACCACTGGCTTGGAAGAGGAAAAGACCTCAGTAGCTTTGAGAATCATTTTTCAAAATACTTATGGTCAAAATTTCCACAGGTTTCTAAACCATCAGCACAGCATTTATCACGTATGATGACCTATTACAGATTTCCATCACACTCTAGGCCAAGCATTTACTTCCTTGGTTTTGTCACAAGACATAAGAATAAGAAAGTGAAAACTGCTTGGAGTGATTCCCAGTGGAGATCTGTCAATTATGGACCAYGCTGATCTATAACAACAGGGCCGTGAACAATACGGGTCTAAGACGACTTCTCTTTCTCAAACTGCCAACACGGAAAAAAACCCTCCAAAAGCAACAGTGATCTATCATTAAAAAGCATGAACATGTTAAAATGAAAATCCATCTCTATGTATCCGTCTTATGAATCATTTAAGAATGAATCAGTATGGTCCATGATCTAGGTAAAAAGTAACTGTTATAGCAAAGTTTTTAGTTACATTCTTATAATAATTTTAATGCAACTGTTACATCACCAATAACTTCAAATGAACTGTGCCACAGGACAAACTAGTTTATATCTGACAAAAAAAAAATACCCAGTAAATAAAACTTGCTGAACCCATGAGTGAAAACAGTCATCCTTATCATGGAAAATTCATCACTGCTGTAGACAGTCCTAAGTGAGGAACATTTCCACAGGCTCTTGGTAAGCAGCAAGCTAATCTCATTTTAATTTGTATTTGCTCTTTGTATATCTTAAATTTCCCCACGAACTGATCCAAGCTCTTATTTKCTACTGCAATTCCCAAGTGGTTTCAAAATCAGAACAGACTTCTTGAATTAGTGAAGCTCTCTCAGGAAGCTGGACAGCTTCCAGGACMTAAGATATGAACTGGACCCTCTGATCTGCAGGCAGCAGCAGTTCTTCTAAATACTTCTAAAGCAAAGAGCTCTTGGAGAATTTAGTAGGAACTGCAACTAGCATACACTGCACACAACCTTGCCCACAAAAAAGTTCCCAACAAATAAAACACCAACAAACTAACATACAYCAAAAAGTGGAACGTAAAATCACACAAAACAGTGCCTTCTGCAGCTTGCATCCCTTCTTTCTCAGTTGTATAAGGACTGGGAAACAGCTGACACTTTAGAATGATCTAGGATGCAACAACTATTTAACACAAGACCTGCTTCTTCCTTCAGAGAGAGTTATATTCCCATTCAAATGCAAGGTCAATGGTAGAGCTAAAAGAAAATGAAGCAACTCTTATACAAGAGATACTAAGGACCAAGAGCTTTTTGCTTGTTATAACTTRGTAGGCTATATATATTGCAGTAAAATTTATTTTGAAATAAGTTTATGTGTGCATGTAAGTTGCAAGCGCATAGATTATCATAACAGTGGTTACACTTCTTACTATAAAGTTGTTTATTTTATAAAAACATTTGGGAAAATTATCAATTTCTCATCGCAAAATATTTTTTCTACCAAAAACCAAATTATTTTGGTTTCTACCAACCCAAAATATAGCCTTTTTCTCA
This sequence comes from Eudromia elegans, assembly GCA_003342815.1. NCBI lineage: Eukaryota > Metazoa > Chordata > Aves > Tinamiformes > Tinamidae > Eudromia > Eudromia elegans. The sequence continues at coordinate 26,529 of PTEX01000067.1, forward strand.
TTTCTCAAAAAAAAAAWWTTTTTTCATCTTAGAGAGAACTTAGTTGCAATGGCAAAATGTTTTTTAAATGCAGAATTTCATTCTTCAACAARGATGCCACAGATGTACATGCGACCTCTAAAGAAAAAAGCCACTAATGGCATATCATTTCAATGCAGATACCTGTCACTGCAAATTCATCAATTTAATTATGGCATACCAGAACGTCTATGCAGCTGTTTTTGTTATTAACCATCTATCCCACGGTAGTGCTAAGTTAAAAGCCTTCTCAAGAATGTCACTAAGCTAACTGCTAACTGCTTACTAACTGCTCAGCAGCTCGGATTTACATGGCATAACAGCCCTGTTACCGTATTTGACAGTGTGCTGATTGGAAGTCATACATGACTGAGCTTTGATATTTATGCAATGCACTTTTACCCACAAAGAAAGAATGCAACCCATGTACCAGCTTATGTCCTCTGTTCTTTAATTTTGCCAGGCTTCTAGTGCTTACTTTCGTAGTAAGTAGATACCATTCATCTTTGCTAATTGATTTATGATGAGCTGAAAAGTGTTTTTGCCAGCTTCAAGAAAGTTAAGACCTAAAAAGGTATTTTCAGATCTTCTGTTTCTAAGCCGAGGGTACAGAGCAGAAATGCAGAATATAAATTAAAAGCATAAAGGTGATTTCTTTGCAAATGGCAGAAAAGCAGGCAAAGAATTAAATGGCTGTGTGATTGGCACTGTTTTGGTAGTCAAGTAATGAATTCCTCATTTAATACAGAACTTAAGATGACTTAAGACAACTCAAATACTATTTTATGAAGATTATTCATGTATGAAGCTGTTAAGTAGTATATCTTTAAGCCATGTTGTGAATAACTAAGTGCAACTAAGTAGTTTGTCAGACTCAGCAAACTTCTATATGCATCTTTTTCACTATCCTCCAGATTATTTCTAATTCATATATGCTAAACACAAACTTTAGACAGAAAAAAATACATTTCAAGCACGGATACTCTTTATTAACCATACTCATAAGTATTCAGTAGCAATTATACCTGACATATTTCACTACTGATATGATCTAATTGATTGATGAAATAGTTATTCAGAAGAGCATATTAGACTTCCATCATGTCATTTCTTATTAAACAATATGCGAACCCTGGGTCTCTGCTATAGGCACACATGTAACATTATGTACAACAGGGGATAATATCACAGAAAATAAACCATCTTTTGTGTATTATCAGAATTTGGTTTTTTTATTAACTATTCTCATTTAAGTTATTCAAGTCAGGAGGCTAAGATCTGCTCAGGAAAACTGTTTTTTACACTCTATCTGATAAATACTGATTTCTGGATATTTCATAATGATATAATTATAAATGATAATGTATGGAATTGTTACTGAAAAAACAAGTGATGGTTCACATTTTATGTTCATTCAAACTAATGGACCTACAGCAAGCGCAAATACTCAATGAACCTCAGTTCTTCTACACATATAACTGCCATTTCCAGGATGGTTAAATGCAGAAAATATTAGAAGTATAACAAATGTATACAGAAAAATATCTCCATATTTTCGCTCATAAGAACCAGAGTGTGGCAAGCACTGGCTCTCTAACAGCGGGCAGCTCTGCTTTTCACAGACAGCTACGCAGCATCGTTCACAGACACAGCTCTTCATACTCCCTAGACACTGCACTGAAATTCCCAATCGTAGACAGCATTTAAAGTTTGATTTCATAGGCAGGCCGCTGTAAGTAAGACCTTGTCTAGAAGATGCAAGTTTTTAGTGGGCAGAGGCATTCCTATCTAGTTGTATAGATGGAAATGGGACTTTTAGGTTCCCTGTAGGAACAGTAAATCTCTCAACACATGGATAAGGGGAGGTGCTTAAATTCTCACTTGAATGAACAAGAGAAAGCAAGAACAGTGGGAAAGAGAGAACTAACTACACACAATCAACCCCATCCAGAAAAAAAAATCCTAAGAAAACTGAATATCTAACATGCATATAGGGACAGCAAAGCTCTCCATTAGGCTTTTAGAAGTCACAACTTTCGAAGCCAACAGCTGTACCCTCGTGGACAAAGACAGCTATTTGCTGTCTTGTGCTGCCCATTATGGAAATAAACTTACAAGATAACAACATCAGTGTGAAAAACACTACTAAATAAGTAATTCTAATGGAGCTCTTTTTTCCCCACCTATTATTTACATTAAATAATGCCTAGAGGCTGTAAATAGCATTGGAAAATAGTAAGCAAGTTTAGACAGCTCTATGCATAGTGTTGCCTAAGCTTGTTTAATAGATGCAAATACATAAAATGAGCTGATATATTAATATATCATATTACACACATTTTAATAAGTTTTACACACACACATATATATTAAACACAACTAAATACACGCACACAAATAAGTACAATCCTTGCTAAGTACACAAACACACATACCTTATTCGCATGCACAGAACCGTTCTTTTACATTATCAAAATCAAAATATAAATGTAAAATAAACACATATATAGTGTATATATATGTATTTTTGTATAGTATGTAATGCAATGACATCCTAGTTCAAGACTGGGATGCGTTTTCTGGAAAAAAAAACCCCAATGTAATCATCTGATATTTTTGTCAGTAGAATTAGCAACAATTACTATTTTGAACACGGTTTAAAGCAGCCTTTTTTTTCCCCTATTTTCTCATCTTTGGGACAATGTAACAAATAACTGTTCATGAATGAGATATTGATGTGACTGGGTCTCCTACAAGCAGGATTTCTCTTTATACTTTTTAAAAAATATGAAGAAGTGGTTTTGCAACAGCTCTGCTCAGCACCTACTAGAAACTAATGTATCGACTTACGCATTTCTTCCTTGATTTCAGGCAAAATGTGCCTGACTGTATATCTATAAACTCTTTAAGAATAAACAGAGTATTATTTAATAAAAGATACAGAGTTGTTTAAACAAAAGTCAAAGGCAGTTTCGTGAATACAAGAAGAGTTCATATTTACAGACAACTAAATTAAAACTATCTGCAATTTAGAGTTTTGAGGGTTTTTTGATATTCTGAGTAAAATTCATTATCCTAATTGTTCAGGTTATAAGAGAAATATTGAGTCTTGGAATTCTTTTTTATCTTGGATGACATTTACACTATCTTTGACTGCTGAATTTTTGGTATCTAAGAAAATATTTCTATGTTTTTACACAGAAATACATTTATATTGTGAAGTGATAGCAATTTGAAGTTGATTATGTATTCAACAGAACTTTCTGTCCAAAAATCTACACATCTGCTTAATGGAGACAGCAAGAACAAGATCAGAAGGAACAGATTTTGGTTACTTGTCTAGAACAGGATATATTTAAACCTAAGGGTTGTTGAATAGCATCTCAGGCTTTTATTTAACATTGAAGGGATTCTGTCCCACATCAAAGGCATCTGTTAAAGAAGAAAAAAAAATCCTTTCTAAAAAAAAGCTTTGGTTGAACAAATAATTTTCAATTTAGAAGCAGGTGACAGTAAGATATTTCCCAAGGGCAGAGTATTTAGACTTACACGGAACTAAACAACTCCGTTATGATGAAAGTCGGACATTCCTCAGCGCAGGGATCTAATGAAAACATCAATGTTTGACTCAGTTTTGAAACTGACAATTTAACCGTTTTACAAGACCCATTTAACATTTATCATCACTTTCTGCAAGTTACATTTAGACAAGGGAAATAGTTACATAAAGCAAACAATTCTTGCATATTGTAACAAAAATGCACAAGCTTCTTAAGACAAATGTGCATTTAAGAATGATCCCTCTTTGTAGTAAACCGTCAGCAATAATGACTTCCCATAAACAGGAAACGATATTATAAAAAGAGGAAGAGATTATTATCATCTATGATGACAGACTACATACTTTCTCCTTCTGACTACACTGACGACTTGCTGCTCTGCTCAAAGTCCATCCTGTTTACCACTCGCATGGACCAGGTGCCAGGCAAGCGTAAGGTCAGAATGGAAGAGTGAAAAGTATTGGAGAGTCACTAGAGGCTACAAGGAAGGGGACACAGCAGTGCAGGATGAGAAATGTTAAAAGAGCAAACTCATTATTTTAGATTCTACATCTATAAGAAAAACAAATTTGCGCAAAGATTTATCATTATGTGATTTTATAAGCATGCCCCAAACTGAAGCTGCTGGGAAAGCACAACTGTGCCTTGTACTACAGAAGCCTGTTTGTGAATCCTAACTCAGTATGCAGCGTGCCCTAGAAATTGTTCATAGTTCAATCAGATGTTTCCACAGATCTGCTTGCCAAGAACTGATAAAATAGTTATTTGTAATAGCCAAGGAAAAGAATGATATTAGGAGTAAAGCATGTCTCTGCCTTGGTGTCTTGTTCTGTCAGGAGCCAGCTTCCAAAGGTTGCACAAAAAACTAATGCAGAATTTAAACCATCACACAATTTAGATGTTTGTCTGTAAATAACACTGCTTAAATAAATCAGCAACATCTGGTTTTCTTTTTCTATTTGTGAGCATTTGCTGAGTATAACTAGTCCTTCTAAAATGAGAATAAAGCAAGTTACTGTCCTCTGGAACTTAATGAAGTGTACTGCAATTACAAACAATGGGACTGTTTCTCATTCTGCAGGACTGTTAGGATGCCCACAAAGAGAAAAGGATTTTATGTTCACATTAAAATTATGCTTGGAGCTCTAGAATTCACTTAACAAATTTAGTAAGAGGAAGTGGAGTAACTGCATAAATGAAGTTGAAAATTTCAGAAGGGAAGACAAAAGAGACAAGAGATGAAAGCACTGTGCAGACATGAGAAAAAGCTTTCCTTCTGTCGTGATTATCCATGTTGAAGACTCAGTGCCAGCACAGACTGAGTTTGTGGGCTGGTGCAGATAATCAAATAAAAAAAAAAAAACCCTTAATGTTTGAATGACGCGCCTATGGAACTGCTGACACACAAAACAGTATTTACATTTCTATTATGGTATTGATCCAAGCCCTATGAAAGGTTTTGTTCTCCCATATCTGCTAATGTGCCTGGAAGAACAAACCACACACTGAAGAAACCACGTTTGAACTTAGGACTCACTATTGTGTTGCTCCAACCAGTGAGGCTTGAAAAGGCACCTCCAGATCAACTTGTTTGAAAGGCTGTACACAAAAACACCTCTTCTTTAAAAGATGTCTAATAACAGAAGGCAAAACTAACAAGAATTAAAAGGGTGAGAACTTGTGGAACTCACATATGCTCAGAAAAGGCATGAGTATTTGGCTATGGTGCCTTTTATTCAGATATTTTAGTGGTATATTTTAAATATACTGATCTGGATTATTAATTCCCAGCCTTCTAGCAATGGAGATGCCCATGAGTCATCACTGGTAGCGTTCTACACCTCAGCGGCTTTGGTCTTCCTCCTTCTTTGCCTTTGGCATGTTGCTATTTCAGCTCAGATAGTAAAGCCCGCATTTTCTGGCAGTACTATTTCATAAGTAATAAATTGTAATAATTGACATTTCTTCAACATCAAGGTTGAAATATCATTCTCCCAAAAGTCAGAAAATTCTTCATATAGATAAAATCTCTCTGTAAGGTTATGTTTCAAATTCTGCAAGCAGTATTTGCAGTGAGTTCCTATTAAGCATTTTCTTTAATATGTGAAAATCATAATTTATTGCCTCTCATTAATGTATTTTATAATTTAGAAAGCACACCAGTTCAATATCAATGTTCCAAAGCCATAATGAAGCATCTCACTTTCAAGATTAAAATATCTTTAAATAGCAGTTTAGCTCATAAGGTATATTTGCTTACTGCCATTGTACAACGGATGCATGTGGCTTTCTGCATACAGCCCAGTCTCCGTTTTGTAAATCAATAAGGCTTTTGTCCTTGATTTCCAGGAACATAAGTACAGCACAAAAAAAAGTAAACAATAACCTCCGCATTGCGTTGAAAATACTGCTCTACCTTTTAACACTTAACCAGCTCATGCTGGTTTATAGATAAAAGTCAACTAAAATAAAGGTTGGATTTTTCTGTACTTTTTGATTATTTGATCAAATTCAAAAGCAGAGATTCATATTGATCAGTTAATTATTTCTCTGTAACGTACAATAAATTTTATTCTGCTACTCTCCACTTTTATTTGCTATTTTGTATGATCTTGCCTCGTAAATAACAAGTGCTTTATTTGTAACTGTCTGTGCTTATAAAAGACATCTTTTCTAATCAAAGGTTATTCTGTTTGATCATATTTCAAAGATATATCGCCCACAAGAGAACCCAGACTTTACAGAGAGGGTCGGTCTAGCCAGTGAGCCACCTACACAAGCCTCAGTTTGAAGCACAGAGCCCAAAACATAACAACAAGCTTGTCTCCTTTCAAGAAAGCCAAGGCAGGGCTGGGCCTCCCGAGGTGACTGTGGAAATGCCTCCGAATTTCAGACTGCACTAGACAGATGGTAAAAGTGAGAGTCACACAAATCTTCAGTTTTAATATGTAAAGCACAAATGTTCAATACTAGGTTATATTCAACTTTATATCATTGCATTTTTATGACACTCTTAATTGCTTGTTATTGGAAAGAGCAAGGCTTGGATCTGTTGTAGGCTAATTTGCACACATATATGCATTAAACTTTACTCACGTAGAACAAATTAAAAACATGAATTTGCATTATCAGTTTTGACTGCCAATAAAGAGAAAAGTAATATAAGTACTCTAGGTGTGCCACATCACATTGCTTCCAAAAATCAGTTTGCTACAAGAAATCTTTCTGGGAAACATTTCAGCTGTTTATTTTATAATATGCTTCATATTTCTGCATTTTTCTGCCTCAATTTGTTATGGAACTATCTTTCATATTATTCCTGTTTTTGTTTTGTTTGGTGCTGGGTTTTAGGCACAATCATAAATGTATTTCCATTTCATGCTATTTGCAGTTAGGAGTAAAATAACTGTACTTCCAAGAAAGAAAATTACTAGGGAATCTGTTCTGCATTTGTAGGCTAGAGTGAGGCACTTTGAATGGAGAAGAAGAATTAAATTAGCCCCAGATATGGGGGCTGAATAGTAGACATGTGTTTTGAAGTAACTATCTGCAAACTCTCTCCCATAGATCCTTTATAGTCTGAACTTTACACATATAAATACAACAATATAGGTATAATCCGGTAAAAAGTTTGCTGCCCTACAGCAAACACAAATCTATCCAATTTTTAGGTGAAATACACTTCTTTTTTTCCCCCCCTCTCTCTTCCAAAGGGACCACTGGTCTTTGAATATACCTTCCCCCACAGCAACCAGTTAGAATGAAAGCATATTCCATGTTTAAGATTCTATATTTACTTAGTTTAAATATTTATGGGTGAGATGTATATACAATATCGAATAAAACAGAAACCAGATTCATTCCTTAATGAGTGGGAAAGAATAGACTTCATATGGGGTAAAAAGCAGTGTTAAAAATTCTCACTAGTTCTTTAAAGTCAGCAACCACAAGAAATGTTAAGCCTTCTCAACTACTGTACAGAATAACAAAACCAAAAGTGTTATTAGTTTTTCTTCTATATTATCAGATTTTTATGACAAAGGTTAGAATGTTCAAAAATGTGTTTAAATTTATTCAGCTGTTCTCATAGTTTCAGGTTTCACTGGGGCTGCTCCACTGCATATGTTCCCCTATGACTGAATTAAAGCTATCTAACAGGACGGTTAAAGTTATTAGTCCAGCATCTGAATACTTGTTCAGGTCCTCGTTCCTCAAGTATCGACAAGCTGTGAAAGTCATACCGACTTCTCTCTTTTTTGAACTGGGTATTCATGGTATTTGTCAGATCAACACTTCTACAGACTTTTCCTCCTCCAAAGACACTGATAAACTAAAAATGGAGTTAAATGCAGTTGTAGGAGGACTGGACAGCACAAAGGAGTGGTAATAGGATACATAGACTTTAATCTTCAGGTCACTGATTTAAATTCAGCTCAGGTTGATCATGATCAACATTCCCTTGTGATGAATGTTTGCTAGGCTGTACAAAGCCATAGACACAGAAAATATTGGTGGACATATTGCCAAGGTAACTGATCCTTTCTGGAATTCTCAGCAGAAAACCTGAGAGGCCACACTGACAGGCCACAAAACTGTCCCGATGCCTGCAGTTTCCCAGAGCCCATCACCAACCACATATTCCAAAACATGGCCTAGGTTACAGTCAAACAGTTTATGACAGGGTTGATTTTTTTTTTTCCCCAGTAGGTACATGCGTTAAGTAGAGGCATCTCCAACAGTGTTCAAAAACTGAGTTCACCTGGTCATAATAAAGTACAAGGTACAAAAATAGAGCTACACAAAAACATACAGAAAAACGSCATTGCGTCCACTGCTGTTGTACCCCAGGTACTACTGCTAGACAGATTTGGCTCAACCATTAAAAGTGTGGATATAAGAAAAACAGAAAAATCTGAGACAGCTGACAAGAATAACCAGAGGCATGGAAAGTCAGCTCCGTATGGAGACTGAGATTGAGATTCTGTTCAGAGTCCAGATTAATATATGTGRCCAGCTATGAATATATATAAATAATGATTATTACAGGCATTCCTTCACAGCCTRGGGGTTATGATTAAAGTTGGGCACAAGTGCTTTTTTCCTGGCCTATAACTATTTTGGAGATTTCAGAAAGCTCTTGTTAGTATCAGGCCAAATTGTTTCACAATTTCCACAAAAGCAGGGATACCCAACATATTATTAACAATCCRGTGTTAATGACAGTTGCCTTGGATGCATAGGATATTCAGCTGGGTTTAAGTCTCTATTCAGCTGGATTCAGAGAAGGAAATTGAACAAAAGTTGAATGTCTTAAAGGATAATGCCCCAACTATTAGACTCTGGATATTGTAATGCAGATTTCTGACCAGGTTTTCTTGTTGCACAGTCCATTTGAAATACATAAGTTATTTAGTAGTTGGAATTAAAGCAGACTAGTGGAAGATTCTTTTAACTATCCTTGACACAGGAGAGATACCAGGTCTGATAAATCAACAATTTCTATCAAAACTGTTAATATGAAAAAATCACAAGCAGCTCCAGTATTGCCAAGAGCAAAAGGAAACACAGTTCAGTTATTCGTGAACTGTCTCTTCTTCTTTGTACTATCACTAAAGAGAGAATAGTAAGACCAGGCCATAAACTCTTTTCCTGTTTAAAGAAAATACAAAGAGATGTAAGGTTGGAGAATCACTGCCATTAATCATCATCCATCAATGAATATTTTCTATAAAATGAGAACAATGAAATATATTATAAAATGAAAAGCGTAACCATTTTCTTTGYTCTTCTACTTATTTTTCCAATTACAGCTTTCTCTCAGGCCTTTCTATCCTTTTCTGTCAATATCCAGGCAATCTCAGTGTACTTTAGCTATTCATCCTGCATTCATAACATTGGTATCTAAGCACCCATAGATTTCCCCCTTTAGCGTTCTGACAAACATCCACTTTTCTGGAGCAATCGACCGACGCTGCACTAAACCATTCCCCACACTGGCATGTCCCAGTGTGCATAAAATCATTAACACGGTGTTGACTTATAGTCTTTATCATTTCAACTTCACTAGGATAAGAGAGATAGTATTAAACTGCATTGTGCTGCAAACGGTAGCCCTTCTAAAGACAGATTAATGGACAATGAAAGACCTGTGTGGAAAAGCATAAGCACTGCCAAGGAACTGTCGGTGCCATCTTCTTTGGGATACCAGTTGCATCCTACCAGCTGCATCCTTTGTGCTTCTTGTAAGAGCTAACCTACTATATGAAAAGCATCATTACAACAATTATAGATACTAAAAGAGGTAGGAAAGTATTTGTTTTAAAAAACGAGAGTCTTCATTGTACACAAATTTCTAATCCCCCAGCACTCCCAATTTATCATACTACAAAGAAGCAATAGTTCACAATTCAATACGTTTGGATACCAATGATACGCATACTGCCAGGAAAGTAACACACGTGTAATGCATTGCATTATCCCTTCAATGTTATAAACAGATAAAAATAATAATAAAAGTCTGTCAAGCAAATCCACAACTCTAATTTTATACCATCCATAATGCTTTAGACTAAAAATATTTCACCGCTCTCATCTCCCAAATTAGTATTTTAATTAAAAAGAAAMCCAAGCTCAAGACGGTTGATCCTAGGCATTGCCTTACTCACCAAAATAATCACACTGAAACAGGTAAATGCATTTATATGAATAAGGACCTCACACCTCAATGGCAACATATATATGGCGGGGGAAGCCTGGGAATTAAGTCAGAAATTTTGACAAACATTTTATAAACACAATGCAGTTAATCTAGTTGAATATTCCCTAGTTCAGAACTAATACACACTGCTCTACAGAACTCAATCAAAAGCTTTAACACATTTACAGTTATTTCACTTTTTAGAGTTTCAAAATGCATTGGATCTGCCCACAATTCACAGCACTGAATACATTTTTAAAACACAAAATCTTCCTATGATCTGCTTTAATAACACATTCTTTTAAAGTTAGGTTGCATTTGAGAAATAGATTCTTTCCACATTCAAAAGAGCTACTGAACTAATCACAGTCCTAAAAAGATGGGAATTAAAAGAGCTCTGAGCAGAATGTAGGCACCTCCACCCAAAATGAAGGGCCTCAAGGCTCCTCTCTCAGCCTGGAGAGCTCTGTCCTCTAAAGGCAAGGTGCTTTTCCTTGGCAGAATTTGCCARACACAGTAGTTCTCAAACCAAGCTGAACAGACACCAGCCAGGCTAGGTTCCCTACGCTTTTCAGGTGCTATGTCTTCACAAAACAGCACATTAAGAGCAGCCYCTCCCAGGTTAGGACTGAGACATGGCATCTTGGAAGCAAAACTCCCAGGTTTGCCTCCTCCTCGCAGAGATTCAAAGTGGTACCCTCTGGGAGAAAGTTCTAAACACCAGGCCACAGGTGCACAAAATGCTGGGATCACAACCAAAGATATGTTAAAGTCCTCCTGTTGAAACTGTATCATTGAACAGAAAATAATTCAAGATTCATTGGGCCAGAGAAAGAACACAAGAGGGAGCAAGAGTCTGTAGCCTAGTGATTTGGGCACTCAGATGGGAAAAGCAKTGCTGGGTTCCCAGCCTTTGCTCTAAAGAAGGTTTATACAATTTATCTAACAGCCTTTTCATAATGCAAGTCCAGACTGGAATCTCTCTACAGGTTTTCACTCTTGAGTGTAAGTTTTCCTTTCCATGATATTTGGGGKAATAACAGCCATATTCAACAGTCTGAATCACCCAAACACTGATATGCTCATTTCATTTTAATACTAACTTGAAAATGTAGAAGAATAAAATTGAAATATGCCCAAAACTTAAAAGCTTATTTCATGTTAAAACTACTTAAGAAGTTACTTAAAAACAGAGAGAACATAATATTAAAATATARATGCATTTATTTGCCTGTGTTAACAATACTGATTTAAATTACAAAGAACTGATTGACTTTATTCTCATCTTTCTCAGAACGTAGTGGCATTTCATTTTTTAAAAGTTGAATAATCCTAATAGACTTTTCATATCTTCATTAGGGTCAGTTTCACTTTCTGATTCCCCATTCGTAGTATTTTCATTTTCTGGTTCTCATTCCCTAGCACAACAGTGCAATGTCATGCAGGTGACTGTTTAAATCCAAGCAAGTTTACCCTGAAATTCCCACTCCAACAATTTCATGGCTGTATTTCTGTTTTTGCTAAACATTCTTTTTATAATAGCTTCATTTTGGGCCTAAGCCTACATAACAGTGTCCCTTTAAATAATATTCCATGCCTTGAAACATATTACAAAAACTGTTATATCAAGGCAAGTTATGTAACAGCTCTCTATGGTTTTAGCATATTTACTCTGTCACGCCATATGTGAGACTGCAGCCTCCACAACAAAACCTTTACACACTGAAGTCATTATCTCTGTGAAGTCTGCAACTGGCATTTAAAACTTATTGATGGCCTGGGTATTGGTGGCTCAGTAGGCAGCACTCTTGCCGGAGGCCCACAAGGTCACAGGTTCACATTCTGCTCCAAGAACAAGTTGGATGTTTTCCAGGAGCGTGTGTGGGCTGTGCTAGACTCCTGGAGGGGCAGTCCRTAGGACAGCCGGCAAAACCCTGTCTGCTCGGTGGATATCAAAGGCCCTTGGAAAAGGAAGAGGAAGAATGAGGAAGAAGGATGGCTAATMTGTCCGAAGCAAGTGAATGAAAATGAGTGTACTCGTCGAAGACCAGCCTTCGGCTCTATGGGCTAAAGACAGACTGGTTAAAAAAAAATACAGTGCACTGAACCATTCTACACTAGACATGTGCAAGCTGCCACGAATGCTCATTATTAGCTAACTTCTTTAAGGGCAGAATGACTTTGGATTCAATTTCACACTACGGAACTATGAAAAACACACATGCAATTTTGGTGAGGAGTCTGAACAAAAATGTTTTAGCATGGGTAAAAACTTCAGAGCATACTATGTAATTACTGAAAAAGCTTCAACCAATTATTCATGTCAATGCTAGTAACACATACAGAGAAAAATATAAATGGAGATTCAACCTGCTCTGGTGTTAAACTTTGATACTTGAATATCCCAGATGGCTCCCTCCTCCTCCTCCTCTTCTTTATTGACAGGTAAAGATGGATCTCTTGAAGGAACTGGGGATCACACTCTAGGCAAAGGTTGGACAGGTGATCAATGTACAGCGTGAGATTTTGCCGTGGCTATGTGCCTCCAACAGTGACCGGATCATCTGGTTCAGAAAAACAATCCAAAATTGTAATATTTTATTACAAACTTAATTAGGGAAAATKAGCAGAGGGGAGAACAAATGATTTTTTGTAACAAGGAATGATGCATGACAGAACTTCTTTGCATAAACACATAGCTTTTTTWAAAAAATCATTTATTCTTTACTTAATATTTTATTAGCAATCTGATTTCTCAGGTGTTGGCCTATGGATGAGCTCCTCCTATTTCCAAAGACAGAATGTGTCCAAGTTACCAAAGAGATATGAAGTTACAGGTATAACTTTTGATTTCTTTTTTATGCCTCTACCACAACCGTACAGAATGCCAAGACTAGATCTGAGTGACCTTAGGGAAGTATTCATAAAGGTTAATGATTGTTTCCGAAGACTCATCTCCCAACACTCTATCTATTGTCAATWGGTTGAAAGAGCATTTTCTAAGAGACCATTCAGAGCACCTAACACGAGACACCTTTTTTAAGCATTCGTGAACATCACCTTTTACCTACCTACCTTGTAAAAAGGTGGTGGTGGTGYTGTTTTGTTTGTTTGTTTTACTACCATAGAAAAACAAATAATGTCCTTATCCTCACAAATATCCATTAGTTTAATGCATCCTTATGTTTTAGTTTGGGAAAATCAACCTGTACAACAGCACTTACAGAGTATAAAACAAATTATGAATTACAAGCACCATGACATCTAAATCAATGTGTAAGTAAAGAGTTTCTTAAACAAAACAAGTACAATGACAAAATTATTTCAGGCTTAGAAACAGAGAAATACATAAAAAAAATCCCAGTGCAAATTTGTAAAGAGTTATGAGTTGATTTTGTCTCTGAAATATGAAAAGAAACTATTTTAAGGAATGAAAGATGTCCTCTTAAYCTATGATAACAAATTTGTTTGTTTTTTTCTTTTCTCAGTAAGAAAGCAATTAGCTTTTTTCCTATAAAAATATCCTTGTGCATATATAAACACTCCTGGTAATCATGTAATTACCTTAACCAATCAGATCAAATTGCTGTCAGTCGAGTTCCCACTGCTGATTAACTTTTGTGTACTCTAAACCTAAATGAAGTCTTTGGTAAAGTCACTTAGTCATTTACAAAGATGTCTCTATGATTCTAAAAGGTATAACAGCAATATATTATTTGCTACAATCATCAAATATCCAAGGTCAAGTATAGATCACAGTAGACCCCTTTTATAAAGACCAAAAGAAATACAAAATTAAGCTACGTTGCTTATTTTTATGTTTCTTGCCGTGACTTCTAAATGTAATAGCAACCTTTGACCCCCCCACATTAAACACTGTAATTAAGTAATTAAAACTAATTATGCAATTTAACATACATATTTTTGTCCTACAGCAGGCAGGTCAATTACCACACTCATTGACCTTGGAAGCTTTCACAGTTTAAATAAAACAATGAGGCTTTCAATTAATTTCAAAGTACAAATGGAGAAGGAGCAGCAGAACCACAAATCTCTCCAAATTAATGTTGCATAGATGGGTCGCTTACAAATGTCTTGATTTTGTATTACAAAAAGTAAAGCCCGTGATAAAACTTCTTTCCTTGCTATGAGTCTATATCATTAGAAATGTAAAACATTTGTGAAAAAACTATATGCTATTTGTCAAATGCAAGCACGATGGGAATCCATTCTTTACTTTTTTGCTCCACTTCTTTYTTCATTATGATTTCTGCATATTTCTCTACATTTCTCCTTGTTTCATATTCACTTTAAGTCTTTTYCCTTCCTCCTTTTTCTTCATTATCTTCTGTGTTTCATTACTACTTGTAATTTCACTATGAAATGTCTTTTGTCTTTAATCTCTTATTTTTTTCAGTAAATTAAATTTCACGCACCTTCAATGACAAGTTTACCTTAATACAGAAAGAATAATTGTTAAAATATGTGCCTACAAGGTCTAACTTTATAAGGATCATAATCTAATATTTCTAGTGCTATCATAGACACAAACAGTTCCATCAAAGTGAAGAAAGTCAGCGATGAAGTGCCAGACAACTKGCATATAGGTAAAGCCAGTAGGTAAATCAAGCTTTAAATTAACCTGGCCTTTTATGGGRATCAGAAAACAGGTACTGGCAAATATGTAAATCTCTGAAGACTTCTTGAAAGTCAGGCAAAAATACCTACAGTGTACTTGGTGGTTTTGGTTCATATCATATCATTTTTGGAGGCTTTTGGTTTCTCTGCTTCAGTTAGGCCTGACTTGCAGAAGCAGCTCAGAAAGATACGAGTAATCTTTGACATAATGGCAACAAGGAGCAACGAACTCTGAACGAGCAGTTACAGCAGGAAAGCAGCAATTTAAGATGGTAGCAAGCCTTAGCACAGCATTAAACCTCAGATCGGACTGGATTTATATGAAGTAAAATAATACATTGAAACAGCACCGCAAACTTCTGCACAACAGTTTGAAGGAAAACAATACAGTGCATGTGTAGCTGAGGAGCATATTCTTTATATTTTCATTTAACAGAAAGGTTCCTTCTGTTCTGAATGGAACATTAAAATTCTAATTCAGCTCATCGGGCATCACAAACAGAGCAGCCAAAGAATGTGTGAAGGAGTCCAAATATGGTGCTATTGAAACACAGTGGATTAGAGGAATTGGGATAGAATCCTACAAGTGGCTAACTAGCAGCGGGGGATCAGCTTCACAGCCAGCGGGAGGCTGTTCCTTCCAGACATGAGTGACATAATACAGGCAAAACAATTGAGATTTTAGCTGATAAACGTATGCATTAGGAAAAGACCTCACTGTAGAATTTTTGTACTCAACAAACACTTAGGTAAATTCTACAGATCTAATTTATACTGTAGAACTTTTTTTTTCATAGGAACATGCCATCTTAATCATATAAGACAGAATCCTGCAGAACACAAGACAATAATTTTCAAGAAATTCAACACAAGAATCACAAGAGTGTTTGCTTAAAGACACAGCAACTGGAAAAAGGCAGAGGTTTTTGTAGCTCAACACATCTTCAGTTCAGTCCTGTGAAACTCTATGTATATCAACTCAAATATATGTAAAATTATTAGTCTCAAATGTCTGAGATATCTAGAATCAATCAGGAACAGAATATTTATATAACTCTAAATGATTATTAATAAATCCTGAGTTATATCAGTAGTAGTATAGAAGTCTTAAGGTCCTGACGGGGACAGTTTCATTTGTCAAGATAGATACTGGATTATCAAGAAACAATTAATGAAAACAAGGATCAATATATCATTTTTATTTCTAAGTTTTATGGATTTCCATAATATCCCAGTTTCATTCTAGGCACCTGTTTTCATTAATTCTACTCTCAAAATATGTATCAGAGGCTGAGATTCCTTGTACTTTCAAGTTTCATGCCACAAGGAATATTTTGAGAAGAACTAGAAAAAAAACTGATAATTGCTTTTTAGTTAGGCAAGTGTAATACACAAAATGTAAAATTCATGTTTCCCAAAATTCTTCCCTTCTCTCTTCAAAACTTCTTTAGTCTTTTGGTCTAAAGGTCTTAGTAAGTTTAAAATAAATTATAATTCTGCCAGCAGGTCATGAAAAAGCCTTCCAGTCCAGATAAGAGTCCACACTTCCCCTTGGCTTTTAGAACATGTGAACATGCAGTGATGAATGGTGGGGTGATAGAAGACAACGTGGGAGAAAACTAAAGCACAACCTCATTGTAGCAGACCACAAGTCCACCCCCATACCTTTTCTCCATTGGTGGCTCCTGGTGCAGCCTCTCAGCTCATGCATAACAAGAGGCACAACTTTATGCATTACAGGAAATAGTTCAGTGTTTAATAGCCCCCTAATGGATTTTCTCTTCCATGAATTCATAAGATCAGAACTTGCGTAAACTTGGATAAAGAAAGCATCATGTGGCAAGAAGCACATTATAAGAAACACTGTATCCTCTGAACTTTTAAAACCCATTAGCTGTTAATTTTATGTGATATTCAAACCGATTGTAACATGAGTGATAGCAGTGAGTAGTTATTTTCAGTGCAGTTCTTCATAAGAGAAGGTCCTGTACTCTTTGGAACATCACAGATGTTTAGTTCAACCTGGTTAGCTGCTCAGTTATCAATTATCCAGTTGTCTGTTTTCATTTAGAAAT
Source organism: Eudromia elegans (assembly GCA_003342815.1). Lineage (NCBI taxonomy): Eukaryota > Metazoa > Chordata > Aves > Tinamiformes > Tinamidae > Eudromia > Eudromia elegans. The sequence continues at coordinate 43,517 of PTEX01000067.1, forward strand.
CAGTTTAAGAGGTTGCGGTTCCTTTGAGAACACAAGCTATTGTGGTTGGGAGGCAGGAGTGAGAAAAGGTCAATCAGAAAAACAAAGGCACAGGGTTTCCCTGCGTGTCATTCGAACTGAACCTCTGACCCAGGCAATCACATAAGAACATTAGGACACTTGAAGGAGACACTTGAAGGCTGCCTATGCTGAGATTGCCCTCCCAGAGCACATGATCAGAAGTTCACCTGCCATCTGACCACAAAGCAGGCACTCCCGGAACACGTCACKGAGGAAACATGACAGATGATGATATTTGGATCATTAAATGGATATGTGAATAGTTGTACAGTCATTTCAAGTGGACAGACCAGATCACAGACTAGGTCAAGTTCTTCCTAGCTCACTCCCTTCTATGATTCTGACAGATCAATATTAACCTGGTGTTAATATGCATAAATTCTGGAAAATTTTCATAAAGTTGTGTAATTAGGAATTTAAAATGATGCAGACATTAGTATTAAGGTATTCTAGCTCAAGTCCCCTGCCCAGTTGAAGGGAACTGGACAATGGTCTTCTGTTACCTGCAGCATCGTGCAGTTATCTAAACAGTGAGTCATCTTGTTTTCATCACCATGTGGWGTGTGACTTATTTACACATATGGATGTATTGTACATTTATAGCATGCTTGGTACAGAGCAGAGCAGCTCTGTAAAAACTGATTAAGACATTATGCTGAGCTAAAAATTGGATGCTTTGTGAATAWCTGTGTTTTGGCCTTTCCCCAAATGTCTTTTCCCCACAAAGTGAGCAAGGACAGCTGGAGCAGACTAACATTTAGTGCAGAGGAGACTTCTTTTTCTTTCATTTTGAAGGTATTACTTGCATGTTGCTACATTTACATAAAGGCTCCTTACTCTTTCCCATATATAGTAAGTTGTTCTACAGTATGTGAATCTATAGCTACTCCCCTCCAAATACAAAGTAGAATTATTCTCACTGTCATTCAGATCTCCCCTCTCCCCCATCTATGTTACAAAGAATTGATGCAAAACTATTTTTTCTGGTGTGTTTTCTGCTGACAGCAATGAATTCTAAAGCCTGCAACACAAAGRCATACAAGTATCACATATGCTTTCAATCTGCAGGTAAGTTATCCAATTATTTTAGRAGAACTTTATCATTACAACCATTCCTACTAACACTGATATGATAGGTTATTTTTTTCTCTTAATGGCTTAATGACTCCTTCCTTATAACTGCAATGGGGAATATACTCTTTAATRTTCCTCATGTTTTACCTCCCAGTCTTAAAATATTACAACCAATGTGCACATTATGTTTACTAATAACTTTGTTACTAGTAAAGAGATACTAAAAGCATGCTGGGAAATAACATTCCATGCCTTGGGACTCAGGCAGGTTCTCTTTACAAATAGACCTTGTGTAAATCATGGACAATGTTGACAAATTTCATGGATTAGTCACAGTGAAAATATCAGATTTCACGGGTTMAAAAAGATTAATAAGAAAATCATATTAGAATCTTGATTATCTAAAATCTGCATGTTTCTGAAGAATAGTGATAGTTCCTTACTCCATTTGCTTACTTGAACTTGCACTGTATCAAACACACAGTATAAATCTTCCAGATCAACCAAGCGCATTATAAAAACTCAGAATAGATATAGATATATCTAGTTACATTAGGCAAGATATATTAAAACCAGAGCATCAGCAATTACAAGGACTAAATTACATTAAAGCTACTCCAACACTTTTTTTATATCTAATTATCCTTTGTTACTAGTTAACATTAAAATGCTATGTCACATATAAACAAACCTCAATCAAGACAGACAGATTTTGAAGTGAAATTGCTATTTTCWCATGAATTAATTATATTTGATACCTTTCTTCAAAAATTAAGAAAATAGAATCTCTTAAAGAAGTTGCACTTTAACAACATATCTTAGTACTATGATAAAAACACAAAATTCATACCAGTGAAACAACGTTTGCAGTTAAGGGAAACTATCAGTTTTCATGTAGTACTTCATGGCTTTTAGGTCTTTCATGATGATGTAATTTTAGGTGAAGCCTTATTTAAAAGAGAGGTTACATACAGGCATGTGATTCAAAGCGACTTGTTGACTATATAACTACTTGGCTTGAYGCCTACATCTCTTCTAGTTAGTTGTATAGACTACTTGTCATCTTTCCATATCAAGACAGCCAATTTGTCAGACATTTGCTTTAATTCTTTTTCTTTGTCTTCTTTACAATAACCTTCATATACATCCTGGTCATCAATATCATATATCTGACTGGAGGATGGAAATTCATTTGTGTCTCTGTCTTATTTCCTTTTCATGCAATCCTCCTGGGTCTGATAGGATGTACTTAATAAGAACCACATTATTCTGCTAAAGGAAGTCCTTGAGCAGACTTTGAGAAGCAGTATGGCAAATTAGTTTCAGAACATGGAAGGTCAGGTTGGAAATAAAAGCTGCAGTTATCTACAGTATTTTTTGCAGTTTAGAAAGCAAGAGGTCCAGTTTTCCAGAAAGGTTTTGTTTGAAGTGTGATATTTCCTTTTATCCATAAACAATAATGTCTTATACCTTAGCTGAAACAAATCTGAAGTAACTTTTAGTTAAATTCTCATTTTGAATATATGACCAATCACACTTCTTTTCCAAGAGTATTTAAGCTTTCATTTCTACAAATTTAGAACATGATTTGTAACAAATTCCACATGATTTAAATATCTAAATTAAAAAGTGTGTGCATGTTTGCAAGATAAATAGCCTTTTACATGGTTGGAAAAGCCAGGTTTACAGCTGTCCTCGCAACATTAATTCTGCCCCCTGGTGTCTATAAATTAACATTATTTTTAACCAATCACATATTAAACAGTAACAGTAATTTAGACTCTTAGTATCATTCTGTTCACCAGTTGAATGTTACTCATATAATGAAGCAGTTTTGCAATATTTTCAAAGTTCTTAAAATGCTGCCTTTCCAAGTATTTCCCTGAAAATACTTTACTAATCACTTCCTGAACATCTTGTGCTGCCCGTCACCGTATGTGCATGCCACTAGAGCACCACCGTTATGATATGAAAACAGCATTACTATCTGCGTGAGAAAAGATGGTGCACACATGTTGGGCAGAGTTTCAAAAGTKTTTTTGTGGATGTCTTGGTCATTTGCTCTAATGCATTGGGCTTGCTTGTATAAAGTTCTTAGCTTTTTATAGTCCCTTTCATTTTCCAAACAGTCCTACAGACTTCAGTACATCCTCTTTGAGACATCTCTATAAAATAAGACAGTATGTTTTATTTTCCTGATTCTGTAGTTGGTAGAATTGAGGTAAAAGTGATTCTCGCCTACACAACCTAGAGAACTGGCCTAGATCTTAGAACTGCTGTGACAGTCTCAGCATCATCTTTGCCCTCAAAGAGCACCCACTCCTAACCTCCTAACACCAGAGTGATGACAGTTGCATGGCTTAAGGTATTGCAAATGCTCTATACAATTTACACAGCTCAAGAGTGAAATATATATTTTTTTAAAAAAAAAAAAGGAGGAACATACAATACCTGTATTTTGGTCTACATTACTTACTAGCACATAAGCAAACTATAGCAAGAGATTGTATAAGTCTAAGTTGACTTAAACACTATTGTTTGTCACTCCCAGCATCAACTGTCTCAGTTACTATACAGGTCATGAATTTATTTGATATAATATATGGTATGTATAGAACAGCTGTGAAGTGCTATAGAAAAGATACTRAATGACAGTATAAAGAAGAGCACTGAAATGTGTACAGAAAAGCGCAATAAAATAAAACTGATATGAGCTCCCTTAAATCTGGCACCTTCCAATTGCCAGAATCCTGATTTACACCACAGAGTCCATTTCAGTATTAAAAGACAAAAGATACAGACAATTTTAATGATGCTGCATCAATATCAGAAGCAACGTTTGAGTTGCCAGCAGTCACAAATGCAGGATAGATACACATAATTTAAAATAAACCTGTGGTTACAGTACTCACTTCCAATTATAGTGCTGTGCACTGAAAGAAAAAGTTCCTAGCTTATTTATCTGAGCAAATGGAATTATTTCTGGTTTTCTTGCTCGGCTGATTAAGGCACCTTTGAGCATAAGTTCACGACTTATGCTCTGAACAAAATCTCAGTGCCCTCTCTACAGAACTCGAGCAAATTGAAAAAGTGGGAATTAGTGTTTTTGATTCTTTAAATCTACCAGTCTTGGTTCCTATTTTGAAACAGATTTGATCCAAAATATCATCTAAAATTAAAAAGAGACATTTATTGACTTTGCCATTAGGTGAGATACAACTTGGAGAATTATAAGCAATGCATATGCTCAGGTTAAAAATGCTAGATCTCCTCTTAGTTTTCCATCTGGCTTGCAGTCATATAGACCTCAGTGAATTTGTCATTATCTGTTCTACCATCAGTAAATTAAAATCAACTACAAAATTTAATTAAAAGCATTTCTTCATGGAAGCAATGAATACATCATTAGCACTCACTATCAATACCCACCATCAGGTCTATCAAAAATCTCACTTTTTTGTCAGACAGAACAGATTAAAACTGAAATGGTAAAAAAAATCCCATTTTACAGTAGTTAATGTGTTTTGTGTCTGTATTTCGTTCTCCTTATTGAAGATTGGGATGATTAATTTGGAATCACTTTTATGTTCTCAAAGTTTTAGACTGCAAATACTACAAAAGATGTTTGATTTATAATACAAAAAGTGAATATCATTTTCTTAAAAAAAATAAAAAATCTAAATTTGGGGCTAAATTTGGTCAAAATTTTGACATAATAATCTCTCYTTCCCCTCTCTAATACAGTGAGAGAAACAAGGAATCCATGCTTGCATAGTGTTTTCATGTTCTCAACTGAAAACTACAGAAATGCACAGCAAGTGTAATTATTGTTATTATGGTGTAGATGTCTAGTTCTCCACACTATGTTCATCGCCTTAAGTAACACAGTGGGTAGCCTGTTATTACTAAAGGAATAAACTTTTTCATCAAACACCCTTTATAAAAATATTTCCCTGGAAATGCAACACAGCATGTAGCAAGACTACTACAGTTTTCCATCAACTATGAATTCATCAACATAGGTACTGCATTTAGATAAATTTATTTGAGCATTTTGGCAACAGCTCCTCTCAAGGAAAACTACATTAACCTGAAATTTAGAGTCTGTTATCCCCAGGCCAGCTTCATTGGAATTTTTAATATGGCACTGTCTATTCAACAGTTGTGTGTAAAATGCCAATAAACTGGCCAGAAAAGAGCTGAAGGGCTAATTGCCTTTTAACTCCACTGTGATGATAAAGTCACATAGAAAGAAAGGAAAAACTCCCACTGCTTTAACAAGTTTATCTGACTGCCACTTTAACATTCTCTGTCTGCATGCACTTTAGTGCATTCACCAATAAAAGGATAAAAGCATTCAAAATCCTATACCCTCCACAACTAAGAAACACCAGATTCAAAACGGCTGCTCTGCTGGAACCAGCCCATTAGGTCAGCTAATTTTTTGCATGGTACTTCATTTCAGCTATACAGTATGTTCAAAGAAAAATTCCTTTTCTTGCAAAGGATTACAGATCCCGGAGTAGGTGAAGAAAGGGAAGTTTACTATTTGAAAATCGTAGCAATATGAAGCAGAAACTGCTTACAGATGAAGGACAAGACAGCACCAATCAAGTCAGTGGCAAAATTCCTACGGAGTTTAATAGGGCAAGGATTTAATCTCAAAGAAAGCTGTTCAAAACGAAATACAGGAAAAAAAAAAAATCGCTTAATTTTGAATACTGAAGAACATATAAATACASGCAAATGTTTTTCAATTATTCTCAGTTCCTTGAGCCACATTTTAGACTCTCTCTTCTAACTTTCTTTTTAAAAATTCAACTTTCTAAGTATTAGTTTTTTTATCTGATTGTGAATTTGCATCTTCCAGATATCTTTCTATAAGTTTTACAGACTGCTCTTTCCTATTAATCTACAGGCAAAAACACGCATGACATAGTTACAGCAGTCAATATTTATAGACAAAAGGCATACTTTGTTAGCTGAGTCATAAGCATTTCTTTCCCATTTCATTATACAAAATGAGATGATGATTATTAAAAGACACTTCACAAAATGACTGAAAGAAAGAAACTACTGGGCACTTAGATTTTTGTTAGATCTGTATTTTCACTTTGACCAGAGAACGAGCATTTTAAGTTCTGATATTAAATTGACCTGTTCCACTTAATAAAACAAAAGCAGCAGTAGAGGCATTGTGATTGCCAGCTGCAAACCACTGAGTGTTGTTTTTCTATTAAAAATCTCTTCCATATTTTTCTTATTGTATCCTGGAAAGGGTACAAATTCTGAATTCCAGAGGAATTTCTACAGAAAAGAATACTGTTAACACCAAAAGTTCCTCAAGTACTCAACGAAGGCAAACGTTATATCATATTACAGTAAAATTTAAAAGCAGAAGTTCAAACTAAAATGAAATGTCCTTCAAAACATACTTATGTGCAGCAGAATCTATGCATTAATATACTTATTTCCATACAGTTCTGCATTTCCCTTTTCCATCACTTCATAATTTGTTCCAGATTTTGTTATTTCTTTCACATTTGAAGGCACATTGTTCCACATTTGGGTGATGAAAGACTGAACTGGATGGAAGTACAGTGAAAAGTTAGGGAGAATGAAAACAAAAAATGAAGTTAAATTTTCAATTTATGAAGTAGTAACAAAACTAAAGAAAATATAGTGCTCAGTCAGACCCAGAACATTCCTCTAGAAGAAAGAAGATTGATATGTACACAGTACAAAATAAACTACTTCGATATCCTTCCCATTAAAAAAAGGCCAATACCTAACGGGAAGTCATGAATTTACCCACAACAACATATGAGTTTTATGTTGTCACTGCAGTACACGGCGGCTTCTTGAAGCTCAGGTCTTTGTTACCAGGTCAGAAGGCAAAGTAAACTAAAAGATCAAGCTAATCTAGGATAAACTCCTTTTCCACAGTTCAAAGGYACTGGCCTTTCCACAGGTTCACTTGCGGGTTTCTTTGAAGATGTGCCCTAAAGTTCATTAAAGAAATTTCATTGACTTGAACCGATTTCAGCATCAAAAAGATAATGCAAGACCTGCACTGCCAGAAGGAACGTGACAGGCTGACTTTGAAAATTTATTAGGTGGTATTAGATTTTTTTTTTAATATTCTTCCTCTAAAAATCTGCTTTATTTAAACAGATCTTTATGTTTAAAACATTAAGGAATCATCAAAAATTAATGAAAAATGTAGATTTTTTTAAAAATGCAGATAGAAATGGTTACTTAATTCCTTCTAGATACTMCAAAAGCTCTTCATCAAGTGCGCTTAACAAGGTTCACAGATGGTACTGCACACACTGACCTGTCAGTTATTACTCATATCGCATCTCATCTGTGTACTGCAAAGAAGTACAGATGGCAAGGAAAATCAGAGCCTTTAGCAATCATAGCGTGTGTCGATAACAACTTAAGGAGGAAAACGCTGTTTAAGATTTCCCCAAACCATGCTGAAATCAGTGAAGACACAAATGTTGGTTCTAATGGAGTTACACTTAGGCCTTAAATTGCACCCATGGTTCCTATCCTGGGCTGAATGCTGATCCTTAGACAAAATAGTTATTGCTGTCGTGACAATCGTGGGAARGGGCTCTGTCTAGAGAACTGAACTGAATACTTCCAATATTTATTACAAAATTGCTAGCAACATATTCTTCTTTGTATCTAAYGCTGCACTGACAGTGTGCAAAAAAAGAGCACACAGAAAATCCTCCCGGTGAAGGTTAAACACGTGGCATCAGTTTACGGAATAAACGGGCAGATTCTCCCGCCTTCCCCCTGCGCAGCTCCACGAGCCGCAGTGCCCGGCTGCAGTTCCAGCCCAGGCTTGCAGAATATGACATTCCTGACCTGCATTCAATTTCATGTTTATTATACATACTAACTTCCTAACCAGATCCTGTCAAATAAAAATCTCTTCATGGAGTCTGACAACTCTTATTTTGTAAACACTGCTGATGCATGGAAGTTGCCTTCTCGGGCCATAAATTCTATCTATTTATGTCTGACCTACTCAAATCAGTCAATAAAATACTAGGATTGGCTCAAAAAACTGCCTACAGGACAGGTCCAATATTCCAACACAGTCTATTCCCCCTTTAGGCTAGTCTACCCTGTACTTTATAAGAAAATCCTAGATAGAAACRTTGTACATATCAAGGTTAATTTGAACCACATCATCCTTGGCTGTTTGATGTATTCTTTGTTACTCCTTGTCTTCATAAAAGCACCCAGCTGCCTCTTAAGCCTATTTATGTTATTTACTTTGCCTTTTTGAGTGCAAGATATTATCTCACAGATAAAATCACAGAACTACCTGCCAACACTGACACATTTTGACCTTGCAGTAAAAGCTCTAAGACTAGATAGCTCACATCAATAAACTGTTTTACATCAAATTAATAAAACTGATTACAAAATATTTATTGTAAGTGGAAGAAGATGGTTGACAAAAAAATAGATACTGAAGATAAAATATTGAAATTCACTCTAAAGCTTTGGTCATGTTAGCAAATCYATTCCTGTATATTACCTCTTTAGTTATAAAGAAGTAAATATTTGGCTGATTTGAAAGATTTTGAGGCATTCATCCTCCTTTCTATCACCTAGATTTAAAGTTAACTATTTAACATGACTAAAAGCCAGTATGGTTTTTTTTTTTTCATTTAGGTAATGAATTTCCAGATTTTTATTTCTACTTTCTTGCATACAGTCTCCTTAGCATATGTATATTACACAGACAGAAAAAATTCCAATGGTCAGAAATAAATCAATTCAATGCAAAAATTAGCAAAAAGGCCACTTGACTAGCTCAAAATCAAATTAGCATTAGCCACAAATCATCTGGGTATAAATAAACACAAAATAATTTGTAAATAGGTCATAACTTCTTTRTAATTCAGTTTCTTGAAACAGAAATTTAATAGTTCCTAACCAAAAATTATTTTGAGATATGTTATTAGGTATAAATAAAACCAGGGGCTATTATCATTAATAACAGTAAAGTTGCAATGAGGGGTCTCAGAGGAACGTATTATGTAAACAAACGTAATGCGGCAGAAGAACAGGACGCTTGAACACCCCTCTAAATGCTTCAGCAGTGAAGGCAAAACTCACTCCTACAGTTTGATGTAAAAGGTAACGGCTCTAAGTGGCACTGATGGATTGTAGCTCACACCTTCCACCCAGCTGGCTGAGCTCCACTGTTCATAGGTGCGATACCGCTATCAGTCCTGCTACCAGGCTGGTAACTGACGGCTGACATCACACCCAAACTGGAAGATTTTATTCCCAGTCTGAGCTCACGTGCGCCGTGGGGGCTCTTAACGCATTTCCTTTTTATTTTTTTTTTTCTTCTGTTAGCTGGGTTATTAGCTATATTAGCAGTGTTTCCTATTCTGCACATAGGAAAYACTTTCTCATACCAGTAATACCTTGTCTAACTGCTAAAAAAAAATAAAAAAAAAAATAAAAAAAGGAAACTGTCCCCTACACTCCATAAATACATCATGTTCGTAGGCACATAAAAGTGAGACTCTGAAATCCTTAGTTAATACCAGATACATCTCTGCTAGAGTATTTTGGCTTCTTGTACACACATCCCRTCATTAAATTTGATTCAAGCTAATCCTGTCTGAAGTTAAAATAATAGTCACCTACCATTATTTAGCTTACTGAATATGAATACTAACTATAATTGCAGGAAAACAACCACATAGGAGAAACAACAACATTCACAGTCATTTCAAAAAATCTGACAGTTTTTTGGGTATGTAAAACATGAAATATTTATATATTATATTTATTTCCTGACAAAAATGATTGTCAATGACGTGCATTGAACTCAGCAAGTGCACTGCCTTAATTTTTAAGTCAAGGACCATAAGAATGCAAACACATTTTATCCTTCCTAGGAAATTTCTTTTGCTAAGATATTCTATTTTCTTTCTATGGGAAAGCAATGTAAAATTCACCCCATTAATTTAATGCTCCCACATAAAATTCAAAATGGTTAGTTCCCAAAGATGATAACTTTAGTAGAATAACTTTATTAGCGTAGGGAGGACAACTTTATTAGTATTTTGCATTAGTTTTTAGCCAAATGATTTCCATATCAGAACTCCATTCTTTATTTGAGCATAAGGTATTGTGKTTTTTTTTTCTTAACTCTATTAATTAAGTGAAATTTAAATAAAAACAACGTCTAGGTAAGACTTACCTAGCAATAGATGTGAAATCGTATTAGAATTGCAGAGAACTTTGTCTTTTCCTTTTAGAGAAACATGCAGAATTGCACATACCTGAAAACATTTATTAAAATATAGTCATCTTATTTCTGCTTTTCTGCACCRATGCAGAAACGCATGATGTTCAGTATAGGTATGCCCCAAAATTAAAAACAGTAGACAATAAAGCCAGAATCTAATTCTWTCTCAGTCTTAAGTCCACTCGTTTTTGCTCCACCATGCATTCTTGCCCTTTCTAAAACAAGTCCTTGAGGTTTAGCAGCTTGAAATCATGTCCGACTGTTAAGCTTGTAGGTATGTGGAAAAAAAAAAAAAAGATTTTAGAAATTCATAAAATCAAACAAGATCAGACTAAAGTATCTGCTGCTGATCTGCACTGATACCTTACTGGGAGTTACTGAGCCAGCCTCTTTAGACCCAGGAAAGCACAGCGACCCATGATATGCAGCTTCATTGGGAGCTAGTTAAGCACGTTATCAGACAGAAGGAGCACTTTAGACCCCCTTGGTTGTCAACCTTGAAAATGGTAAGAGTGATAATTGCCTCTTTAGCACTAGTAGAGACCAAATCAAGTATTGCAGCATGAAAGCTCTTTCACTACACAAAGTAATCTCCTGTTTTCTTTTTTTTTATTTATTTTTTTTTTAATTTTGGGATAGAAATTATGTTGCAAAATTTATGTGGAGGCAAACTTAAAGAAAAGGCTTCACTTCAGTCACTCTTCACTGTCATGCTTGTGCAGATACCTTCCCTTACATGTCAAGTATTTTAGATCAGWTCATAACGTGGGTGTTGGGTTTACATACCGTATTTGTACTAACTGYAGTGCTCCTCCTTCTCCACTTATGAAGACAGTATATCAGACACYTCTTTATCTCCCTCCCACAACTGCATTGCAACTGAGCTCCTTTCCATCTCTGTTTTGTTTCTTACCCCACTGCTCTTTCTTCTGCATATCACATGCGCATTCTGTTTTCATCTTAGGTTTATACCTTCTAAGGCAAGAAGGGAGTGCAGCACTTTCTTTAATCCAGTGTTTCTAAATATGTTTTACTTATTATTAATAATCTTATTTCTTATATGCCTATTCTAAATGAAACAGATCCACAACCCCCTTCAGTGTACAGGTGGTGAGGAGGCTGAAATTAAATCTTCTTTTGTATAGTGATATTTTTAACATTTCTCCAGACCCATTTTTGCTTTGTATAACTTCCTGTATGATTAAAGCCACTAGAAAACTAAAGACAAAGTGAAAGTCTTTCCAAGACATTTTCCATAATGTATTTTCAAGTCATTTCTTCAAAAGATCTATAATTGTTGGTGTAGCTAGAACACCCATTCTAACTGGAGGCTTTGGAATGGCAGGGAATGCACTACAATTGTTGTGATGTTCAATTGTCTTGTTAAAATTTCTCTCATATGAATTTGTTTGGTGTGAAATCCACACTACAAGTTGTTCCATCGCAAGCTTCCACAGTTATCCTGTGCTCCAGTGCTGTGCTCCAGCACTGCCTTCAGCTCCCTGAACAGCACTGACATGCATTCTCTCAAAACCATCGCCCTGTTCTTCACCACCTTACCCTGCCATTTGCAATTTTCAAGTCATGCATGTCATGCATGGGGCTCTTCCTCCCTCACTTTTCTACAGGGTCACAATTCTTTGTGCTGTTTTATGTTTTTCACTCCTTTGTCTTTATGTCACACTAATTTCCAATTTATCTGTCACTGGAAGAAGTCTCCTGAACATGAGGCTTCTATTGTTACAAAATTTTCATTTCCTCCATTTTAATTTGCTTAACCATTTAAAATTATTTCTACTAGTCATGACCAATTCCAGGATCCAGATATTTGTTTTTCATTTCTCCTTTCTCCTCAAACTTCTCTCCCAACATATTGTCACTATCCTTGCTGTGAAGTCTCACCAACTTTTTCAGACTGTCACAGAYAGTAATACATGATCTGACAAAATGGACATCCCAGAAATTAAAGATGAAAACAAAACATGCATTGAGGAATTTATTCACATGTAGGTATGGGTCAAAAAACAGACTGTGAAGTGAAACAAACTAAGAAAGCATGTCATTTTAAAGAAAAGAAAGAATGATAAAAATTATAAAACTAGTATCACCTAGCTGACTTTAGTTGAAACCTACCAAAAAATCATTACTCTGATCCATTCYTCAAGCTATATATTTAATTACTTAACAAAAAATAAAAAATCAGTGGAATAAAATCTGGAAGAATTACATGTTTTTTAATGACACAAGAGATGAAATTGGACAATTCCCTTTGAGAATTATGTTAAGTAAACTCAGACTAATTTCCTAGTTGTCAGCTACTATATTTCAAATAAGCACAGGATACACATAAGGAAACAACCGGAAGAATTAAGAATAAAGCAATAGGAGCAAGCATGTCTACATGATATCATGAAATAAAAATTATAAATAAGAATTACTAAATGCATAGAAACCTTGCCTGCTGAACGCTGATCCACTATTAACAGACCCATATCCAACTACAGCAATTTTACTCATAATACACTGAAAATCCACACTAGACAGCAAAATGGACATTAGTCAGTGCAAAGTGATATACTGCTGACTGGCATGCCCTGGTTATGTATTACATATGCTCTGAATTATGACAGTAAAGCATCAAGGGGGCGGGTTAAAAGTACAACTACAATAGTTTTGAATCCCAAATATGAATTTTTTGAATCCCAAATATGAATTTTGCAAGCCTGCATCTCTTAACACAGAAATATCCATCCTTGATATTAACATCATAACTTCTTTATGGATTCACAGTAATTGCCAACACTTCAAAAAAAAATGGCTCTAATAAAATTTGTTTATTGTTGGTCCAACAGATATATCAGCCTTATCCACAGAAGCTCAAAAGACCCTAGGCCATRAGCAGAGTAAACATCAGCCAAGTTATGATTCTTTGAATCCTTATCTTCTCTGAGCACATCAAGGAAACKAAAAAACAAGCAAACAAACTTGGAACTGCTATGCCTAAGCTCTTTAAGCATYGAGCTAAAATATTAGACCAAGCTAAAATATTAGACTGAAATACGATACGGTAAGGAGCCAAACTTCATACAAACATTACCATGCTGCATGCTCAAAACTATGAGAAAAGGAAGCAATATAGACATTGATATTTATGCTTTATAATTCTCTCTAAACACACAAAACCTATCTCCTAAACCTATGCGATGCATTATACATATGTCTATCCCTTTTTTACCTTTTCATTCTTTTTAAGTRTAAGCTGAAAGAAAAGTAACAACAGTAAAGACTGGTTTACAAAGGAAATGGCCAGGTAAAATTTGTGGGAGAAGCTTCTTTCTATGCACAGCTCCCTGCARCCTTAGTCATCAGCAGCAGTTATGAGACAGGCACAGCAATGAAACAAAAAACCTTTCCTGCTCCTAAAGCTTAGAAGCTTTTCCTACATGAAATTTAGTGAGAGAGGTCACGAGAAAATAAAAATGACCAAAGACTTAACAACAAGCCTCTGGTACTGCAACTTCCCAATATCTCACCTTGATGGAGATGACAGAGCCAATGAAATTAGAAGACATTTAGAAACTCATTGAAAGTCTCCCTGAAGAATAAGGGTAGGTGTAAGTAACTGCTATGAAAYTTCAGATGCACAATGGGCAGCATTTTGTATCATACAAAAATATATTTTATTACATATTCTTCACTCTAGGAGGAAGAATTATTCAATGCTTGTGTCAGTTAAAAAAAAAAAAAAAAAGTGACTTCAACCTAAAATATCCCAACATTCACTTATAGTTATGCAGTTCACTTTTGGTAACATTGTGGAACACATGACCTTATCCTCATACAAATGCAAATACAAGCTTTCTCCGAGCCCATGCCAGTAAGTAGATCTGCCAAGTCTCACATGCTAAACACAAAACTCATTCTTTCGGTCTAATCTCATGCACTCCTGCTGCACAACCTCATGCATTTACAGCACGGTGCCTCTTCCTCTCTCCAAATCCCAGCTTGCCACATGCGGCAGAGTGGCTCATCACCAGCTGCACCCGGCCTGCGGTGGGGAAGCAGCCAGGGCTGCTCACTGCAGCTCAAGAAGCGTGTTCATAAGGAGCAGACCTGGGGGTGAGGGATGTCCCCTCCATGGATCCAACACGCATCTCCACCACTTAGCTCACATGTTGGGATTCCAATAAATTGAAAGGATTGGAGCACATAGGAGGGATTTACATGTGGAAAATCAAAWATGGAGGGGAAACACTTCTTTTATGATGCACAAAAACCGTTGGTGTGGTCAACAGATGGAGTGGAGCCAGATCCTCATTACAGCAATGCTATTGACATTGCTACAATTAAGGTAAGAGTCACTGTTTCCACTGTAAACTCCTGTTTGCAAGACCTTATAAATTGGCTGTAAAACTTCACTCCAGGCAGAACCTTAACACACAAGGTCTCAGCATTAAAGTATGTTTCACGTATATTAAAAAAATGGTGTGCTTTTCAGATTACTTGGTAGCTCAAAACAGTTTTCCCATTCTTGTTCTGGTATTCTCTGCACTCCTTGCACTCAGAAAAACCTTTGTGTCTACTGAGTAGAATGATGGAATTTTCCATTCTAATTACAATTTTCCATAGTTGGTAGCAGTTTCATTATTTATTTTATTATTGCATTAATAAGTTAAGTGTTAACTTTGGAAAACAGGTTATCTTTTTTTTTTTWAATAGTATTTTTAATTCACAACACCTGCTATATATTCATTTAACACAATCAAAATACAGCTTCATATAATAAAAATYCCTGTTGTTGAAAAGGATGCATTATAGGTTTTAGTCTATTAACCTCCAACACACACAAACTCAACAACGTACAAGAAATGCAGCCAGCTAATACAGTGTGYTATGCTCTCTCTGAATTAGGAGGAAAATTTTTCCATGCGTTTCAATGGGCGCAGACTCAAGCTTTCAAAATGCACAGCTACACAGTACTATAATTACTTCTTATTTATAGACTGCTGACAGTAGGCTCATGCTGTACAAACAAAAGAAGACATGGTCCCTGCCCCTTGGGGCTTACAATCTTAAAACACAACTACTGAGGCACATAAAACACCAAGTGGTGATACAGCCCACAGTGGAACACTGACATGTTTGGTTTCCCACAAATAAATTGTTCTTTTAGGATAGGAGAAAAGAGGGTCCATAATCTTCTTCACTTTTTTGCATTTTAAGAGAAGAGTTAAGAGTACCGGTTCCTAACACCCAGTCTTCCAAATTCCCCATCAAAACGGATAAGAAAAAATAATTTATAATATGTAAAAATTTAGTAGCCAGTTGTTATTACAGGGGAAAAAAAGGAAGTGATGTTCTCTTTAGGAGGAGCTGAAACGGTATCATACGTCTGTATCACTCAACTTTTGAAAGGCACACATCATCTTTCTACTTTTCCATACACTATAACTGTACATGTATAGCTCCATATATACGCACACACATAGGTATATTTGACAGTTCAAGCACATAACTAACTGAGGTTAGCACTCTGATTGGTGGTTATCTACAGCAAGACAGGGCACTGAATTTTTTAGTTGAGCCTCKGTGTCTGCCTGTGAAACTTTGATTGAGACATACCAAAGCACCACACTTTCCTCTAAAGAACAAATACCACTGGGTTTTCAAAGCGTAGAAAGACCAGCTCTGAAAATGCTCCAAAACAGGGCCCATTTCAGCTGAACTCCAAGAGAAAGAACATCTGATGCTGGTCTGTCTACAGCCACTTTGCTGGTTACTTTCAAGCAAGCTTTGTGTCAAACCCAACCTATTCTACAGAGTAAATCTTAATTTCAGTATGAGTAGCAGTAATTTAACCAGCTTTGCTACACTGCAAACTGTAAAGATAGGCCAACCACTCCTTTCCCCTGACTTCATCACTGCTGGGTAGAGCTGGTTATACAATTAGCCGCATATCTCCCTACTGCCAAACCAAGTCAGGAAAAAATGTTGAAAACAGGAAGGCAGTTTGGCACATGCAACACTTAATGCCAACTAAAGCGCTAATGTTAGTGCTTTTGAAGCACTCCCCAACTGTGTATATGACAAAATCCAGTCAAAACTTTTAAGAGCCTGCTCCAGCAGCTCACGAGCTCTGCAGTACAAGTGCCCGAGACCTGGGCTTTGCATTCTTCACACAAACTTCTTAYGACCTATGGCTTCATGGCTGGATACAGTTTTTAAATTAACCCAGCCTTTATTATTTATCACACTGGGTCAGTGACAAGCTTTTAAAAAAACTATTCTTCAAATAAACATTTATGCTGTTAACCTAATAGACTGTAATGTCTTCCTAGAATTTTTTATATATATATTTTTTTTTAAAGTGACACAGATGGAGATGAGAAGGTCTATAATTTGACCTATCTTGGCAGTGATCCTCTTTTCCATTTATTTATTTTTCTAACTTGATTGCCACTGGTAAAATTAAATTAAAGAAAGGCAAGTGCTAATAGTATAGAAATAAACTAATTAAAGCACACACTCTTTGCAGTAATATAAAATAATAACTAATACTATACTACTAATAATATAATAATATAATGAAATAACTCACCAGTTCATTCATTTACTGTTGTCTCCAAGTAATTTGTGCCTTTTCAGAAAGTTATGTGATTGAGGGAATGATCAGATTCCTTCTGCTAAAAGGACTGAGTGTGAGTGATATCATTCCTTCAGACACAGGTAAATATATTCCCTTCACTCTTGTGAAAGTAAAATCTACTGCACTAATACTTGGAACCGGCATGAATAGTGTCTTAGTAGAATGAAGCCCTTCTAAAGGGGTAGCAACCYTGATTTTAATCATTAATATATTTCAATTTTTTAAATGTGCTACTTGTGACAGCCTTGCTGAGTGAGGGTCCACAAATTACAGATCCATGAGTTATTATGGTTTCTTATATCCCTACAGGCAGAGCACTCCAAGGAAACGTGAGAGTCACATATTTGTAGATTTATTTCATTTTCTGGATGTTACCAACTATCAAACTGAATGGAAAGGTTTTTTTTACTGTGAACTTGGCCATAGTTGTGAAGGGGCTACGACTGAAAACTTTGGGATCAAAGTGATGTTACACTTAGATGCATCTYTCATGAGAGGATGACAACATGAAATATGGTATTTATGTAGGCACATGTACTGACACTAACTCATATATGCAAAATGGGACATTTTWAATGAGCATATTGGCTGAGGGGGATGAGGAACCTACAGCAGATTAACTCAGATTTGCAGTTTTTCTCACACATCCAAATATTGAAATAGTGCAACAAGSAAACTTTGGTGTAATTACACTAGGGAGGAATAGCAGGATTTAGAGGGGCACTGGAAAACACAAAGAAARAAAGGAAGAGGCATTTAATTTTTGACCACCCACTACAATGGAATRGAATTTATACCGATGGTAATTCTAGAAAAATATGTGGAAGAAAACATTAAGTGAATACCCTCTTTCCATCCCATTTTAACAAACACATTCCTGAGAGTTTTTCCTACTTCTATCCCTCAATAYTATGATTTAAACTACTTAGACTACTTAAGACATCCTTGTACTCTTACTGTGTTCTGAAACAACCAAGAAAAGAGTTATTCTCACATTTGATAGAGCTGAAGGTATAAATGTCTAGGAGAATCTAATGGTATTACGGAGATTTTAAGAAAGATGTTTAATCCATCCCAAACTAGACTTGATGTAGACTTAACAACAACTCAGTCACAAACAAGCATTTGCAAGGTAGACATAGATTGACTTTATGCTGAAAATACAGAAACCTTAATAATGTGAAGGGAATGGTAAAATAGCAAAGAAAGAATTGAAAAATGTATACTGCCTGGAAGAGACAGGACATGGTTGGTGCACTGCACATACACTGGATATGGTTGTGCACATACTTGAGTCCATAGATAGTTAAAATTAACATGCTTGCATATCTTCGACTTTTCTTGATGGCAACTGATGCCTCTCTACAAAATCTATCTTCTCATGCTCCYGGCACCAATATATTATGCAGAAAGTCTGCTACTTTCCGTGGATCCTTCATACTGCAATGTGTTTCTTGAAAGAATTTTTCTCTGTTAAACTCCTCTGCATCAGYCCTCATTAAAAAAAAGTATTCATTATACATGCAACATGCATGCATGATTTAAATATAAGCACAAGGCACGGTTTCATTAATAAACAGACCATGCTTCAACCAAAACACTTCAGGCAATTAGTATGGCCATTTTCTTGCAAGATCCCCCGGTGTAATATGACGTAAACCCCACATTTACAGATTTCTCAAATGCTGTGAGTTATTCATGAAGTTTACTCTTTTGGACCCTCTCTAAAAACTATAACTTTCAAGCCTCCTTTTAATCTTTTAAAATCTGATTAAATTTTATTGTCATGCTAGCAGGAAAGAATCACACCCATAAAGAAATCTGGGCAAAACATGTTTTACTTCAGAAGACTTTCTATTATTTGTGAGTCCTATAAAGTTTAGTGACATAAGGAAATGCTGTTTAGCTTGCATCATCTCAAAAGTCTTTCTGTCTCCCACATTATGATTGTCAGGGCAAGCTTTTAGGCCACATTTTGGTATGCAAATTACAGCAGACCAAGGGCTGTCACTCGTTCATATCTTTTTGTTTGTTTTATATTCCTCTTTTCTCCAGYTGGTATGGTCTGGTAGGTAGAACTAATAATATTTCCATCAACTTTGACTTCACTCATTCCATTACTCAKCTTTCACTGAAAAGTCGGCGCATATTTATGGTTGTTTAGGTCCAAAAGATGGAGAACTCCAACAATTTCACTTTTGTAGGTGTTAGAAAGAATGTATATGTAAAACCAATGCTAACTTAGTTGTATGCATAATGAATATATTTAAACATTAAAATATTTTAGTATGTTTCTAGGTAAACACATCTATTGCTAGTAAGCTGCTGATGAACAGAATGTTTTATACATGACAAGTGGAAAGCAACTCACTTAACTACCTGCAATAAGATACCAAACTCTTTTACAGATCTTCCCTATTCAATTCTTGCTGAGGTTGGCTCACAGGTAAAGGAATCTTATCTTTTCTTTGATAAACACTATTGCAGATACCCTTATGATATCCAGAAAATATCAAATCTAATGAAAGGGCACTTTGTTACAGAAGTTCAATCTCTGGTCAGAAATTATTTGTCAAATGCTATACATAAGAAAGGACATCTGAAATCTATCAGAAGAAAGAATAGCCTGTATCATTTATGGCCTGCAACAATGGGAAAACTCCATTTTTGTCATGCTGACTCAGTAAAGATGTTACAAGATAAAACTGTATTTGACTGCTAACTAGTTATGCAGGTGAAATGCCAATACCTTGCTTTAGTGAATTTAACTGTTCAAAAGAAAAAAGACGACCCTATTGGTTGGACATATTAGAATTCAAAGCACAAAGCAGCATAAATATGTAGCAACTATGAATACTGCAGTCAGTGCCAAGGGATATCATCTTACAGTTGCCTGAAGTCTGTCTGCTTTGCTGCTAAAAGGGGACGTCCTGCCTTCCTACGGCCCCGTTGCAGCCATACCGCTCTCATCAGCTGCCTTTTGTCAGCATTACTATTCATTTGGCTAAGTGGTGAGCTGGAAAAGCTCATGGAATTCAACAAAGCAATTACTATTATCTCTTTTTGGTATAGGTTAGTGGTCAGTTTCATCTGTAAACCGAGCATGAGTACTTATCCTGGCAGAAAGACCGTACAGCCAGGAGTCAAGGCAAGGGTAGAAATATCCTTCACGGTATTTTATGATGCCAGGAAGGACCTTTTGGTTACATCTGGCAGTTTATTATCATCTCCACAACATTCTTGCTTCATCCTTTCTTGTATGAGATGCAGTCACATAAAGAAACATACATAAACTATTTTTATTTCAATATTACCTGTCTGTAGAGCATTTCCATATATTCTACATGCTATGTATTCTGATGTCTGGGTAATAGTAACTCAGTCTTGACAAGAGTCTAAGCAATCTGATCTGACTTTGAAGCTAGCTTGGCTTCAGGAAGGAATGTCACCTTAAGTAAAAGCCTATACATGATAAAATGCAGTGGAATATCTGTATTTTCACATTTTATTAAAAAAATTTGAGTTGGACCTGAAATATACCAGGATGGTACTAGGCTTCATACCAACACTGAGCATTAGCCAAGTTTGGATCAGAAAGCATCTACTCCCTTTTGTCCATCAAAAATATGCAAATATAACAAATGATCTCAGTTTCTGCTTGGAAYTGAAGTTGTGAAGTGCTCCAGGTATGAGGATTGTTTATACACATCTGCTTATTCTCTAAGGACATAAACCAGCAGCATTTTTTAATATTACTTTTTTGTATAAACTCTTCCTTCAGATRTATTATCCACAGGTTTGCCTTACAGCTGCATACTACATATGTGTATATGTGTTAGTTCCTTCCATTAGGAYCTGCTTACTCATTTTCTGTAGCACAGCTTGAACTATACCTATTAAAAATTGTCACTCCAGGTAACATAATCCCAATTAAGTTTCAGATAAAAGATGGAATCTCAACAAGCAACTTCAAATCACTTCTAAAATAAGTGAAAGCCCACATTCTTCCAAGAGAATGAATCAGTAGGATAAAAATGTCTTAGATGGATGTCTAATCTGTTCACATGTAAACCTGTCAGTAGAACATTTGCTTTCACTGTAAGATTAAATCATCTTCCTGATCYGTCATTAGAAGGAAGAGTGATTCATTCAACATTTGAAACTTCTCTTAAGTTTCCCAGTTAAAACCTTTGCTTCACATTTTCATATGTTTGCATGGAAAACATAGCAACAGAATGCATAAGAAAATCCAATATCTAATTTAGTTCACAAGGTTCAGTTTAATTTTATCCCTAAAATAAAGTSTACTTTATATAAAAATAAATAGCTATATAAAGTTCAGCTACTAAAACAAGATATCAAAACAGGTCTAATTTATTCTTTCTTTTTTGTTTGTGTTAATTTTTCCTTTGWAATCATCAGGGATATATTTGAAACATCAGCCATCTTCAAACACTTTTCATAGKGATCATATGTCCAATTAGTAATACTGACAGTAGTATGAAAACAAGCTACTTCCAAGGCAACTTTAAATGAGGAATCCAGATACCAATTAATAAATTATTTTAAGTGCAAGCTAGGAAAAATTCCAGAAGAGGATGACCAACTATATCTTTAAACACTAAAAAACAAACGTATCTAGGAAAAATATCCAAAGTACCTAGTAACCAAAACTGTATWTTCATGGTGTCTTATCCTTTCCAGTGACATTTTTTCTCTTACCCTGCTGCAAAAGGCAGGCATGCCTACTTCAAACACTGCTTCCTGGGAAGCAGAGATCTCCGCCTTATCTCCCTAAGGATACCTATGGGGATTAATATTTTAGAATTAAAGACAATTTTTAAGAAAACTTCTAGACTAGAAAATAAATGAGCTAATTCTCACTAATTATTTGACAAAGCATCTTCAGAAACATTATAAGGGTGCATGACAGTAGTTTATCTTTGTAATGTTTGTCATCCAGAAGGCTATCTAACCATCCTTTAAATGATGTATATATTTGAACAAAGAGACTTCAAGCCACACCTCATTTTGAGTAAAATCAGCAAAAGTTAAATAAAAAAATAAATAAAACATACCGACTCCAGCTAAAAATACAATAGAGATTTTTAAGTGAGGTAGAATATCCAGAAAATTACTACCTGAATTAGCTATGAAATTAAGAGTTACCCTCTCTTCTGTACGTTTCCCCTCCAGATAAACTCGACAATCTAAACACAAGTTGAAAATGGCAAGAGCACTATTATGACAGCAAGCAGTCTAACTTTTTTCTGTTCCTTTTCCCCTCGCCCCCATAAGTAGCAATATCATAATTAGTTCAGAAAGGGTAARACAATATGTTGGAACAAAAGTTAAACCAATAGTCTAAATCAATGTCATGTTAAAATCTAAAACAAAATTTAACATGACCAAATAAGTAGCTAAGGAGAAAATGCATGAAAGGTCAGGACTTACCTGCATTATAAAATCAAAATTTCTAGATGTTAACACTRAAAATGACATGAAAAATAATAAGTGTTCTAATAAGAAGCTAGAAATTAAACTGGAATAAAAGGACTGCATTTGTTCACCTCACCTAGGGTGAATGCTTGAAATCATTATGTTAGGCAGTATGGAAAAGCATATAGTAAGAATCTTTCCTTGCTCCACAGGACTTACTCACATGTCAGCTCCTGTTTCATTAGGATTGATGCTATCAGAACAACCTATCTACCAAAGGCAGAGGTCACCTGGGAAACAGGRGGTCATGTAATGCTTAAAGACATGCTGCTAATGCCAGAAGAATAGGAACGAGCTCAGAGGCTGCACAGTTTTTGCAGTTATATCAATTCCTAGAAGTATAATATCCAACAGGATGCTATTGCTAACCTCTAAAATCAACAGCGTATTACCTTCCTCAAAGGATCCTTGTTAATAGCTTATCCATGATACATAAGACTACTTGCATTCTGACTCACATCTGCTTCTAAGCCTTTTATCAGTCCCTCCTCCATACTGTGCACTTTGTTAGATCATCAGAAATCCATGATTTGTGTTTCAAAGGAAGCGCCATACGGCTTAAAAATTATGCTAAAAGATGAAGATCACAGATGATCCTGATAACTTTAAAATATGCATTTTGGATTCCTGTACTTTTTATTTCTGCAGCTGAAGACTCAAACATATTTTAGTATATAGAGTGGATTAAGTATTTAAAACACTCACTATCTTTTAATGAAAAAATACATAGCTATATATCTTTGTGAATAGATGTCTAATGCGCTGAAAATGTTATAACTGTGCTTTGAAATCAGAGCAGTAACAATAACTAGAGCAAAAATGTAAATGAATGTGAAATCAGTGATTACAAAAAAAAGAAAAAACAAAATAACAAAAAATGCCATTGCTTTTTACAGCATGAAAACTAAAAACCAAAGTCAAGCTGAGGCATTAACTTTCTTATTCACAGTAGGACAAAATGATTTTTGCTTTAAATCAACATATGCAGTTGGTGAGTTGGATTCAGATGTGTAAATTTGCAAAGTGTTTTCAGGAATTCAGACAGATCACTTCATCCCTACGAGCTGAAACCTCACCAGAAAAAGCTACTCAATCACCACTGCATCTAAGATGAGGACTTGAAGGTAGAGCCTTTTGGATTTGAATCACAACCTGCAACAAAGCTGGGCAAAAATTTAAGATTTTTAAGAGTTAAARCTCCATATAGAAAATTAAAAGTGGGTGTCATCTCTAAGATCAAATTTTGTCTCAAGCACGGACAAAATGCTAAATATGTGAATTATATTTTTAAAGTTATGTGAATTATTTTTTAGACTAAAATATGCAATTAAAAGGTAAGAATTGTTTTCCCTGAAATCTAAATACAAAACAATTAAATGCTGAGACATTCTTTTCCACCTTACAATGGATTTGGGTACTCAATTAGGAAACTCCTTTCAATGCCGTTAATTCTTACTATTCAATTATATGTGAAACGTGAACAAGAATGACTTACTATTTAAGAATTCTGTAAGGTTTCAAGGTAGGAGAGTTTTTTTTTTTATTTATAGCTTTTTTTTTTTTAAAAAAAAAGAAAACTACAGAAATAAGAACTCACCTCTTCCCACCTTCCTCCCAGTAAATAAACATATTTATGGCAAGTTGCCAAAGCTTAAATTGGCCTCCCTGAAAGGCTGATAGAGCTGTTTTAGTCACTACTGCTTTGTTTGAAAAACTGAATGAAAACCAGGGAGGCTAAAAATGTCTTCGTTTACATTCATTAACATACAAGTAAAGAGAAAGAGTGATAATGGATACAGTGAATGTAGCCATTCCAAAATACTTTAGAATTTTCTTAAAAACAATGACGGAAGAGAGCCCAAAATTCACTTCAAATCAGTGATGTTCTAATTGCTTTTCATTCGGGTTGACTAATTAGTTGGTGCTGACACTGAGCCATATATTTCAGAAATGTACTAGAGCTTTATTGCATTTTGTGAGATTTTAAGCAAAGCACAATCTGGCCTTTAAACACATTCTAAACTCCTCGCATTCCCGAACAATCCCATGATGTTTTGTTCAACCTCTTCCTTCCCAAGTTTCTCCCACTAACATGGGTCTAATTTTCTCCTTATTTTCATTCTTTTGAAAACCTCCCCATGGGTACACGGTCACAGAGGTAACATGGGCTGCCATTCTCAGAAGCRATCAGAAGGAAGAGCCAAGGAGGTCAGCGCTAGCTCTGGATAAGGAAACAAGGTTCAAATGAGGGTAGTTCTACACCTCTGACGAAAATTTAAGTTGTGTGTTAGATGCGCTGGGGAAGAACAACTTGTTGACATTATTGGTTAAAACAAACCTCCCTGATGGAGGAGAAATTTTCTCTAATTTTGCAGAGAATGTATTTACATTTTCACAGAGTTTGCCAATTTTTTCCAGTTTTCCTGGAATTTTCCCAGTTCCCAATGGCATGCTTTCTTTAGTTCTGTAATTGCTCTGTGGCAGCTAGCCATATAAACAGCTTACAAGCAGCTAAAATAAGTATGTTTCTTCAAAGTGTCATAATTGGGTATATTCCCAATACAAACTGYTCTAAATCACCAAAACAGAAAAGTAACTCTTAGCTTAAAAAGTTACTAGAAATAAGTTTCTTTACAGATGGCAATCTTATACTATCAGCATTATTAGTGGTATTATTATTACTATAATTACTGCTATTACTACTGTTACTTCTACTCATATGAGTCATCAGACCTCCCTTGTGTGGAACATCGTGTCCAAGCCAGGTCCCTCTAACAGCACAATGACAGAAGTCATTTCTGTGTGCTTACTCTGTGCTTAATCAGCACCTTCATAGAGGTATACAAATRTATGTTTTTTTCTTAAAATTGCTTAAAAATTCTCTCCATTACTGTTTCTTTCAGGGGGAAAAAAAACCCCACTGTGATTAAGCACAAACCTGAACTAGCTCCTCTTTGCATTCCAGAAAGATCTTCCAAATAAATTATAGAGGAATCCCATAAAATTATAATATTAGCTCAATGAACTGAAATCAATACAATTCTGCATTTCAGTAAATCRAATTTATATTTAACTACCTCCCAGGGGCAGTCTAATGTTGTATGCTTAATATATAAAAGACTCCCCATACTCTTTCAGAAGACTGTCCATTGAGTAATGTAGTATATGAAGTTTGTACAAACATCATTCCAGAGAGAGAGTGTAATTGAAGATTTTGATTTGGCTGTTATTAACTTAAGAAGAAACACTTCTTGTTCAAAGTTTTAGTCCTGATAATAATCTTTTCCCCTGACTACAGCAAATGTATTAGCTAGTGACCCTGAGGGCTAAACGTGAACTGTGTTGAACAAAGGTATGGATATATCTACAGGCAGCAGTTAATCTTTGTAATAGTACCAATAACAGGTAGTTCATGGAGATGCATAACCCAGCTCCTATATATGAGAGAAAATGCAAATTTAAGTGCACTGTAAATATAAAGTAATATTTTATATGGTATTGATATTATTAATATCAATAGTTATACTTTGAAATACAGTAGAAAAGTAGAAATACGTTATTAAGGAAAATGTTTTCACTGTTTGTTGAACTGACACTGAATCACAATTTCATTAACACTCAAAACCCAGACTAGAGGTGAGTTGAAAATCTTACCACCTCAGTTCCCTGGATATGAAATTTAGCAATGACATATGTTCTTAAAAATCTTAAAAATTGAAAGCTGGGGGATTAGCATTTCTCATCTGATTTGTTTGCTAATATATCTCATCAGACCCCATTCATTCCTAATGCAATTCAAATGGCATTCAGTGGATTTAAAAAGGTATCAGAACTGGTAGTGTTTTTACAAGTATACTATTCATCACTGTACATAACCAAAAATAAAAGAAAAGTGGAAGAAATCAGATCTTCGCATTTCTTTAGCCCTACTTAAATTCTAGAAATCTTCACTACCTGCCAAAACAGGCTATTTCTCCACCCAATTTAAAAATTATGAAGTGATTCATACAAATTTTCACATTAGTTTCTGCAAAATTTTGAATCAATAAAGCTTACCTTTCCTTTCCCTCTCATATTTGCTATAATTGTTAATGATAACCATCATGAAGTCTAAGAGGTCTGCAAAAGAAGACCTACTTGGCAGCATCTGTGAAAGCTGAACCAAGGTATTTGGGGATTAATCGGCTGCTGCACATTGGAAAGGAAGATAAAAAGGAAGATAAAAGAAATTACTGCTGTCCAGTCACAAACCACTTCAGAGAGAGAGGGGAAAAAAAAAAAAAAGAAGAAAGAAGGAAAGACTAATAAGCCATAAAAAGGCAAATCAGCAAATCACAACCTTACGGGATGACAAGAAGAAAACTATTGACAAGGCAATAGTTCTTCCTCCTCTCTTCCTCCTCTGTGCCTTTTAGTTTACAGTGTCACAAGTGCATTTTGACTGAAGGAGCAGAGATAACCATAAAAAAAGAATTCTTTAGATAGGTTTACACATATCTTGCAAGATTATAATTGACACAAGTTTGAGTACGAAGCTCAATTTCAACATTCCTTATTACCAGTCATATTACAAAGAGCAGCAAATTGGGAGGTAAAGCTGCTTTAGAAGTGATGCTTATCTGACTCCAGCACATCTTTCTTCATGTTTCAATCAAAGAACAGCTGCTGTCATCTTACTGAAAAAATTGTGACAGCAAAACACATAGCAACCCTCAAAACCCGCTAACACAGGAGTCTTATTGTGGAAATAACTCATCTTCAGTTAAACCTCACATACAGGAAAGCTTGTAACGGAGGTGAAAGGATGGATTTAGGAGTAACGCTCTTTCAAAGTCTTCTGCTCCCCTTTCTGAGTGGCAGCTCTGAGCCAAAGCCAGGCCTCGTGCTCCAGGTGATGCACCTTGATCTCCTCCACACAGACATTCTGTCAACGGCCAAGCTCTTGTAAGCATCTCATATTACTAAACACTGCATTGTCCCAGCAAAAACTTCTAAGACAGAGTACTATGCACCTTAATGGTATTAACAGCAAGTGATTTTTTGAATAATCTATTTCTGCTGCCTTTACACTGGTAGTTGTGTTCTTTGGGGATTAGATAAGCTTTTTAAATACGAACACAAACTAATCTCATCCTTCAATGAATTATATGGAAAAAACATTTTCTTAYATGCAATGGATTTAAACCATGTTCTACATTTGCATGCATTTTAGATAAAAATTATACTCTAAACAGAATGCAGGAGTGAAAAAGAATCAGGTCCGCCATAGGAGAGTGCATTAAGACATCAGCTCCATGACAGAAAAAAGGTAAGTCCTTGYAACTTAGTAGTGTAACAAAGACCTTCTCCAGCTATATATATGGTGCAAGGAGATGTGGTAATGTGAAAGTAGAAGAGAACAACAATTTGTGAACATGAAACCTGCCAAATGATCTAGTTTTATGCAGTTTTTCTAGTGGCAAGTTTGCTGTACTTATTTAATGCATGCAGCACATGAGGGTCTTTAAAAGTTATATACATATTAAAAATTACAACGGCATGAACTAATTCTAGGAGGATGAGTATCATTCTCCTCTAAAAGGAAGATAGGGAAAATGAAAAGTGAAAATCCTTCTAGGAATTCACATCATTCCTATTGCTTCCAGGAAATAGTTGCTAATATGTAAAATCTCTACAGATTTAAACAACAAACCACAAGGATCAACATATTGACCTTCAACCTAAAATAACTTTTACTGTATTGACCTCACTCATACAGTTGTTTCTTTGCCTTGATAAATAAAACAGAATACTAAGCATACTGTACCTTTGTTAACATCAGAAATTCCCATGAAAAACTGTGTGTAAGGAATACTTCAGACCTGGATGTGCTCACTTTGCCAGTTGCTAACCACTTTGGTAAGTAAAACTTCCTGCCAATATGAACAACTAGATCCTTTGGGAAGGAAAGCTGGCATGCGCTACCTCATCACGCTGGCCCTTATACCACACAGCTAGTTAAAGAGACATTCATGAACACGTACGCCAGCAAACATGTGTTCTGCTCAGATTGCACAGGAGCAGCAAACTGAGGCCCTATTTCTGACCAGATCTTTTATATTCCCTTCCATCTTTTACACATTCTGAGATTTTTGGGTGCTGCGGGTCAAGCTGGTCCCACAAAATGCCTGCAAAAAAAGATACAAATCATATAGCTAATTATGGAAATTACATGGGATAGGTAAATGCCAAATGGATTTACATTCATGTGGGTTCAGTTCAGGTATGAGTGATTGGAATGATCGACTCTGAAAGCTTCCAGTAACTGTGTGGGCAAATAGGGATAAATAAAAAGCTCTGGCATAACTACTCAATCCCCWGGCAAGAAAGTCAAGCCGATTGACCAAAGGCATTCAGTTTAAGACTTCCTTGAATATGTCAGAAGGATAAAACACTACAGCAAAAATCTTACTAAACTTAGAACCATGCCATTCATTCTTTCTGACCCAAACACTGCTATATTTTTGTTTTAATGGATGTCAGATTTTCAAGTACTCTGAATCTAAAACTATTAGGAAATCCTTACTCCAAGCAACATAATATATTCACTTTTTCAGATTCAGAGTGCACTTGCCTACAGAAAAATAAACCATCAAAATATAATGTGTATACCAAGGCAACTTGTGAGTTTTCCTTGAAATTGGTGTAAATACATAGGAATATTAAACTATGTTTCCAAAGAAAAAGGAAATTACAACAGGAGCCACCTCCTATTTTTATAATATTGTTCTAAATAAGCAGATTGCCTCGTCGAACACGCTCTCATGATGACACTCTAAGCATCCTTTTTTCTTTTCTTTTTTTTTTTTTTTTTTTTTTTTTTTTTTTCTATAGCCAAACAGTAATTTATTGAGTGTTAGATAACCCACTCAGATTCCTACCTGGAAACTCAGTAAACAGCACTGTCCTAACCACAAAACCAAAATAGCTGAGTTTAGACTTTTAAAGCTTCTGGGCAACAGACCTTCTTTTTACTACCAGTGGCAAATCCCTGGGAAAACACTCCAGACCTGGTTTGGGATCTGGTAGGCCTGATTTCTGCCCTGACATAAAGAACACCCAAATCCGGTGAATCAAAATCAGTACTGGGAATTCTTTGATGGCATCCTGGCATTTCAGTCATATTCTTTGCCATGAAACATCTCTTATACCACAGTAATGCAAACAGTGCACATTTCTAAGAAAATCACCAGAAAAGAGAAATTTRTTACATCTTAAACAAAGAAAATGCAGCTATCAAAAGAGTATAATATTTCTTGAAATATCTAAGCATGTAATCCACAGTCTGTAAGACATMGTAATAACAAAACTAAATGTACTGAAAGACTCACAGTAGATTATGGAAAAAAAATTCAAATCCAACCATAGAAAACATATGTTATACACATTGTGCACAAAGTTTTGGTCATGCGTGATTTTGCCGTTACCTTCACATCCTAATCATAGCTGTAAAACTACCTCTTAGCATATAATTAAATTTCCACTTTTACTGGACATAATCAAATAACCTGCTTTGTCATGCAGCTTTTCACTCTATTATCTCACACATTCAGCCTTGCCAAAAGAAACTCCTTCCCCTCCTCGTGCTAAAGCTAAACAGCTTCTTCTGCCCCTTCCTCTCTAGTCGCACCTGCCTGGTAGCACATACACACACACAGAGCCAGGAGTCTCTCTCAACCACAAACAACAATCCTAAATTTGAACTGCATTTTTTTTTATGTCAGTCTTCAGACTCAGAAAGCCAGTTGCCCATGTCATAGATCGGTCAGGAAGAAATTGGCTATCACCAGYCTGAAATTTTCTTCCCTCCTTATTACAGACAGTAGAAATACGAGAGCAGAAGAACCAATATTATTACCACTTTGAGTTCAGCACAACTGAACACAGTTCTTTAACAAGGTTTGAGTTCTTTCATAATAATTGGCAAAACTAGAAGTAAATTATTATTCTATGAGGAAGATGCAAGTACTTCTCGTCCCCACCTCACCATGCGCCGTTCCTCTTATTGTGGGTCACTACATCTTGCTGCAATAATCTTGATTCCAGGCTCTTTAATTTAGACAAATCGTAGTATTGCCACAGGCATTCCAATATTTAGTAACTGGATTGAGTCCACACAGTTCTCCAGGAAGTTCATTACTACAAAGCTTTTGAAGTATGATGGCCTGCTACCAGAATCAACAATTCACCAAGTTACTCGTATGAACGTCGTGTGACTAAATCAGCCAGTAAGCAAATAAATAAATAAAATAGACAAAGTGAAATAACTATGTCAAATAACTGCAACATTATATATTTGTACACATCCCATACATGAAAGCACCAATTGCAAGATACTTACCAATGCAACCAGTCTTTTGCGTGATCCCACTTCCCATAAAAGATTTTAAATTAACTTTTCCGTTTTAATCCAGGATTTCAAAGCAGCAGCTGGGCAAAATATGCTTTTAATATATCCCAGTTATTCATTTATTACTTGCAACAATATTTGGCAGTAAAAATACATACTTAACAACTTCACACAAAACTGYTGCAAATACTTGCAGAAAAGTAAATCTTAAGGCAATTAGTTTGCTAAGAAAGCAGGCAGGCAGTAACATGCCTTCTGAATGACACGTCTAAGTTTCAACAGCAGTTTCCAGGAAACATTTACATTTGAAAAATCTCTACTTTGACCTCTTTTTCCCCATTTTGCTGGCTGGCAGATAGGAGTACATGACAAATGAACCTAATTTAAGTGGGCTGAATGCCAGTTTGCCTGTTAAAAAAAGAGCACCTGATTGTACATTAGGGAAGAGGTCAGTGACACTGAACACCAGCAGGTGTAATAACAACCGCAGGCCTTTTGTAAAGGAAATGCAAACAAGAATTTACCCGGAGGCCAGTCAAGGCAGTGCCTATCTGCTTATGGTCCCAAGTGATTGGCAGYCATCCTCTCACATCAAGAGCAAGGATCAGGATCCCGGATGATGCTTTGTTAAGCTGCATCTTAAAAGGACTTTTAGCAGTATGTCACAAGCAAGGGGGTCCTTAGCTGACAGCACAAAGCAGCACACAGCTAGTCACTGAGCAAGAAAGCAGMTTTTCTGCTATTAAAAACCCTCAAAATACACAGAATAAATCATTCTGCATCTCAGCACCTGTTTTCTCCTTGCTACAAAGCCTTTATTCATCTGTCACCATTTAAAAACAACAGTGTTGGAGTTACTTGATCATTAATCTTCAAAATATTTGCCAAGAGAATATTAGGTTCTTGCAAACTCTATGCTCTCTGCCTTCTCTTTGTTGGAAAAAGTGTAGAATAAAACAACAGGTAAATAAGTAAGTGACTTTTTTTTTAAAAAAAAGCCTAATTTCATTAATTTGCATTAATTTGTCAATATCTTTCCTGCAGGCTTTGAGATCTCACATTACTATTTTTTCCTAAAGAAAAATGTCTCTTAAAATTAAGCTTGCAGAAACTGCACTATCATATCAATGCTGAACCTGCTATAAATTACAGCAAGCATAGTACAGTCTTGTAAAAATGCTCCAAAGACAGTGCCTGCTACAGGTATTAAAGTTTGGGGGTGTTTTGCTCTTCTACTATGTCCCATCAACATTTTATTTCTGGACATGTAGATTTGCATTAATTTGGTCTAAGATTTCTTTATTTCATGTTCTTTTAGAACCTGGCAATACAGATGTGTTTCAAAACAACACAGGAGAACACACTAGTTAACTATTGTTAGCGAGGTCCTAGTAAAAGCTAGCTGCATGGCATGCATATATTTGATCTCAGATAATAAAGCCATGAAAAAATAGCTTACTTAAACAGTTTACTTACTGAGTTTCATTTTYTGAAAACAACTGATCTGCATGACTATGTATGACAGGCCCTGATTGGTAAGACAAAGTGGACTGATCATCTTGCACACTACATAAATATGTTTTGCTAAAATTAACTCTGAACAAGTATTTTCTAAGATGATGTTCTATCAGACACCACAAGTGAGGTCATCCACTAACAAGACACTATCCATGATAATAACAGCTAAAAACAGCAGAAGTGCTTTAGATTTACATTTCTGTCACTATATTCTGCATTGCACTGGAAAAGTGATTTATATTAATGAAAATGAGAAGAGCATAGTTCTCTGTTTTCATAGTTATGGTACGAAATTTTTCCTTGAAGTTGTCAATGGAAAAAGTTTACCCCTGTTAGTAAGTTACTGTACTGTAAGTCCCCTGGGATTGTGTTGCTTTGGTGTGCTTTGCTCTTCTTCAACAAAACCTTATTTGGCAGTTAATAAAATACAAGAGGACGTCATGAGAAGACAAAATTTCCTAAAACCAGTATTCGACTTCTAGAAATAAAGTGAAATGCCAATTGCATTGTTTTTGATGCAAAAGCAGCTTGTGGTTTACAGATCTTCCAGTTGGCCAAGTCAGTTTCTGAATGGTTTTTGTGTGTAAATGTATGCACGAGCATACCCTCACATGGTGCTGCGGCACCATGATGCTCTCGTAAGGCAACAYGCAGATGAGTATTAACGACTTTCTCCAATTTTTAAAGAAAGTGTACACGGATGAAAAATACATAATAATTTACTTGTGTTAAGAGCTTATTATATATTTAGAGTATATTTTGATACATCTATCAAGAGTTTGGCCCCATCCTCCCTACATTCTCCCCTCAGCTATTTTAACGTATAAAATCCTCTCTGTGTCTTCTCTTCTCAAGGCTAAACCGGTCCAGCTTGCTTAGTCTTTCCTCATATGACAGATGCTCCAGTCCCTTAATCATCTTTGTTGCTCGATGCTGGATCCTCTCAAGAAGTTCTGCATCCCTCTTATGCTGGAGAGCGCAGAACTGCCCCCAATACTCCAGGTGCAGCCTCACCAGTACTGAGTAGAGGGGCAGGATCCCCTCCCTCGACCTGTTGGCAACACTCCTCCTCACACAGGTCAGGATCCCATTGGCCTTGGCCACAASGGCATATGAACGCACAATATATAAAATAAGTCTAACTGAAGTTCACCAACTGAAGATTTCTTTTTGGGTGCCAAGTAGATGGCTTTGGACAATCAGTTGCATTTAGAAGAGAATGCACTTATGTGCTAATCACCTGCTAGGCAGTGATGGGGAATCTATGCTTTGATCAAAGGCAGACATGCTGGTTTTACTTTACATCCTGTCTCTGTCGCTCTCAACTGGCCCATAGCTGGAGGGATTCTTGTCAGGATTTCTCTTTATTCCTAGTATTCTGTTACACACTGCATACCACTATCCAAGGCATCAGTGATAAAACCAAACACTCTTTGTCATGTACCCATATGACAGACTTCAAATTGGAAATAATATTTAAGTTGAACCTGTAAGATCAAGACTGCCAAAATCTTGAAACATACACAGCTTTTGAAAACTTCAATATCAGGTCAAAGTTTGAGAGACAGACTCAAGGAGAGAGTCAATATATTTAAAACTATGATTTCTTAAAGAAAAAGCGAGTGGTAAACACACAGTTGAGTGTTCATTTTGTACAGAGGAATAAGGACTATTAACTGGCCTTCCTAATCTACCAATCAACATTTGCTACTAGAGTTCATGTGTACAAACAGMATAATGTTGTCTGAGCAACATTCTCAATATGTCAGAAATCAAAATTACTGAATCTCATGAATAAAAATCTACAGATGATGCATAAATCAACATGTTTCAGCCACTGACTCATGGTTGAAATTCAAAGCTCAAGATAATCTATAGAACCTTTTCTTTGGCACAGTTATGCAGGTGGCACGAACCTGCTGAAASAGCTCACTGTTTTCTGCCTTTGTATTTGTGTGTGTGTGTGTGTATACCTGCAACTGGCTCATGTGAGTATGAGCTCTGGGCACACACCTGYGTGAAGCTGTAGTGATGCTTCATTCACTTGCACCTGCATGACCCATAACTCCACACAGACTGCCTGTATAACACAAAGTTCTGCGGCTGGTGAGACTGGATCACTGTAACARAAGTCATTCGGAGCTTTACATTGAGGTGATCAAAAATACATTCAGTCAGGACAGCAGAGTGAATTAAGGAAAAAAAAAGCATTATAGCATTGTAAATAACAGAATATTTATATGTTTATTTTTATAAAAATTAAATACTAGGGAAATTTGTAAGGCCATGCATTATACTCTGTACTCCATTGCAGTTTATATATTATTCTTTTCACAAACAACTTACGGATTACAATCATACTCCACAGACCATAAGATACAGACCATAAACCATATGGAGTAGGGCTTGTACTCCATAAATCTAATGTTTGTTCAAAATTCACTGTTCTCAYGTATTTCAGATTTCAACTGAAATATCTGCACATTTCGAAGTCTCAGTCACTTGACTGACTGATACGATTAGGTCATTAAGGCAGGCAGCMTTTCTGCCTCCAAACATTTCAGCCCTTCCATTTAGCTCTGGATTCATTTATACTAACATTCACAAACAACCTCCTGAAAGTGTTTCCAAGAATGATAATATCACTAYTTCACAAGCTCACATGAATATTAATAGAAATAAGTTTGCTATAACAAAATGCCATTAGTAATTTTTCTTTGAAACATTTTTTAATGTTTCTAWATTTTTTTAGATTTTTGTGAGACTTTGGATATCAAACTATATCTAGATTTTTAGCTCTTTCAGCRTGAAGCCAGTGGTAATCTACTCCTGTTCACATGAAATATAAMTAACTTCTCAAACAAAGATAACCCATGAACAAAGTTTATCCATGTAAATACACAATGCCCTTTCTCACTTTCTAAGGTGCTGAAATTTGCTAAAGTGTGTTATTTATTTTTATTATGGAAGAGCATAAAAGGGCAAGGCTGATGATTGTAGGCCTTGTGAGTGTTGTCTTTAGGCTCACTACATCAAAAGCTTTGAAGTTCAGCTCATCAGCTACATTTGCAGACTGTTTGCACACCTTCTGCACACCTTCTGCACCTGCACTGGAGAAGCTGAGGCCAAAGTTCACACAGAGTAGACTGATTTACACAGCTAAAATACAAGTRACAGACATAAAACTATTGAATTTATACAATAAAATCCTATAGCTAGACATGAGGGTTATTTGGTGTCTCATAAATACCACAGGTAAGATAAGATAAATGCCTGATGGACTAAAGTAAAAGATATCCAGTTTGTCCAAATCTTTTAGAGAATGCATACACATACATACACAGATGGTTTAAGACTAGGGACAAATCAAAATATGGAAACAGTGCTAATCTTCTGAGCAAAATCTTTATAGTATTGAAATAAATAAAACTCTCATTGACGTTAACAGGTCCAGGATTTCAACTTCTGACCTTAATTCTGTAACATACTGGGCTCTATCAGAGCTATAACTGAAAATTAATTAAAAAGCAAAGTGCTTTATTTTACTTATTTCCATTCCATAGCAAACAGAGCAAACATTCTGCCTGTTTGTCATTTGACACACATTTTTCCAGTGCATACTCCAAAAACAAAACAAAAAATGCTTGTAAATGCAGCTAAACAAATTACAATCTACTTTTAATGAAAATCCTCTGGTTTTGACTGTGGACAATGACTGTCTGAAATACTAGCATTAATAATGGTATCCTTATGGAAACAGGGAAAAAAAGTAACTTTAAAATTAATTTAAAACTTCCCCATTAAAATGAAAGCTATATACATCTTTTATTATGAATAAACCAAATTGCAGTAAGAAAGATGACGACTAGGCATAACTCTATCCATAGTTTAAAAAAAGAAACATCTCAAGGGAAGTTCCTCCTTTTGTTTAGTAAAAAACAAATTGCAGTAGAACAACAATCATCTAAAAAAAAATCACAAATCCAAAATGCCCTTGGGGCTCCAGTCAGCGCAGCAACACCCATCTAGCTAATTAAGCATAGAGCACGCATTCATATACTCCATGGGAGAATTAAAACGAACACTGCACACAGTCATGGTCCTTATTTTTCCATTGCTTTGCATGCTTCTGAGACTCTTTTCGAAGTTAATTTGCTTTTTCCAAAACAGGCTGAACAGCTAATATTCGAGCATAAAATAAATATACATATGTTTACAAAAAAAAGCTTAGTTTGAAATAATGAAAATAAAAAACAGAACGATAGCTAATAGTTAATGTCTTCAAACATATCTGTTTATAGCAACACAACCAAATTGTTATGCTTTGAAGTACAGACATCTTGAAAGAAAACTCTTCAGCACATCTTACCAGCAGCAGAGCCAGCACCACATTTGTTTTACAAAGGCCTTGTCCTTCTCTGTAGCTCACACAAAACCCACCCAGTCGGTAGATGTGACCAGTGAATGCAGCCAGACCTTGGTCTCTATTCCCCTGGTCGGCAGGTGATTTTTGCTTGGAAGGGGCTTCTTACTGAACGACGCTGGTGCCACTGTGACCACTAAGCCAAGCTTTTAAAAACAAAGTCTCGAWGCTAAGCTCCTAAGTCCTATTTAGTAGACTAGTTTTATAGTCCTAGTTACAGAACCATTGGCCTGCTTGGCGACAGCCCCATGATGCAGTCCCTCTCTGCTTCAGGGGTGAAGGCAGCCCTGTCCTAAGGATATAACAGACCATAAATGTGTCCAAACACTCCTACATATCTTCTGAAATGCCTCATTTACTTCACAGCTCTCAAAGAATAAGTTTGATGGTATYATATATATAAAAAAATACTCTGAAACCAGGCTTTGTGGTGATTGCTGTTACAATTGCACATAGACAACTGGTCCTAAAGGTTTTCCTTTAGTTGCTCCACTTTAAGGGTAGGGAGTGGACAGCAAAGAGGAAGTGCTCATATCCTACCCACACACCACAGCTATGCCATGAATCCTGCCTTCTGAAAGGCACAAGGCTTGAGGTATCTGGGACACCACACTGCTGCAAAGGCTTAGTTCTTAAAACATATTATCACCCTATGTTTGTCTTTACTTTGTAAGAGTGAGATGAAGAGGAGGCAGCCCATTTCTAGGAAGCCTCAAACCATCCGCTGTATCAGATGGTTACATCTGCTACCAAATGCCCCAGATAGACTTCCCCATCAATGTCTGTTTCTTAATGGGTGAGTCTCATCGAGGTGGTGTTTAGTTCCACCTTCATCCTATGTTGCTCTCCTGTGGCATTYGAGCCTCCTTAGCCATCTCTTAGAAGGAGCAGGTCCAAGGGGTGCAACTCCTGAGGAATGAGTCTCCTGGATCACTCTCTTTGATGTCTAGGAAAGTGCAAGATCCAACTGAAGCTTCTTCCATGACTGTTTTTTACATGTCAGACTCCTCTCAAATGGATTCTGGAGTGTCTGTGTTAAAATTGTTTCTTTTCTGTTTAACATCTGGTTTTCTTCCCAAAGCTCATGGGACTTTAATTACGATCTAGACCATTATGCTTTCTACAAATTTGTCTGAAATTAATTCAGAAATATTCAGAGGTTAAAAGTGGACAGCAGCTCATATAGGAAACTGGCAACCTGGCTATAATACTTCCTTTACACCCAATTATCAGGCTGTCTTGAATGAACAACTTTTCACGCTAGTACATACAAACTAGAGAACCTTTCTTCAGAGAGCCTAGTCAGCCACAACACTTCCAAAGGGGTTGCTTACCACTTACCACAGATTCAAGCTTATTTCTGGTCAATTATATGAATTTCTTAATGGAAATAACATTTTATCTACCCATGTAGTTCCTGTTTTCTGAAATAAAGCAAAAAAAAAAAAAAAAAAAGAGAATTCTCAAGAATTTAAATGGCATTGCTTAGTGTATGGACTATCTGGTAAATAGCAAACACTCTCTTAATCACAAAGTGGTCCTTGTAGTTAAATGTTTCTGTCAGTAGTCAGCATGAAAGGTGAGGGAAAGAGGAAAAGTAACAGCTAGTTCCACCACATCCTGTCTGAAGACATTCCTAGAAATGTTTTAATGCTGCTATTTGTGTATCAAAACCTGGCCATAGAGTAACCCAAAAAAAAGTTGATTTTACATTTTAAAAATAATCTATTTCATTCATAGCCATAGACACCAATTTTCACATAAATACAAATTCAGCTCTGAAAAATCAAGATGCAAGAGAAAATTAGCAGCTGAATCTCATGTTTGTTTTAAAAGGATGCTTTAACTGCACACTTTTAAATAGGATATTCAAAATGTGAGTAACAAATATTTCTAGGGCTCTGACCACATCACATTGAACAACAAAATAGAAACAAACCAGGCAGATCAGAAGAAAAAAATGTCATTCATTTACTAGCTAATAAAAGCCAGTAAATTTTGAAAGTTATTATTTTAAAGACTAGAGGCTGCTATTTTCTTTTCTAAGTAAAGACACTCAGAGAAGACAACAAAGCTTGTCAGCCAAAGAAGGATTATTGGCAGCAGGAGAAAATATGGCCTTGAAGAGCTGGGGCACAGGAAAAGTAGACAGGAGGAAGAACTTGCAGAGAGTAATTCCCATTGGAATTACTGACAATTTGTTAGCAATACATACCCACATTACACACACACACACRAATTATTTCACAACAGTGCATGAAACCATTTGCAATCAAGTAATTAATTACTGAAATAAGCAGATTAACTACCTTCCAGCAATTAAAGGCAGGGATCTGTGCTCACCTTCTCACTGCCTGCTCACACCCCATCACATGCTCCTCCTGTTTACCTTGAGTTGCCTCTGGGGCTTTTGCAATTGCATACAATTCAATTAAAAAGGCAGAAAATAAACTCCATAAAAAGGGAGGTGGGGGGTGAAGAGAGAAGGTGTTTGGCTGAGAGAGGTTTTGGCCAGAAGAGTTGAATTATCCCACAACTGTCAGAATCAGTGCAAGATATGAAGACAACATGTTGGGAGCAAGAAGCAAAGGAACAGCAAAAGAGATGAAAAGAAACAAAATCTGTATACTGGGACACTGTGAACTTTCAATTCAACTGAGCTGTAGTATAAAACCCTATTCTCTGAAGCACTCTCTTACATTCTTTAAATAACAAGAACAAATTCAAAAGAACCTGGATTCTACTGAGGACAGGAAAGGAATAATTCCTATGGGTAAAAGGTGGAGGTATGCATCATATGGAGTGCATGCATATTAAGCATAATTTTATAACTGAGTCAAAGAATGGAAGGACTTCAGGATCACTGTTCTCCACCTCAAATAAAATGGATAGAAAGCAAAATATCTGAAAGAGAACATTTCCCTCTCAGCTCATMTACCAACTCTAAATGGATGGTTCACAAATTTTTCTCATTCTTTTTTTTTTTTTTAAATCAAAGCTATGTATCAAGATATGAAAAAGATATGAGAGATATCTAACAATACTGTGGAACTTGCACAAAAGAGTGTGAGAGAAATGTATGTTTTTAAATTGGAAATAAACCTGTGCCTGAAAGACAAAGATCTGTTCTGTAAATCTAAAGTGAAAGAAAGATGCTGAAAACATAACCTGCTGTTAAAATATCATACAGCTGCAGTTAACAAAACCTACTAATTACTTATGTATTAACACCTAAAAATTCTTTTCTACAGTTTTATGTGAAAAAAAAAAGACTAACATAAGATTCTTTTTAAGATTCCTTACTTGCAGGTAAGAAGAAAATATGACTAAAAATGCTAGAATATGAGTCACATTCTTTTGTACTGTTACCACACGCAATGTGTGTCTATAAACAMAGAGGCCCTATCTACACACAACCTCTACAACCATGATATGACATTTAAAATTGAWTTGGCAAACAAACAAACAAAAAAGGGTTGTAATTATTAAATATTCTGATGGTAGCAAGMGTTAGGAGATGAGCCACAGTTTCTGACAGGTGCCCACCAGGCTGGACACTCTTGCACTGCCACAATTAAGTGGCAGTTAGGTGTTAAGGAGCACAGTGCTCATGAGCTCGGATGAAGCACAGCTTCAAAGGCAAGTGCCCCAAAACTCAGGCAGGCATCGATCAGTAACTGACACCTAATGACTACATCGTATCTACTCATAATGCAACATCTACAATAAAGCAAAATAAACAGCAGTTTTCTATTCTACATCAAATAAACAGCAGTTTTCTATTCTAACATCAAAACCAATCTATTTATGGATGTTTGTTCACCAGACTTAATATGTAGCCTCATTTTTTTCCCATGCATTACAATACATTCCAGTGCAACTGTATAATTAACCTCTGGCAAACATTTTTAAGCAACAAACTTTCTTGCTTGGTCCATAAAGATACTACCAATTTCTTGTATGGATTTTTGAGATTATGTATTATAAAGTAGGTTAATACCAGTTTAAAGAAACTCTTATCTACTAAGCACAGAGAAYTGCTTAGACAGATACAGAGAAAGATAATTATATTTCTTTTAAAGTTTTGGACCCCTGTATATATCCAGCATATCAGGTTATAAAAATATTAAACCATAAAAAACTATAGACACAGTTTCTCAGTGTTCACTGCATATGAGAACACATTTTTACATGCTTTACAGACACATTCTTCAAGAAACACATAGTTCAATACAATTTAAAATTAATAAAAACAGATTACAATTTAAAAGAGATAGAAAAGATGGTTTCTCACCTCTCAAAACAAAACTGGAACTTTGGTTTATAGGAATGGCTATGCCCATATACCCTCCTCATCATCCTGTGTGCCAGGCATTAGGTGATGCACAGTGAAGATGTTAGCATAGGAATGAAACAAGAAAAGGTTAGTTACTTCAGTGCATGTTAAGACGGACTTATTTTGGCTGTTAAAAACAAGATTTATTTCAACACAAGCAAGTAAAAACAACATAACAAGTCAGTGTTGCACACACAAAAATCTGCATCTATGGCAAYTAAAAATCAAGAATAACACCATAAACGCTTTCCCACCCACTTAAAATAGTGTGTAGGATGTATAAGATTAAATGTTAAAAGATTACTTATTTTTAATTGTATGCAATTCAAATTAACACGTACAGCAGAAGGAGATTAAACTTCATAAGTAAGCAAAGTAATTATTATAATCAAGTAGCTTTACATTCTGTAAGGTTAAAAGATAAGAAATTGCAGAAGAATCAAAAAATATGTCATTAGTGAAGTTCACTTTAGTATGCTATCAATCAAATCTGTCACTTAGGCAATAGGTAAATGCTGCATAGTGTTGAATAGTATGTGAATTTCCTTTTGCACTTTASCATTGTTAGAAACATTCACTTATCCAGCGTTTTAATGCTAGTTAACAAATGGCAAATATGAAAAAAAAAACAATTTCATGAACTTACATCAAAAGGGATTATTTGGTATAAATACACTCTAAAAGAAATAGTTTTCTTTATATTTATTATAAACCTGAGGTTTAAAAAAATAACATATAAAAATAACAGGACAAATCAGAAGAATTAAATGTTCAGGTAATACTTCCCTGAGTATGTCTACTGAAGATTAGGTTTTATAATTATTCTTTATATACACATAGATGCACACACATACATTCGTTCAGAAATCTCCTTTGTGTCACTGCATCTAGTTAATGAAATGAAGTTAATGAAACACTAATATTCTGTGACAGATAAAATATAAATCTAATGGTTTAAGTGTGCCAAATTCTGACAGGATGCCAAGTTTTCAGAACGTGGAGGTGCACAACACTACCTTTTCATTTAACTCATTTTWGAAAAAATCAAATAAATTTTCATGTAAAATTCACTTATTAATATTTTAGAAACTTTAAAGATGACATTCTATAGTTTCAAAACYCTGAAAGTTACCTGGTGTAACATATTTCTAGCACTTAATTATATCTAAAAAATAAACAAAATGACTGGTAATTAATTATGATTGAAACAGACAGGAATTTTAGCCTGAAAATATACACTGCCAGTATCACTACTGTTCCTAGTCCATTCTAGGAATAAAAAAGAGCTCCCAGATGTCAARTGTTATTAAAAACCAGATGTTAAGATAGATGTCTTGCATGTTGCTGAATTAAGTAAAGAAATCTGGCAGTCCACTATAAACTTAGCTATCATTTAACACAGAAGAATTGTGGGCAAATTTTTTTACAGTTATCTTGGAACATGTCTTAGTTATATGGTCTGCACAACACCAACAGAAACCAACTACAAGGCCTGAATATTCTTGCATCTTTCTGACACAAAGATTCTGCAAAGCTTCCAATGAGCTGGATTTGCCTCACTGAAAATGAGTCCTTCCCACTGACTTCTACAGGAGTCACTTTTATCCAGCCCACTAGCTTTAACTGAATTGACTTTGAAGCTGACAAGACTTTTGCCAGAGTAAAGGTTGAAGAAAGACTGAAGGATTTCATTTCCACTGAGTAGTAGTTTGATCCTATTTCACTAACAGAACACATTAGGTTAATCTTTGGTGATATCTTTAAAAACAGCAGAAATCAACAAAGTGGGGAACTCCATGGTTCCCAATGAGTCTTTCTAATGACATACAGCTGTGCTGCTGTTTGGTGCATTCTAATTCTTTAAAAAGCCAGACATTCATTTTTACTTCATTTATGTGCTCTGTCTTTTTGGCAAAGTGCTAGAAAACTTGAAAAATCAAATATTGTCAAATATTTTTAAAAACTATTATGGGAAATTATAGACTACACAGTTTGACACTGATCCTGCTATACAGTAAGCAATAAATTAAAAACTGGAGCCCTGTTAATGTCAATCAGAATAGCTTTATAGAGTATTGGTTCTGTCAAAATTACCTGCCCTTTTTTTTTTTTTTCTTCCCATTAAATAGAGAGTCCTTTT
The DNA here is from genome assembly GCA_003342815.1 of Eudromia elegans. Classification (NCBI taxonomy): domain Eukaryota; kingdom Metazoa; phylum Chordata; class Aves; order Tinamiformes; family Tinamidae; genus Eudromia; species Eudromia elegans. Next base: position 86,900 of record PTEX01000067.1, read on the forward strand.
GATAAGGAAAAGTGTTCAGGTTTGAGCTACAGAAAATATTGAAAAATAAATTTGCATGGGACTTCACCTGCTTAATCACTCAGGAAATATTAAATGATGAATTGACCACTGTTAAGAGTAACAGGTAGAAGAAAAGTAGATCTAAAGGAGATCTAAAGGACAAAGACAAGAAATATGGCACATATGTTTCAATAAGATATCTAAACTCAGTATTGATTTAGTCAAGGCACTATCAATTCTGGATAACTTGAAGCTTTGACCTTCCAAAAGATATGTTGAGCGTCAGTGAAAAAAAAAAAAACCGATTTAATGAAGAAATTCCTGGGTGGTCAGGCCTACATCACAACAGCAGTCGATTTCAGCTTTAACGTTTACAAATTTTACTATAATGCTCTTTCATCTCTATTCTCACACGTGTTTTGGTGAGAACGTCTGTGTCAAGATCTTATTCTTTACCTTTTTATTAAGCATATGTTAATTTAATATTATTAATAATTGAATATTACTTATTAAATTGCCCCCAAAATTAAACAATGTGATCGTTTAGATGGCCAGCAAAACATCAACCTTCATTGGTTTTTAATTTTCTTAATTATAAAAAACCTCAAAACCAGTCTCAGCATATTGTCTTATATAAAAAAAATGGTATCTATGAAACATTTGGACTTGAATAACATCTRCCACAGAAAACTTCTTTGTATCTTCATTTTAAATTCCACACCCTGATTTTTTGAGAAGATAAATAGCATTTAAGCATTTACACTGACATAAGCAGAGCTCACCAACTCAGCATTCCTATCAAAAAGGCCCAGCCTCTTATAATTATGTGCTCTATTATGCATTATGTCAATGTTTGTAATAGTTAATTATAGCACTTCTGATGCTAGGTAATGTACTGACCTCATTTTTCATTAAAGAAAGAGGATGAAACCAGAGATCCATAATTTCATTTTGAAAATCATTATAAATAATGACACTTTTTGATTTAGCAGAAACTAGAATGTACAGATGCAACATCCTCAAGGAATACTAAAAGAACCCATGACCTTGGCTATTTTAATTATGCATTCACGACTGCACTGCTTCCTTCACGTGGACGCCAAATGAGGAGATAAGACTGCCTGCCACCTTAGTCATTCTGCTGYCTCTGACTTTACTAAGTAGCAAATATTTATTGGTGCACATCCTAAGTTTTTGTTGTAGATCTTGCATCTTTTTCTTCATGAACCACCACCCAAAAGCACAGGTACTTAAAGGAAGACTRCAGCTTTCATTTGTTTAATTTGGGAACTATTTGGTCAAGAACGTAATTTTTGGTACCTCAAAACAAGCAGATAATGTAAGGACTGTAAAAAATTCTTCACTGATGTCCTGAGACAAGTTGAGTTGCTTACCTATATTTATATTCTTGACATGGAAAATAAAAACTGCAATTATGCCTTATCATTTATTAATATTGGATCACAGGCTTCCAACAGATTCTTTGATCATATCAGGGTGTATCATTAGTCTACAGCTCTTTCAAATAATAAAGCAGAATAAAGCAATTTTTGATTGTTTATGTACATTAACTTTTTTTTAAACTAGGATCCATTGGTTTGTGAGGTCAAGAATAGAACTYGAATGACAGGAAGTACACAACAAAATCTGAATTACAGCATGAAAGAAGAAGAAAAAAAATCAAGAAACATCAATTGAATTTATAAAGTAATATGCAGGCTTGATTACTATAAAATACCACAAATTCAAAATAATAGAATATTAAATGATAGGAGTATTCATAAATTATTAATTCTTTGATTTTATCTTAGCTTTTTGATAGTCCTATTTTCTCACTAGTCTATTTCTTACCATACTTGCTARTACTGCCCAGTATCTTCAAAACAAATATCTGATGTTAATAAATACAGTTCTGATCCAACTGCCACTAAACATAAGGACAAAAATTCAGCTGGCTTCAAAGGGGCAAAATTAGAAACTTAGAGTAGTGCTCAGAAAACACTTTTTAGAGTTTCAGAAAGCTTGTATAAAGATATCTTCTATTTTAATATTGAAGTATATCTAAGTACAAACTTTGCAGCAGATTTCACAGCCTTCAGTTCTTTAAGGTTCATCAGGTTTGATAGCAAATTTGAGACAGTGGTTTTGAGATAAATGAGCTAAATTACACTACAGACTAGAAAAAAGATAACTTTAATCATGGTACACATGATTAAGTATGTCTAAAAATTGTTAACACATCAGATGTCAGAAATTATTAACCTGTTTATAACTGCTCTGCATAGTTTTGATTACTGGCGAATGCAATTGGTTGCATAGGGTTATATTTAGCAGTGTTGCAACAGCAACCACTCTATAGAGTGGTACAGGCACTGCTGAGGACCAGCAGCTACAGTATAGACATTTTGGAGGAACACTCTGAATTTATTCTGGTCTGATCCAAGAGACTGAATTCTCACTAGCATTTTGACCATGCAGAGTGACCTCTTGCAATTCATCTTTCTGTTCAGTCTGGAATCCAGTGTGCACCCTCCAGAACTGGTTCCAGATATGAACCACAGTGCAGTAACTGCAAATTTTCAGGAAATTGCCTTCAAATATGCATTCTATCAGAAACAAAACACTAATGCTGAGTAACTCAGAAAGCAAAATTTGGTATTGCTATGAGGCTCACTGGGCTACTACCAGAGCCACCAGATCTAAAGACTGCAGCAAACCAGACAGACTCAGAGAACAGACAGCAAATGCATTCCTGAAGTTCAAGTACTGAATATAGACCTCACCAGTAATGGCATGCAAGAATCTTTACAAAATCCATTCTTTAAATAAAATAATTATAAATTCTAATCTCCTTTTAAGCAAAAGCTTTCCATACACAGGCAACAGTAAAACTTGATGGGTTAAGCTTTTCTGGCTCTTTTCCCACAGYTGAAGACCTTGCCTAACAAGGCTTATCGCATTTCCCTTTCATGTGTCAGCATGCTAAGAATTAATGTCTTAACTTCGGTTAAATAAATCTAGTGATAACCTGCTCATCTCTTGAACTAACTTTATGATGACTGATTTACCCCACTCTACTTATTATCTGCGGCTACTAATGGTTCATTAAACATGTAACTACCAGCTCTGGACTGTGAAACTGTCCTGTTTACAGCAAACAATTTCATTTACAGATATTAATTTCTATTTGTGACACAGAAACCCAGCTAAGTAATGACATCTCTTTCAATTCAAGAATTTATCCTAAAATCAGAATCTTTTATAGCTAATAAAAACTTTTATCCACTGATCCATTGATAGGGAATGCACAAGAGCAGGTACAGCTGAGGACCTAATCTCATAATTCTCAGATTTGAAGAATTAAGTCTGTAACTGGAAAGAGCCACAGTGGATTTATTCTAGACTTTGTACAGAGAGCGTTAGAAGGTCTTTATTTTATATTTCTCTTGTATATTTAAAAAGTTGAATAAATCCCCAAAACTGCTTCAGCATTGGGGATTTATGTCACAGGACTATTTGCAAACAGAAGGGTATCACAACTAAGTATGCAAAATCCAACTATGAAATACTTATCATATATATATACACATTATTTTTACATAGTTAAGTGATCGGTAAACATAAATATCAATGATGAGGGGAAGGAAGGGGCTGTTTCTGACCCCTTGCTTTCCGCTGCCCAGACCAGCATTAATACGAATAAGATGTTTCTTCAGATACTCATGCATTTTAAAGCTTTATCACTAGATGAAGCGGAAACTCAATGCCCCTTACAAGAAGTGGTCCGTGAAATCAGATTTGCAATGCAAAAATTTATAGGCCCCTTTGTAGTGAAAGCCTGTGACATGTTATCTCACTTAAGTAACCAACTTTAAAAGCTCCAGATAGGCAACTTTTGTTATCATGTTACTGTCTCCCAGAAATGCATTTTTGGCTCTCTCAGCTGGTCTAAAGACCTATTTTAGACTATGATGGTGGCAGCTAATTTTTCTAGGAAGAAATATAAGATAAATGTAAACCTCTATATAAGTGTTGTATATTCTAACGCACACATTCAGGGGAAGTGAGGGGGAGAGATTTCTACAGCTAAACATGATCTCAAAAAATTCTTCCATATGTGGAAAAGACTGCAAAGCTAACATATAAATATAGATATATATAAATATACACACTGAGCAGTATGTATACATTTATATCACATTCATTAAACCTCAAAACATAAAATAAATTCATTTCTATAAGCAAAGAAGAGGTATAACTTTTCAATATACAAAATCCATCTCCTGGAGGTATCATAGAGAGCAAAACCTATGTTCTACTTATTACTTTTACTACAATTCCAGTTTAGATGATCTCTTAGTCAAATTACCAATTTAATATAAAAGGTTTATGAAAATTCATATGGTTATAATAAAATAAAAATTAASACATAGAAATAACAAAAGTACTAATAAATATTGCATACTTCTATTGGATTTTACTTAAATAGCATAAAAACTTTCCTGGAGCACATTGTCCATAGTATATATCAAAGTCAAAACCTTGAATTGCCTTGCATGATCAATTCAAACTCAGAGAAGACCTTTACTAAGGTTCAGAGCTCTTTAGGTGAAGGTTTTGATTAACCCTGCTACAGATCAAATGCAATCTACAATTAAGTTGAGATCTGAAACCAATCACACTATCCTCAAAATCTGGTTGAGCTTATGTGAAAGACTACTTGAGGTCTTCTACTTCTTCCATCTTTTTAGGTTAAAATATATAATATATTCAGAGATGTCAGAGGCAGGAGTAATTCTCTACCTGTTGAAATATGCATACGATAAAGCTTCTTGGTTCAGGAAAATGCTCCACCAGAAATTATATTCTCATTAAAACAGAAGCTTTTGTCATTTGGTAGCATGTTTACAATAAACAATAATTGTGACTTTAATTTTGACCATGGTACAAGTATTATTTTATTGCATCCAGTTCAACAAGTCTGAACAATGTTCCTTATTTCAGAGGGACCGTATGCCTAGCTAAGATGAAAAATTAGAGGAAATACTTTAAAATGTGAAGGTATTTATGTGACTAATTTGCACTGCACTCCTGAGATCTCAAAGCACTAATTAATTCAGTGCAATCCTAATTATTTACAGTAGATATGCCTGGGATTATTTATACTGAAAGTAGTGACAAGCAAACCTTGCCCTACCCAAATTCCTAAATAAAATAAATCCATGTGACTCCATGAGCTTAGTGCAGGCTCAGCACTGCGCTAATGCAATTGCGTGCCTCCTTGCAGCTTGAGGCACCAGCAGAACAAGTTCATGTACATTCAGAGAACAGACAAGAACAAGCTCACACCTGCCCAAATACAAAGTGTAAACACTCAGGATAAAGAAACATACAGAATATTAAACAAAATCTGGGTCAGAGAGGGAGTCAATAATTCTGACTCACAGCATTAAACAGTTATATCACTTATTTTATATCCTTTTATAAAAGGATATATATATTTTATATCCTTTATATTTTATATCCTTTTATAAAAGGATGCTAATGGTGCTTTGTTTTTTATAGTTCCTTTTTTTTTCTTCTTTCCTGGGCAATCAAATCAGAAAGTCTTAATACTGACTGCATAAAATGAAATGCTGAAATATGATATTGCATTTTTGAAGAATTTTACAAACAGTTAAGGTTATTTTAATATGCTAAAATAATTTTAGTCTTATGCTTTTCCTCCTTCTCAATTGCAGTTTGTATTTTTTAAAGACAAATCTAAATTTCAGTATTGCAAATCTTGGTTGGCCATTGTCCAGTATTGCTGCAGAATTTAATGCATTGCGTTAATACCTACGGCTGCCAAAACACACATTGTAGCATCCACACCATTTCCTTAAAATTAAGTATGATCAAGACAGTGATTTCCAGATCAGGATACAGACACTGAAAAAATAATCACCACTTGACTATCTTCTGGCTCTGATTTCAAAGTCATCTACCTCAAAAMAAACCCCTTCTGAATTGTTCAGTGCTGTTCACATAACTTTTCAGTAACCCTATAAATATTTGAGARTTTCAATTGATGAATAAAGGCCTGTTGCCAAGGCTAACTGCCATTTTACCCTTTTTGAGAGCAATTCCTCAAAACTTAACTTTTAATGGCATGCTCCCACTCCATAACATCAAGTTTTGTGCTTTATTGCATATGATTTCTTGTCTCAGATTAATGAATTTACTGCACACTTTTAAAATACTTTGTAAAACTGCATAGACGCATAAGTTAACCATCAATAGACACCTCTTCTAAAGCAGGTTGGCTTTTTTAATAGGCCACTCAGACAAGTTTCATGTATACATGTCGGCCATCAGTGTCTTCTAAGACCTCTTCTTTTGATACCTTTTTGGTCTAATGTTGAGATTGCAGAGTAAGGAAAACTTGATAGTGAGTTTGTGATAATGGGCTTTTAAAGATCACCTTGTAAGAATGCATCAAAAATTTTTTGTATAGAAATATAACCTCAACATAGCCAGGTTGGATTAAAAGAAGTAAAAGGACATGCCATATGCTTACAATGCCGTGTGACATTCCACCCTAAATTACAGCTCCTAAGAATAGGGTCAACTTTCTGGAAAGCAGCCAGCCTCGACAGTCTTATGACAATCCCTATGATATATGTTTTTTTTTTTCCTAAAAAAAATCTATACCCTCTTAAGGAAGTTATCATCTTTCATCATAAAACAAAATTAAAATACATTTGCAGACTTGGTGACCATGGATTTAAGCACACAGCTTTTAATCCACTACAGCTAGGGAACTCAGGAAAGCTACTACAAACTAACTAGACACATAGCAGCCCCAGACTCCCCACATGATTTCTCTTAAGGCCTTTTTTCATATAGAGACATCGCCTTTATTTTAAAAGGTCAAGAACGTTTTTTACCATATTGTCTGTAAGTAGTATTTAAATATGAAAATTTCAAATCATATAGCAAAGAGCTCRTGAATTTTAACAAGACAGATCTGGATTACAGCAAAATACTGCTCATTATGCAGAGATGATTCCATAGATGGAGATCTTTCATAGCTGCCAGAAATAATTTAGAGATAGCAATGATTCATAAGTCAATACTCCTTCATTAGGTGGAGATTTTGTAATAATATTTCTTCTCAAACACATGATGGGTAGGATTCGCTCTGTCACTCACGAAATACATGAGCTGTTTTGTTCCACCTCTCCCTGACATATCCTCCTATAACCATAAGGTGAATGAAATAATAGTTGCTTCATTTTAAAGTTAACATGAGGCATGAAGCTTGTAAATGTAAAATGCCCAGGAAAATTAACTGTAAGCACATATGGATGACTAGAAATTGTAGTCTATCAGTCTGTAATTCAGAATAGGATACAAATTTGGAGGGACAAAAAGGTATCTGAGATTAGAAAATGGAAAGCAATAAAATGTCTCAATTTAATCATGCTTGTGGTTAGTGAGACAGAATTCCCTACTGTGTAATAATTTACAGGCCTGTTATGATATCATAACTACAAGAAAAGCAAGACAAAAGGACTGCCAGGCAGTGCGGTACCTTTGGCAGGGAATAGGAATGCACTGCTTCCTATCAACTTTCAACTGTAACAGCAGTTTACTTCAAAAGCGCACAGTCAAATAACAGGCACTTCCTCCAAGACATTTTCAATACAAACAAGAAAAGGGAAGGTCCTACTAAGGAGACTAGCAAACGGGGCCAAGAAAAAATGGGTTGGCAGAAGCATGCAGAGCTGGGAGACAAGAGGGGCAGGGAGATGAAAAGGAGTGTTTGGCAGGGTGTGCCCTAGGCCATGGGGCAGCACAGCTTCTAAACTGCAAARCTCAAATTAATCTAAATCTAAGCAGTGGGTGGGTTTTTTTTTTTTTTTTCTTCCAGATAGCTCTTGGATCCAATGATCCAGATTAGATTACTGTACTGCACTCTACCAAAGGCTGCATATTACAACCCCTTGAAAACCAAAGCTGGTACAGAATGCTTATTAAGCTAATTTTCATGCTTACACCCCCACTCCAGGATACACAGTGACTGACAAAATGTTCCCAGGTGGAATTTAAAAATGATTGCCAACTATTAAGCCAAAACTGAAGAGAAGGAATTAAAGATTTTAGTGTAAAGCTGCAATATTATCTTTTTTCTAAACTTTTTAGATACAAGCAAGAATGACTGTTATTACAGCGATGTGGAAATATCAAGATTTAATCCCTAGAAATTTACTTAAATAAAAATCAGATGTACCAACATAACCAGGGAGCACATCAGGACTAATACAATATGGTCATTGGTATGGGCAGAGGAGAGTTAATCTTCCTAATCCCTGCAGAATTTTCAAAAGTCTTCCCCAGAGTTGAGGTCCGGAAATACAGGGGCAAAAAGTTCACTATAGCTCTTTCCTAAACAGCAGAGCAAAAAGAGAGGGGACAATTTGAAATCTGGTTGTGCTCCTTAGCAGCAGCTAGAAGATCTAATCACAGAGGAGAGAAAAAGCATGTTCCATTCATTTCGTCTGAAAAAGGGGCACAACCGACTCCTTAAAGAGAGAGCATAGATCCTGTCCCTTGCTACTTCTAGATCTGTGCTGCTAGATGCTGATCAGAGCAGGATGGGGTATCAAGCAAAAGTTACATGAAAAAACAGGATTATTAAAACAGCAATATCTGAACAAATGGTACTGCATAAAAATGCACATGTCCAGTATGGTGTGTGTATATCTTTCTTACCACCTTCTTTAAAGGGGGAATACACAAAGAAGCGTAGATATGCTGCTTTACAACAGTAAGTGGAAAACGTCTTATTCTTCCCTACACGTACATATTCTAATACACATGCATGCATTTGTACAGCAATATATGATAACATATATAAATCTCTTTACTTAAATAGAGCAATATATAATCAATAGAAATGACATTGTTTCAAAATTAATGTTCAAATATATTTTTCAACAGAATTTCTGCCATAACTTCCAAAAAACTTTTAAAAGTTTTCACTAGTTTCCACTAAATTAAATGGCATCTATATCAATATATCTATATATCTATCAATATACTATTTTCTTTCTTACATAATTTAGAATGACCTCTGATAATTTAGAAGTTTACTATTTTCCCAATTTATTTTGCAGTTTCACACCATTAGCAGTGTGTTGTACCATCGTCACCAAAACCACATATCTAGAATTTTGTGTGTAATGCAGTATTGTGAAAGTGAAATACAGGTTTGCATACTAAAACTATATGGCAATCAAATTGCTATAGAAAGAGTGTTGCATTGAATGGTCATTAATGTAGCACAGACAGTAAAATATCTTCATAACTGAAGAACCTAAGGACAAATAATAACTAGAGTTCATTCACGGTTATCACTGTGCTATTCTCAAATTACTTCAGCAAAGACTTTCCTACAGATCTCCCATTTGCTTGCTCTACAATTAAACATTATTAAACAAATGTTAAAGGTCTAACAATTTCTAAGTGTGCCACAGCTACCACTTTCTTCTTTGGCCACAAAAACAGTCACCCTATCAAAGGAAACTTGGTTTTCTTGGTGTGATTTATCCTTGACAAATACAGACTGACTAAATATAGAATAGCTATGCTATGTAAGGGCCATCTAGACCAGCATCCTGTTTTAGTGAGTGGCCCAAACCTGTCACCTAGGAAAGAGTGCAAGAATAAAGTGAGTGCACGGTGATAAATCATATCTTCAAGAATGTAACATAAGAATAGCTCATCTGGTCTATGAAAGAAACCACCAGTTGATGATTAGGAAAAGAGGAGAAGGCTGAAACAAGTATAAAGTGATCTGATGTACTTTGAGGTAGACAGACAGTTACACAGACTGACACCAGTCCTGACAATCAACCGAAGTCTAATAGGTTTCTATTGGATTGATGGATTAATAATTTATTYCGGGCCCCTAAAATAAAGTGATCATTAAATCCCCATAAATTTTATATCTTAAGTAGGAACCATGTTTGCCTTTCCTCATTCTCCAAGGAACTCCTATAAGTGATAGCTGTTCAATACAATCACAACTTCAAAGGACATATACAATACATACATTGTATACAATATATATAACCTATGAAGTGCCTGCTTTTTTTTTTACATGTATTCATATTATGCAACCTATAAAGCAACAGAAGCAGTGTCAAATCTCTCGTAGATTGTATTATCCAAGTATAACTGTAAAACTGGTGTTGAACAGAAAACACAGAGAATTAGAGCTAGAAGACTAAGTAGTCTCAGAAATTCTACCAACACTTCCATGGTGGGGATATGGTAGCAACTTTATTTCATTGACTGAGAAATACATCATGATCCAGAAAAGCACTCTCTGAATTTATCACTTGCTCACCTTGTAGGATTAGGCAATTGAAGGAAAAAAGGAAATAACCAGCTTAATTTGAAACAAGAGAGTGTTTTCCTATAGAATGAAATGAAATGAAAATACSAAATTAATTTAACATGTTTGGAAAGCAGTGTAAGCATGGACAACTCCTCTAAAATAACCAAAAGGCAAAAGCTAAACTGGCCATGCAGCTCTTAAAGCTTCTTTTTTTGAAAAAAATACAATATATTTCTCAACTCACTAGAATGACACAATGAAAAATGAAACTCAAAAAAAGTTGCTGTTGCCATCCTAGTCTTCCAGTTCCACTTTCCAAAGCATCACTGTTTCATCAGGGCAACATTCTTCTGTTTATTGATAGGGAAAAGAAACACGGTGAAAAATAGAGCCAGGCAACAGACGGCAAGAAGGAATTTTCTGTAACTGACAGAGATGTGCAGCCCTTAACTATCTCATAGTATAAATACAACCTGCAAATGCTACTTTAAGCTAAAATGTATGAACATGAATAGGCAAGGGGTATAGTTTTTGACAAAGGCAAATGCAGCAACACAGATATTTCAGCACTAATAATTACTAATATTTACTTTTAATTTAAATAAACAAGCATTACTCCAAAAATTGCATATTTTTGAAATCATTCCAAAGAGATTTTTCATTAATTTTCTGTTCTAAAAGATGACTCATGAAACMCCAGAAATAGTTGTGAGAATTTTTTTTTTAATAAAAAATAGAGAAGAACAATTTAACATGACAGACAAAATTATTTATGTGATTTTTTAAGCTATTACCAAATACCAAAGCTATTAGTTTCAAATCAAAAAAATGTATCACAAGTACTGCCAGTTACTATTTTGAAATATTTATCTAATCTTGAAATATCAGGATACTAAAAATGCTAGGCTGAAGGTAAGGAGAGAGGTGACTAACCTGGTCTGGAGAGGGTCTGTGGTTGGAGTGTTGTGGCCTCCCAGGAGATCGGTGGTGGTGGTGATGGTGGTGGTGATGGTAGTGGTGGTGATCATCATCATAGTTATCTGCCATCAGTTTCATTCTGTTTTGTGTCTGTTTAAGTTTGAAAATGAAACAATTGAATTATATACTGGACTATATTAATCCAAGTGTTTAAGTAAGATCTTAGCTCATTCTTAGSTCTTTTTTTTTGGTAGCTGCAAAGATCTAATAACAGAAGTCAGAACTGCTGGTTCATACAAAAGGAAACAGAACAAGAAAGATAAAGTATGTGAGCATAACTTCTATCTCAATTTTCATGCAGAGAATTAGATAAAAGAATATAATAAAAGATATTGTTGTGAGGGATGTCAAAGACAACATTCAGTTTTTCTGAATTTGCTGTTTTAGATCCTGTAATTGTCCAATCTATTATTATGTCTTCCTAAAATCTCATTAAAAAATATAAATGATATCACAAATATTTAAGGGGAGCTACTGTGGTATGTTAACAATGCAGTATGTTAACAATGATGGAAGTTTTTAAATGCACTGAAATCTATTCTTAAACTGTATGCTGAGATCACCCAGCTAGTAGGTACTGTTGTATGTTAAAAGAACCTGAAAACTAAATGATGTAGACCCAGACACTTAGAGAAATAAGTGATTACGAGACCTGACACATTCGACTGAAATTAAAGCTAAGTCTTAGATACAGATCTTGCAAAAAACAAGATCAACACTTTAACTACTGTTTTGAACAGATAACAACATCTACGTCAGTAGRAGGTAATGAGATACATCATGGCCTCCATATCATGATACTCCATATCATGAAACATATGGACTGGAATAATTCAAAACTACCTCACAAAATCAAAAGTATCCTACCACTTAATTGCACAATACCATTGGATGCAGTACTTATTTTCTCCATTCATAGCCTTGAAGGCTCTCTAAGATAAATTTCTTACCAGGTAGCCAAGTTTTATTTATTTTTGTGCTGACGAACAGCAGAATAAAACACAGTTAAGTCTGAAAGGTCTCTTCCAAAATATGGAGGAGCAACTAGAGGAGGTATCTAGTGTCTGGTATCCAGCATGCACTAAATTTACTTCCTGGTTATTATAAATGGATTTTGCTAAAAGAACAAGCCTGTACTTAAAATTCTATTTGAAAAGTTTTATTGGTAAGTGTATTTGACTGGTAAAAGTAAAAACAAAGTGGAAAACTGCTTTTACAGGAGGGTACCCATACACAGTTCATGGGAAAAAAAGAAGAAAAAAAAAAAAGGAAAAAAAATCACCACTCTTAGGGCATCTAAAATATCAAGACAGAGGCAGATGCAAAGTTGTGCATGTACACACACATTAGCCACCGTCAGAGTCTTACTGGGAATCTTTAGAGCACCAAAAGAGCATCTTACCAGTGTGCTACAGAACAGTTATCCCCCAGGAACAAGTAATAGACTACGTGGAAAAATACCTCCTTCACACTGACTGGTATCATTTCATATTTTTCAGTACTGATTTCTGCAAAATGGACCTTTCCATTTTCTCCATCCAGAATAAGAAGATGGAAGCATATAGCTGATTTTACTTAGGTATAAATTTCTACTGATCTCAGAAGACCAAATCTATTTCAACCACAGATAGTGTGCTTGCACATCGATTCAAAGAGGAAGACCTTTATAACACAAGGGTGAAAAAGATGGAGAATTAATAGACAAATAATAACCCACTTTCTATAAACACTGTAATATCCTGCCTCTTTGGGGAAGCTCCTAAGACTTTATTAGTTTATTTTCTTATCAATGAATAGCCTTAAATTTCCTACCTTTCAACTGCATTCCATAAAAGAATGTAAAACTTAAACAAGATGATATATGCAATCCTAAAAGTGTCCCCTGTAATGAGGTGTTGGGGATTAGACGTGTCATGGGATAAGAACTGTAAATGAATGATGTCATCTTTCTAATTTGGTGCTGAAATATAAATAAACCACTTCTAATGTTTCTTCCTTTTAGATGCCAGATTGCAGTAAAATGTGCACGAAGAGACTGTTATTGCTGTAGTGAGCTTCCTTTAGTTTGCCTATTCTGGAAGCAAAATGAGATTTTTTTTTCAGCTCACATTATCATCAAACCATCCAAAAATTTRCATGATTCTTGGGTGTCATTTGTCTCGTAAAATGATTCTGTTTTAACAAAATACATATTTTTAACAATGCTCTTTTGTTCTGTTAGCTCTTCACAACTATAACTAGTATGATTTTGAGATATTGTTTGCCTTCAGCAACTGCTAGAGTGTTACACTTCTATTGTCAACTGTACTTTCCAGGTATGTTTAGCAAAACTGACTATTTTCCAGGTATGCTTAGTACAAGACATGGCATACTTCAAAACATTTCATATACATTTTGGAGAGTGAGCAGGAGGATTTGTGAGGAAATAACAAACATGACGACATCTAGAAAATTGCATGGAGGAGCAACACAATCCTTTTCAGGTCCTTCTAAACAAAAATTTGTAACATTATGTTTCTCTGCTCACTTGCTAAGTCTTTTAATGTATTTCAGGTTTTGAAAAAAMCAGGTATTTTTTATTTGAGGAAGAAATTAATTAACCAAACTGGAACTTGTCCAGAACGCCACAGTTTCACACTGCCATACTTAACGTACACACATATACACACACAAAGGGGTTTTTATTGACCATATGTTTCAGAACCCTGGCTTATCAGGGAGACAATAACTCCTACTCGTCATGGTCCCCTATCAACACATTAGGACCTCGGCTCAGCACTGTCTGCAAAGGAAAAATACCACCTACGGACTTGGCAGTGCTGTCATTTCCCACACTATCCTCAACATACTTGAAAATTTTGTACTCATGAACATACTAGATCTTTGTTCACATCACTTTTGTAACCACAACAGAWAACACACTATGACTTTTCAGGATGATCTGGAAACTAAGAATACGCACTTCACAAAAATTACAGTGATGTTTATACATGTATTTAAACTGTATCTAACCTAATCTGCCTCATCTATTACTCCACAAGCATTATCCCACATCTCAAACAGTTATTTTACGCAGTTCAAAATTCTATTCACATGCTCCTCTCAAAAGCTAATCTCAGCAACCAGTTATCACAGAAACTGAAAGCGCTATTTTTTTTTTCCCCCCAGTAGATTTGGATTAAATTAGAGCGCTCATGCTGACTTTCTCTACAAATTCTACAAATCTGGTCCTTTATCCTGTTGCTCACAATCTAGCCCATTTCAAATGAGACCTGCCTGAGTGAGAATCACTCATCAATACAAATGTAATGTTAAGGACAGACATCTTCCTGAGGTACATGTTAAGGTTCTAGTCTTCCTTTCCCTGTTTACATCTGGAAATTCTGGAAATCAATTTTCAGCTCCAGTTTATTAGGTAACAGTATTCCCTGCGGTACAAATAACATCAGTGGTTTAAGAAGAAATTGGCAATTAAGCTGGCYGCTACTTCCTCTCCCCCATTCCAGACACATTCTCAAGTAAACATTTTTGCCTTAACAATGGCCAAAAATTTATCTGTTTCCCAATTAAGTTGTTATCCCCACCATCCTTCACGACTCAGATACTAACATGGATATGTCCAGATGGATAATTGAACTCAGTCCCTTCCTTTTTACTAACAACCTCCTAATTCACACACTAGTGTAACCTTGCCAAATCTCTGCCAAGCTCTCCACCACCACATGTCAAAGGATGAGGCAGCTGGAGGAGCAGCTACATTAGGCTGAGTGTGTTTGCCTGATGCATAGTCTCCTCTCCCTCAAATAACATCACTATCCACCTCCTGATTAAGAAAGATCTTCATATATATCCCACATATAACTCAGATGAGAAGAGTCTAAAACAAAAGCTATGAAAAAAAATTCCCAAAGATGAGAAAAAATCTGACTGGTCTCCCAAAAAGGAGGTCATCTAAAATTATGCAAACCATTAGTAAAATAATTTCTTTAGAATTCATTTAATTTCTTCCCTTCTTTTAAATGCTGAAGTCCTTAATTCAAAATAGTTATCTTTTTACAGGCATGCTACAGCTGACACATAAGACACAGAAGATACAGAGGAAGAAGTGTTTGGGTAGACAGTCTAGCCTGCATCAAGCCTACAAGCTGGCCTTTAAACCCAAAAATCTGTGAAATGTCCAATTGTATCACCACGTAAAAATTCAACTATTTTGTTGAAAGTTCGAATTAATGTACATAATTACAAATCCATTATTCCATATCAGACTACTGGTGACATCACTACATAGTTTTATTAATTCTTTATATCAATTATTAATTTCAAATACATAATTTTGCAGAATTTGTATTTGAAAACTGTGATCTTTTTACTTCACTGTTTCCACTTCGCCTTCAGTAATATATATATATTTTAACATGATTCCTCTTCATATGCCACATATAACCMAATCATGTAAACACCAGCAATTTTTTACAGGGGAGTTCATTCTTCTCCAGTAACATTTCTAAGATAAGAATGAATTTCTTGTCCACTTGAGAAATACGAAGAAGCCTCCACTAGCAGCATACCAGAAGGTTTCAGATTTCTTCCTGTCAATAAAACTGCTTTCCTGTGATTAACATTCTTAAGCTGTTATTAAAAAAAAAGAAACAAAGAAACAAGAAAAAAAATCACATCCAACAACAAAAATAGGCTTTTAGCAATAAAACTGACACTCTAGGACTTCTAGGACAGATTGCACATATCGCCCCATTGGAAAAGCACTCACTATTCCTAGCTTATATTCACACTGCAATTAGTAGTAAAGAACAGCRTTGCACTGAATTACAGTCTGAAGAATATCCCTCTCTTCTCTCCTCCTTCAAAGACAGTATTTAACTAATGAGTTAAACACCTACCTAACACTCAGGTAGTCCAGTATAATAAAACATTGTTTTAGTATTACAAAACTTAAATGCCTTAAAAGGCAGGATTTTCTGAAGTGAAAAAGATGGCTAGGGAGTTACAGAAGGGAACAGAACAGCATAGGAGACCCACCTGATGCACAAAGGGTCTGAGCTGGTGCAAAAGGCACTGATAAAATTCTATATTGAAAAGCCTTTTTTGGTTCTAAGCTTAATGTATGCTAAATTGTTGATTTCATACTGATGACACAGTAAGTTGTAGTTATAATTATAGATTTTCTTTCACTATAATTATTTACATAACACATTATATGGTCAAACAAAACTGATTTTTAAAAGAATTTTATTTTTTATATAAAATTTTGCTGGAAATAGATTTTTTCAAAATAAAGATAATAAAAATATCATATCAGCCACTTTTGAAAGTGTTTAGTGAGCACCAGGTACACATCTGAGCAGCAGGTTTTAATTTGGCTTTGTACTAGCATAGAAAAAAATRCCTAACTTGTAAAATGCAACAATTCATTAACTGTGTCTCCTACAGAATGTGTAGAGCCTTATTAGCCTGAATAGTTTCCTCATTTTTCTTTCCTTTTTCTTTGAATTTATTTACTAGATTTAATAAACGCTTCATCTATTTCAAAATAAAGGAATGATAGAAGAATTAAAAGCAGCTTAAATCTAGGTACACAGGTATACACACCTTTAGGGCTTGAAACTATTACCTTTGATCATTCAATATTACTATTTGCTAAGCTGTCAAGGTCAGGAATGGTATGTGTAGCTGAATTTCTAACCCACTTACCAAAGAATTTATGATCAACCTCTGTGAGAAAACTGACAGATATTTCTCGTCCCCCTAAAATTTTGTGGAGTTTAAGTCAGGATCTACTGAAGTGAAAGTCTTTGATTGACTGGTAATAGACTCAATAGCTTAACAGCAATCTGTAACTGTAAAACTTTAATATTAAAACTGTCCTTTAAAAAATATTTTAGCAAGGTGGCAATAGGGAACTATGCTTTGATCTGTCATCTGGATCAAGTTACCAATGAAACTCCCATGAATGAGGTTTGAATGAGGAAAAACAGTAAGATTTGTTGCTCTGGGATAAAGGTGTAATACCATTCAATAGCTATTACTTTCCTTTGGATTTTCTTCTCCATCTTTCTTCACTAAATGGAATTTGAAACATTTCTAGAATATTCACTTTTAATAGGTAGGATTTTTCCCTGATTAATACGGTGAGGAACAGATAGACCCATGAGATCCTGCAGTCTACTTATTTAAGCAGKGCATTTAAAAGCCTGAGACCACATTCTAGCTTTGATTCAGCAATAGCCTCTTGTAATCTTCAACAACACAGCAACCCATTCTGACAATCTCACTGATTGAAAGTAAGAATRGTAATACTTACACAAAGCACTTCAAGACCATCATGTAACAAATGCTTATTTCTAGTTTTACAGATTTTACTAATTAAAAACTATTTTAAGCAATATTTCTAATAGTTGATCAAGTCAGTTTCTCCACTTTTTTATTCAGCAAGGTTTTATTCATCTCATCTCTGTCTTTAAACTTTTCTCAGATCAAAAATGATGAGTTCCAATTCCAGCTTTGGAGCCTCTGGAAAACATGTTCCACATCAATGCCATTTAGTTGCAACCTCTTCAAGCATCTTGAGCATATCAGAGATGCACAYGTTCTGCAAAATGATCTGTTATTAAGAGAAACACTAAGCTTAATTTGCCATCTACAAAAAAAGATTTCAGAAGTATACTCTTGAAAAATTTCAGGTGAAGTTGAACTTTTATTCAGTTTCTTGAGATATTTACAGATTTTGAGCATTAGTTCATCAATTATGTAGTTGAAACCAAAAAGATGATTCCCAAAAGACTTCTTAAAAAGCACAACCTTGAGAATGCTCTCCATTCCTGTTATTGCGGTAGCATCCTTCTTGAATCAACATAYGATTCAATAAGGCAAATCCTTAACATACATCTTCTGAATATGGTTTTTCCAGAAGAACTTGTGTCATTCTTCCAGAGATTAAAGGATCTGTTAATTACTGAATATGAAGGTTGTGACATTGATTGATCATGTTTTAAATTTTAATATGGCAAATCTTCTAGCAAAATGCATAATAACTTTTTCAGATAAGGTTATAATGGCAGATCTATGTTAACTATGTTAACTATGAAATTTGCAAGCAAAATATTTATTAAAATTAACAAGATTAAAGTCCAGAAAAACTAGTTGTTTTAAATGTGTCAAAATCAAGCCTAAAAGAGCCCCAGTAGAGTACTCAAAGGCATCATGAGATTTATAGATTGATTCACTGACTTTCTGGGTGCAGGTCTATAYGAGTAAAGAATTAGCACAAAGCAATACAAACTCTGGAAATTCAGAGCAATACAAACTCAGATGGGCTTGCTGAAGTCAACTTCTTTCTTGCAGATCTAGCATYGTCAAAATGTCTATATTCTTTACAGAAAACTATATGCCTCACTTCACTCTCATGCCTTTAAATTAAATATTTGAAAAGGATTTCAGACTTTTACTGCTTGCCTTCAATCATTAAAAATATACAATAACTTTTTTTTAAGGGTTGCCAATGCAGTTAGTTTTTAGACAGTAAGAAAACTCTAATACAAGAAACTTATGTTATGATGAATACAAGTTCGCAAGCACACATCAGTAACCAAAAGATAGCAAAACCACTACAGTATGCTAATTAACTAGAAACTCCAGATGCTAAATAACTATCATAAACATATGAGTACTGGAATGCATCCTTGTGAGTAAGAGTTATATTTTACTGAGTACTTTAATTATGCATTTTCCTTTTATAGTCACCCTGTAATGCAATGTATCCTTTTATATTTCTACCCTTAACTAATTTAACATGGCTTTTCCTGCTTTGTTTCTCCCTCTCCATTGCAGAACACATTTCTTCCCGCCTGTTAAAATTCCAAATGGGCTAATAAGCCTGGGGTTTTTTTCCCCTGATATAGGATATGACTTGTCTTGGAAAGTGTGAGAGACGGGATGCATGCAGGCCAAAGGCGTGCATGATAGCTTACTGGAGAAAAGTTTGACTAAGCCTCACTTGTAACTGTCTTTTTTTGACCCTATGACTGCCACATAGAAAGCAAAGAACTTAATGATGTTTTTATACCGAAAAAGTATTAAGTGTATGATATTTTTCCTTTTTCTCATCTACAGCTGAACTTCATTCACGTGATATTCAGCATGAAAAACTCTTCTCATTCTCATAATCTACATATTACCAGAACTCTATGTCAGTACGCCCTATACCCCCTTCCCCACATTCTCAATATGGAGAAGAGGAAATGGCAATGACTCAAAGCTCTCCTGAAATTCAACCTTCCTCTCAGGGCAGAGRGGAGTAAATGCTGGTCATATTAAAAGCCCAGACCCCTATAGAGCAAAGGGTTCAGGGAAAGCGAAATTTTGTCACATACTATATCTGAAATGAAATCCAAATTTTGATGCAAGAAGCCTAAAATATGCAGTTAAAGAGCAGAACCATTCCGAAATGATGATGATAAAAAGCAACATCCACAAAGTTTTGCAGATTATTGTTTTTTGAAGGTTAATTATTGTTTTGAAGATATCTCAAAGTATGTCATAAAACAGATCTGAGTAAACCAGAGTAATATAGAAAAGAAACTGGAGAACGTTTCAGGTTAAAAGAAGCATGAATGAGGAAAAAAAAAAAAAAAAGGAGGAGATTGTGGGAGAAAAGCATCTCATCTATTCATCTGCCAGGAAGCAAATAAGACAGGAACAATTTACCCATTTAAGACTGAGAGGAATAGTGATTGGAAAGTAGTTTCTCATGAGGACTTTGTCAAAGATTTCAATCTGACCATACAGTGTCAAACAGAAGCATAGAAGTTTTCCACATATTTCAATTCATTTTAAATTAAAGTACTATTTAACTGGTATTAACAAGCATGACACCTGCTGCTTTGAAAGATTACAAAATGTGACTGACTTATCCTGAAAGAAGTCAGACTACATAATAAGTCTCTCTTTTCACAAGTTGAAGGGTAATAGTCCTCTCACAAACACCAGCTGGGTTATTAGACACTTGGCAGATTGAGATAGACAGCAGTTCCAAGTGCCAAGMAGACACTTATCTCAAGTACTCAGGCCAAATTTCTTCTTTCCTGTCACTTGTGATTGAACAAAGTTATGTTGATTTGAACATGGCCCGTCTGACTTTTCTGTTGTAGGCTCTGCGTTTGGAGGCTGTGTTTTGAAGCCTTTTTAAGTTCTATGAATTAAAAGTATAGCTTGAAGGGCAGGAAATATCTTGTAATAATACAGCATACTCGGTAATATATAGGCTAAAGTCATGCGAAAAGTATTTGTCTGAGTCTTACTGCTAAACTTGGTAATTACACAGAAGTATGTAAGAACATAGACACAAAGAAGTGGGTTAAAAAACATAATTAAAGCTCTGAAACAGTAGCTGCCTGAGGACATCTTAGGCCAGGTCCTACTAAATGAAGACAAGTAACATAAGATAGTAGGTTTCTCTCTCTYTTTTTTTTTTTTTTTTKTYKYCYCCMMCAMYKYTTTTKTTTWAAAAAAAAACAGGAAATAACCCATTAAAAAGATAATTCCTCATAATTATTATTTAGAAAAAGATATGACTCAGAAATTTCAGGAGCAAAGTAGGATCTTTGCAGTTGWACAGCTAGTAGCACTGGTTGTCTTTCAGTATTTTTAATGTCTTAATAATAGCTCAGTTTTAAATTTTTGCAGTTTCATTACCAAATGTGTGAGTACAGCCAACATGTTTAGTAATTTCCCTGGAACRAATATTTCTTCTGAAGTAACTACTTTGACCAAGTAACCACTATCAGCTACACACACACACGTTTTCTTTCTCGGTGGAAAACCCCGTTGGGGCTATTGGGTGCAGCAGCACACTCACTCATCCCTACTAAATACATCTGAACACGTGCAGCACAATTGCAACAAAAAYAAGGGTCCTGAAAGTCCAGAGTCCTGGACTATTTCTGCGTTCAAAGTTGGAAGAAGACAACGTTATGAGTGATAATAACCACTGTAAACAGAAGAGGGACAAAAGCACRGCAGAGTGGTCAAACGTGGCTGCAGTTCACACATGAATGACTTCTTACTGGCAGTAATACAAAGAAGATCTGTGGCAATAACAACATGAACAGCCCTGTGCTCCTACAGAATTTCCATCTGAGAAATTTAAGGCAATCAGAAACTTTAGCCTAGTTTAGCAGCACCAGAAACAGAAGCAGTACTGATCAGGAACCAAATATAGACTCCAGCAYAAACCAGGATAGTGTTACAGACAGCGAGGTCTGCAGATGGTAAAGTCTAAAGACTCTGTAAGAAAGCAGRGCTTGACTCTTTCTGTTCCCACGCTCACTAAACATTAGAGGACCTAAATGCAATTAATTAATACACAATGTGAATAATGTTTGGGGCTGCCAGGCTAATCACAATCACAACAATTTCTAACTCTACTCTTCCTAAACTCTAATATAAACAATATTTCTTATAACATAAAATATACAGTGCAATACAGTTGAATTAATGTAACAGGGAAAATTTAACTTTGGGAAATGGGTTATTCTTGAGTACTTGATGTCACCACCATAATATTACATTAGCACTATTTCTGATGTTCTTAACCAGAGCTGTATATATAATGCAACTGGTTTCCTCCAATTCTATTTTTCTCCCTTGCTGTTGAAAGCATTCTCTGAAACATTTGGATGTTACTTAGGAAGAAATACTTCTATGTAATGCATGTAGGAGAAAATATTGCTAGTGGTTAATTTGTTGAGAAACTGTGGTTACACAGATTTTTAAAATTCCTTGATTGTTTTTCACCCTTTTTGTTTCATTAGCAGTATGTTCATGTGATGAAATATAGAGTAGTGAACTAATAGACCAGAGGAGGCTGCCAAACACCAGCTTTGCCTCTGGCCAGAGTATTCTGTACACCTGCAGTCTTGAAAAACATTGGAAAGGTTTCTAATTTCATGTTTTGAGAAGAAAAATAAAAGCAGTTCTCAAGCAGTTAGAAGACTTTGCATTTTGGCCAATTCCACTTACTATTTTGGCTCTATATCCCAGAAGTGAAAAGAGGCAACTGAGACATTTACTTGCACTATCCAAGTTCTGAATGAATCAGTCACAGAGTAGTGTCTTCTGCTCCTACTAAAATCCCTTGAGATGTTCTAAAAATGGCCTGTAAGCTAATTATTTCATGAAGGATTGCATCAGTAGACAAATTTCTCTAAAAATATCTATCTTGGAATACTCYACAGATATCTTGGCTAGGGTGGTTATAAGGATTATGTAATCACTCAGCCAAACCCTAGTGGTGATCTTGTTTAATGTTCTACTTCTGAATGGTCTTTTAAATCTTTAGAAAGTTCTATGGCTTTCAAAATACAGAATTTAGTGTATGAATCAAAGCAATTTGTTTTATTTCTTTTTGCTGGGAGGGCATTAYCATGCATTGCATTAATTTAAACTAATCAGTGTTTCACTGGCAGATTACAGCAAGTAAAAGAATTGTGTAACCATTACAACTAAATATGATCATTCTTTATGAAAATGATGTCTGCAATATGTCAATATTAAGGTCTCCAGTTTTACAGGTGGATATGCTGTGTACAAATAGTAAATTAGTACAACAGAATTTCTCACAGCTTAGAAATAAAAGGAGTTTAAATAAAATTCACAGTGTCAGAATCCTTGAAAAGACTCCTAAATTCATYCACACAAATTCTAGTTTGCTCTTTAATATATGTGCATCTKTAGCCTCACATTTAAATCACATGTATTTGTTATAGTGTTCCTATTTCCCTATGCAGGCAGTATATTTCATTGAAGAAGCTGCTTCTGCTTTTTCACTGTGAAGAACTGGGACAAATTATGCTAAAAGCAGTATGCCTTGGTAGTTTAGAATCTGTTTGTCCTTCTTACTCTTGGTTTAAGAATTCYTGACATCCTTTAGTGTGCCACTATAATTGAAAATATTATTTTCCTAATACCAAAAGCTAAAGTTAATTAGAGAAAGGCATCTAATTGCACATTTAGTCCTAAGAGCATCATTTAAGTTATGAACTATTTAAAAAGAGGAAAAAAAATTCGAAATTTCTGAGAGACATTTTTTAAACACTATTTTCTTAAGACATCCTATTTATCATTTTATTCTATTTCAGATTAGTATTGGGGCTGTCTTTCTCAGTCTTTAGACACAGCTRAACCATGGATATTTTACCTACTTGTCCATATGTAAAAGTCATCCCACACTGAACACTGACAGAAACACATTTATAAAAGAAACAAATTAYTGAAGAGATAGAAGCGTATAAAAATGTTCCACTAAACATATTTTATKGTTAGATAATTGATTAAGTTTTTAATAAAGGGGGGTAGGGGCACAGATGGCTTAATTTTTGCATTTGGAAAGCGCATCCAAATTGAGTAGTAACTKACTCCACTTTTTATAAGGCAAAACATACTGAAAATAAAAGATAATGCTAAGAGTATGACATGGACAGACAAAGGAGAAAATACCCCACGCTTGAGGAGCCAGTCCACTCTCTCGTCCCTTCGGCACAGTGGTGCCTGTGTAGACAATGGCCTCCTATTGCCAGGTATTGGAAAGTGCTTGGCATTTTTCTCCCTCACATGGGAAGTTTCATGTTCTTTTCCGGTGGCATAATTTTAATATTCTTTTGACACCACTTTGTGAAAGTTCATGGCTAGCTGAGATGCTTCCAGCTGAAATAGGAAATACACCAGGCTGCTGCTGGAGTCCATCGGAGTGACTGGAGCAGTTGATCACAGAGCAAGTCTGTGGCCAATGCAGCTATATTTGCATTCAGGCAATCCAGCCTCAGTGCAAGTCTGTGATACATTACAGCACTGCGATAGAATCTGTTTCTTTGGCCTTAATCCAATAACAATAAAGCTCTATGAGTAACCTCAATACTTTGGGTTACTCCACTGAGTTTAATAGAATCGACCTCCTGAACCTTTAAGACATCTACTACATACTGTGCCCTATCTCTTTAAATATGAAGCAGGCTTTTGATGCTTACAATAACCTCACATGGTGGGAGCCTGCAGAGTTTTTGTACAGCGCTTTCAGTAGCAGTAGATAAATTTGCAAACATTTTGATGTTCCTACTAGATAAGCACCTATAAATGTTACAAAGCATATCCATTAAAACTCCACAATCTCTTCCCTTAACCATGACCCTCAGTGGCCGTCTCAGAGTTAGCAAGGTCAAAGAACAGTATTGGCCCTTCCTTCAGCACACATAAGCATTAAGGAGGAGGATTCTCATTCTTTCTTAAGGGGAAAAAAAAAATCTGACTCTAGGAAAACTACTTTTCTCAATGAGAATTTCCACAAGAAGACAGTGACTTCACTTACTCCACAGATGATGCTCCAGGGCGTCTCATGCTTTGGAAATCTTGAATTCTGATAAATGATGGATACATACTGCTCTTTTTCTCACATATTTCAAAGTTTGTAAGGATACAGTGAGATCATCAATTCAATAGCAATAACACCAAACCGCATTCAAGGATTTTAAAGCTCTTGGAATACAATGTTGCACATTTTTAGGTATCATCCATCGCAATGACTCACAGTACAGCATAATTTGAAATGTCTATAAATAGAGATTTAGAGTTTATCCGTATATATTATTAGGTCTAGGATGCCACTGGGTAAACAGCAACAGAAGTAGGGTCTCAAAGAGGGAGAGACAGAAACTCCCCAAATTGCAAACAAAAGAAGCTAATGAAAAAAAAGAGATGTACGGTGACACAGCATGAGGGGCAWAGGTTCAGAATACCTTTTATTTAGGTCAAACTGATTCACCTACATACACACCTTCAYGGCTATAAAGATCACAAAATAAAACCTGATAAAAACAATCTTTTCTATTTTAAAAGGAGACATCTCATCCTCATTGAAAGCTAACTTCAGATTATTGCTTTTTTACTAAAATGACARCTCTCTGAAAAACAGTGTCCTTAGGAGACATGTGATAGGAAAAGAGAGCAGATAAGCTTAGGGGTAGCATCATTAAATTAATTCCATAACATAATGTGGAAAATGAAACAAGATTATTTAAAAGAATTTCAGGACATTGCTTCCGCATGAGCTTTGTTAATAACTAAATCATTACATGTAGGATTCCAAGAAGGTTAAAATACTTTAAAGGCAAATTTCTAAATTAATCTAACATTGTAACWTAACAACAAATGATCCCCCAACAGCTTGTCTGCATAATTTTTAACACATAATCTGCATTGACTGCTGTTCCCCACCGTAACAGTTACCAGTCTATGATTTTTCAGCTCTAATAAAACAGTGAAGTAAAAATCACGTTCTCAAAGGAACATTTCTTACAATCTGAAAGGGATTTTCAGATTCCTAAGGGGAATTTTAGAAGTAATTGCCAGGAATTGTCAAAGGAAGATAGCGAAATAGATGGAGAAAWGTAACTTTCTCCTGAAATGCAGTAGAAAATACTTTTTTTGTTTAATGAAGAAACCTCCTAAAACAGAAAGATATGAAAAGAGATCCTTGGATTCTTTATGGTCTGCATTTCTCACTCTTTGTCCTGCTGCCTTGATGAGAGCCCAGCCCTCTGTAGCCATGAATAGAAAGCTTCCTGTTTGATTGGACAGGGATATGCATCATAAGTCTATCTGCTGCTATGGAAATACATAAAGGGAACATAGCTTCTTATCACTGCTCACTATTGGGTTTTGATCATGAAARCAAAAATTCCCTCTACAGGTTCAGAACAGGAATGGAATTGGGGGCCTAATGTTTTACATCGTCTATTTGGTCACCTTCTAATATTTAGAGATATTTCTCCTTTTATTGTTACATTAAGGTGGAGAAGATAGAGGTTTATTTTTTTGTCTTAATCTTTCAGCAGTGTAACAATTGTGGAAAACATGGAATGGGAGGAATAAAGCCATTGGAAAAAATCTGATGCTACAGTTGACAATTCACTAATGTCCTAGTTCTCCAAAAAGTGATTCACAATAGATTTACCATTCTCTACTAAAAGAGACACAGCTAGAATAGTAGCCATTTCATAAAAAAAGAGCAAAGTGGATATACTAGAAAGCAGAAAGCATCATTTTTGCCCCAAGTGCAAATACTTTTATGTAGGAAGAGTAGCAGTAACAAGCAATGGTGTTGAGTATACATGTGGAAGATTTGGAGGTTGACAGTGGTTCTGCTCAAAGAGATTAAAGAAATATGAATGATCCCTACAACCTCTATTATCAGATAATGCTCAAGTTTAGTAAAGTTGTGACCTAGTTAAACCACATTCCTGTTTCTTCTGTCTCCTCTTTCTTGTGGTGTCAGAGATAAAAGAGAGATTATTTTGGCATCAATTTAATCTATTTAAAAAGCTTTACTGAAGATCTTTATCACTATAAATAATGGAGATATTTGAAGTATTTGGTTACAATTCTAACCAAAGTTATCCAAAACAATGACTCTCTAGAAACCCTTTTCTGCTGTTCCTCTGCTCTTGCTGAGGAAGTTATGAACACTATTCAGCAAAAGATTGAGGAAAAATAAAAGAAAAAAAAWTTTTTTTAAAAAAAGAAAATCAGTYTTCTCACATATTTGTTAAGTGTTTTAAAAATATTCATAATAAATATCATGGAGTATGGCAAAGCTGCTTATTCATTTACTCCTCACTAAGGACAAATGAGGATGATAAAAAGAAAGGATCTGAAACACATGAGAAAATAACTGTGATTTCTTGTCCAAAGCTAAACAAAACAAAAATCCCTACTATTTTTTAGAACCTAACATCTTCTGCAGAAGCAGCACAGTTGGATCAAATAGTAAAAAGCATAA
This sequence comes from Eudromia elegans, assembly GCA_003342815.1. NCBI lineage: Eukaryota > Metazoa > Chordata > Aves > Tinamiformes > Tinamidae > Eudromia > Eudromia elegans. The sequence goes on from PTEX01000067.1 coordinate 114,109, forward strand.
AGCCTATCTGCCTATTTAGCATATGAAATTTGGGTGAAATGTCTCCTGGACAGTCGACTGACCTGAGACATGTGTGCATCGTAGCTGGCACCCAGGTACTTGGCTGGAATGTCTGTAATGAAGTCAGCATCATGAGTGGGTGGTAAGTTCATACTCAGGGGCTGTTTCCTATTTCTATAGACCTGTGGGAGAAAGCTATAATGATTAGGTGCATGAGGTCAGGGCTACTGGGAATTTAGCTCAAGAGCAACTTGAGGCTCACCTTAACTTTCTGTTACCRAATGCATGAAGATCTACATATGTAATGCATGATTCAGAAGGAAGAATCGTAACACTGACTATGAAGTATGTCCTAAATGTTATTAACGTGGCATGCTCAGTTGGGAAATGGCACACTGCCTAAGAGCAGAGTAGTTACTTTTAGAGGCTAAGGAGACCTGAAGGATTTTGCTCAACAATATTCTCCACCTCCTCAAGTAACAGCYAGAGGACTCAGTCTCACAAAGGAAAACATCAGATACAACTCAGACATGTTCTGAAAAACATCTTTCTCAATTTTTTCACCTGTTCTGAAAGAGGAAAGGTTTTTTTTAACAACATATGCAAAYGACACACAGCACAGATCATTAGTACCTAGGTTATCTGAACTTCTTCTGTCCTCCTGCTTACCCTGCTGCTCCCACGGTACCTCTTTTACCTGTAAGTATTAACTTCTAAAAACTAAGACAAGTAGTCACTGCATTGTATATCTTCATGTTATTTTAAATATTTCAGTTAGACAGAGAAGGGATCCTTGGTTATCATTTAYTATATGTACCATATCACTTATGACAATTTCCCTCTATAATAAATTAGAACACAAAATTGCTGTGATAAAATTCATTTCTACAGTTTACAACTACATGTTTACTATTAAAACCTCAAATGACTTGGAATTTAGKAAGGCAAGGTGATTTTTATTCATTTGGGAATGTAATTTAAGAATAATTGTGATTTCCAAATAACCTCTCAGAAARCCTGGAACCTTCTGGACAGACAATTATTTTACAAAAGATTACAAGTAACTGAACAGAAAAGGTTAGAAACAGTCAAGAGAAACGATAGATCTTGCTTTACTGCAAAGAGCTCTGCTCTCCTATGTTGCAGGTAATGAAGAAAGTGGAAGCTATATGAGGAGGGAAATCAGAAAGGATATCGGCTGCATATAGTATGAGCCAAGCAAACATGCATTTAAAAGCATAACAACCATAAGGAAGCAATTCAGAAACATGTATAGTAAGTACCTCCTACCTTTTGTAACTGTTGTCACATGTCATGCTTGGCTTGAAGACTTTCAATACGAGGTTAGAATAAACAGAATAAAATGAAAATAATGTCAATCTTCAGTTGTCATAAAAGTATGAGAATGAATGTCTCCCTACCTGTTGTTTTAACTGATGTACTAATCTGTCCTTCTCTCGTTTAAGAGCCATTACTTCGTCCTGAGTCTTCTTTTTCTTTGAAGCAGACAGCTCAAGCAAGGCAATGTTTGCATCTTTTTCACTAATTGCAGCAAGCAATGCTTCCTGTCTGATAAAACAGAACAAAACAAAATTGTTTTCTTCTCAGTTAAACTGAACAAAAGTACCTCAAGGGCTGTTTCTTTTAACCTTCAAGAAAACAACCAATTACAGTCTCAACAGCCTTTAAATAGCAAATATTGCCAGGCAAAATCAAACCACAAAGTAAGTTGATTAGCCAACAGGTTATTTCTATTGATTTTTCACAATTTTAATATATCATAAATGCTTATCTCAGTATATTTTATAGCCATATAATATGGCTATAATTTGGTACACCAGAGGACTCAATACAGAAATTACTACTCTCTAGACATCTTCCTCTCCTTCACCCAGATGTGTTCCCCTAGATTATTATGCATTGCACCATCATGCAACCAGAAATCCAAAAGCAAAGTACAACATCTAGAAAATCAGTTCTTTGCTCTAACAGTTCTTGAGAAACCTTTACCTTTGGAACCTCGACTCTTCCATCTCTGTAAAGGAAACAGAAACTCACCGTACTCAGAAATATTCAGAAACACATAGAAGCTGGCCAGGTCATATCCTAAGAAGTCCATGAGGACATATGACAACAGTGATGTTTAGAAGCTTAGATCCTAGTACAGCTTATTATTTTTTATACTCTAAGAGGACTGCGTTGGCAATACCACAATCTGCCCTTTATTTTCTTAAATAAAACATATATATTCACTGTCTGCAAAGCATTCAATAACAGACTATGACTTATCAGCCAAGACAAAGTATATTATATTTAATAGCTTTTAGAAAAGAATATGTTATGGCCTATGGCTTTTTCCAGAACTATATAAGATCAATCATTAAAAAATAAACATGAATAAATGAGCCATAAATTAACCTTAAGCTCCAACTGCTAATAAATGTAAGAATATGGCTCATGAACTTCATACAGTCAAGGTGAGCTTAAACTTTGGAATTCTCACAGTCTTTGTGCTTGCCAGCAAAAACGTCAAGAAAGCTATTTCACTTTGATTTCAAAGTTCCTAATGTATTAATGTAAATATTTAAAGGACAATATTTCTGATGGAGTCAAAGAAAAACAACCCATTTATTTTACTCTCAAAGTTATGAGACATGGATCAATTTTAGATAAACAGTTGCATTTTATTCATACACTTAAATACTCCCATTTATTATTCTGTCTTCTTCATTCTTATCACAGTTAAGTGATGTTTAAAAGAGCAAGAGGATGCCATAAGTCTCCAACAGTTTTGATTTAAATAAAAAGTTATTAATTACTCTTAATAATAGGTATTAAAGAATACGAGATAGTGAAGGATCAACACATCTCTAATGTTGATCTGAACGTTACAGCCATAAAGATTGAGATACAAGTTTACTCCTTTCCACAAACCTCAAAGTAACACAAAAAAAAGTTACTGCAAAATAATTTGTACCAAACCCTCAGATTTTTCACAGGTTACATTCAAATAAGATACTAATTCTCTAATATTTTCTCTACAATCTGAATTTCTAAATGCACTGAGATAGCAGGAAAAAAAAATCACTTTCATATTCAGTTATTCCTCTCGCTTTGCAGAAAGGGAATTTGGGCATCATATAAAAATCTACATATATACTGTCTTTTAATGCCTGGATCAAACAGAAAGAAAAATACAACACAATAGCATTTCTTTTCTGCAGCACATTTTACATACAAGTCTAATTTTTGTTTTAGATGTCATCRCCCCTGTTTTTGGAGGGCAGTTTTTGGTAGCAATAGTACAAATACAGTACAGTAGAGTATAAACTGATAGAAATTGTGAGAAACAGGTACTCTGCAAACAAAGACAGTATACTGCATTCTTGCATAAAACACTCTCCTAAATTAGAGTAAATAACATGATATTAGCTTCTCTGTAGTTATCTCACAGTATATTGCACTCAAATTACAAGATTAGTAAAAGTTTAGACAATGCTGCAATAGTCTGCATTAACGAACATTCCCCACCCAAAAAAACAAGATCAGCTAGCCTCATGGAGCTGTTCTAACCTACGGATGTTGAGAAAAGACTGCCCAAGAACACAGAAATATAGATTTATACTGAAATCATTCTATGGCCATGTGGAAGGATGGATCCCTCCCGAGAAACAGGCAAGCACACGCTGAATGAAGCGCTCCTGAAGCAGCCTGAATGGGACTCGGCTTCAGTTCAGAAGCTGCAGAGCCTCATTTATCTCGGTGACGAGGTGTTTGAGGCTGGGCACGGTGCCACGCTGGAGCTGGCTGCCCTGCGGCGCGCTGGGGGCACGGGCAGAGCGCTCGGCATCTGTCTGCACCTGCCTGCACAGACACGCGCCTGGAGCTGGGCCACGCGCTATCTGCCTCCACTGCCAATGGATAATGTGAACAGTAATAACCTCAAATACATAATGCTGTGGCGTTTAATAGGCATCCGGGTTAACAAGAGTTCAGCACGGCTGGACTGAAGTGTATTTTCTACCAAAGGACACACTTTGCTTGCTTGCATCCTTAGGAATTAGGCTCCTACTTCAGTACAAAAGGAAGATGGAGAAGCCAAGAGCTTCTATTATCTCTAGAGCACAAAATAAAAACGCAGGTTATGGCAGGATGACAACTGCATGACCTAACCTATGAACACAGTTCCTCCCTGAGCCTCTGAAAGATGTAGCTTAAAAAAGAAGACACAGTCTATGTTAGTGAWGCTATAAGTGCACCCAAGCATTTAKGAAGCTGCTGGTGTGGATAGATCTGGAGCTCCACATCATTACAYCTCTTTGTTACTAAATATCACACACAAGTCCACCCTGGCAGCGCACCTGAGACTTCCTGTGGAAGAACAAAATCTGAAGTGATTTACTTTAGCTCCCCTGTGACTCTGCTAAAAATGAGGGTGTATTACCCTCTGTGGGAAAAACTTTTGAAATATTATTTGACCAAAAGAGACAAGGTTGAGATGCAAACAAAACAGCTGACAGGAACTTTCTCACTATCAAACACGAAGTAAACTTCATTCAAAATGTAAAGAGGTGGAAAATCCTTCATCTAAGTCTCTCAGGTGAGTAGTGTACTTCCACTTCACCTCTGGAGACTTAACGGAATCACGAATTTCTGTGATTTTAGAAAACCAGGACCTGAACTGGCACCAAGAACAACATACAGTCTGATACACTCTCCAKCTAACATGCTTAAGAGTGTAAGTATAATTTATAATTCCTAATTATCTACTCTATCAGCAAAAGAAATGACTATCCAAATATAGTTCTGTAGAGATGTTATCACTATTTGCAGCCAAAATGTCTCCTTATTGTTTAATAAATGATGGTAATAAAATACATTTTAAAATAATTTATTAGAGCAGTGAATTAAACGACATTCTTTAACAGTAATATTTATAAAGAGTAATCCTTTTTGCTATTCGTAGTTTTTCCTCTCTTTTTTGGCAAACTAATCTGTTATACAAATACTGGAGTAGCACCTCTAACACCAAGAAAAATCACTCTAACCATATGTAGTAAAATTAAGTAAACTCGTAGATTAATACACRTTAAATCTAACAGCATTCGCTACACAGTGGTAAGAACTCCATTTTATTAGTCTACTTAGCATTTTTCTTTAGCTTATCAAGTGTTAGGAAAATAATTCCTAGGAACCTCTATCTATACAGCCTCCATTACATAACAAGAAGGACTTTTCCSAGGAAGAGCAAAACTCTAGAAATGAAACTTCTTTTCTGGCAAAGCCTGAATGCATTCAACAGCACAGCAATCTCAAGTACACTTCCTCAATACGAAGTCAGTGAATACAACTGTATCTTGATAATCACACCTGCAACTGTGAGTTCAAGGCCTACAGTATTAATGATTCCCATAAAAAAAGCACCAAAAAAGTTTGTAAAAATATCTTAATGTACCTAGTGTTACTAACATACAAAAAGAAATATGGTAGCAATAATTCCTTCATAACAACTAGTGATTTATTTATTCAAGCAAGTAGAATTCYGCCTAAGCCTACTCCAGACTCCATTCTGTTTGATAAGGCACTTATACATATTGATTAGATCTCTGTTCAGTCTTCTCTTCTCAAGGCTAAACAGGCCCAACTCGCTGARTATTTCCTCATAAAATAGATTCTTCAGTCTCTTTGTCGCTCAACGCTAGATCCTCTCTAGGAGCTCCACATCCCTCTTATACTGGAAATCCCAGAATTGCATCCAATACTCCAGGTGCAACCTCAACAGAGCTGAGCAGAGGAGTAGGATCTCTTCCCTCGCCCTGCTAATGAATGACAATACACTGCAGAATAAATGACATTGTACTGCATAGGTCAATTCTCAGTGAAGTACAGAGGTATCTTGGAGAAACTATCAACTATTAATCTGATAAGASTCTTAGCAAATATGACAACAGACCACTGCAGGTGGCATTAAAGAATAACTRTAACTAAAAAAAAAATCCCATACACAAGGCTGCAGACAGCAAGTGATTATCAAAGTAACTCAGTTATAAATGTAGCCTAGCACCTGAAAAGTGCAATCTTATGGATCTCTAGCAATACAGATATGCATTTGTGGAAGTGTCTGTCCTGAACTGAAAAAATTACTTAATACGAAAAGGAAGCTGTAGTATACTAGAAAGGAAGATAAGATAATGCAAGAAGAAATAAATCTATGAAAGACTCTGTTGAATGCCAAACTGAAAAAGTATATTGTATAGAGTATTTTATCAAACTGCAGCCTAAACAAACGTCAAATGGAATAATTTCTTTAACAAATATGGGCAACAACTGAGCAAAAAGGGTTGTTCACTAACATATATTTAGTCAAGATTAACTATAGATAAAAGAATGTACTAAGAACAGATTTAATAACCCTAAACTGTCATTCAGCTTGTAGGAGGTATTCAAGATACAGCTAATAAAACACAAAAAATGGTTCTAACCACCCACAAAAAATTCTCAGTAGTATAAAACACTGAAGGATGACCACTAAGATAAATGCTTTCTTTTGAGAGCTGCCTCGCAGTTAACCTTCCTAAAGAGTCTCCCAGAAACCTCTAATCATAATACATTGCATTGCCACTTATCACAGTCAATTTAGAAGCGAACTCTGTAAACACCCCTGCTTTACTCCCCACCTATGTTAGTCTAAGAATAATTTTCTGAGCTTTAATAAAAGAAGTCATGACAACTTTCAGGGAGGTGGGGGGRACTCTTAGCAATGGTACAACGGCCACCTAAAAGAATCCCAAGATTAAGATTTATAGAAACAAGACCTTTGGAGAACTTTTACAGCCTTTCTTACTTAAGCCATTCGGCATGAAGTACAGAAACGCAACTCARAAAGTCACCATTAAAGTTAAATCAAGTCAGAAATGTTTGAACTAATGATATACAGTAGAGTACTCAGCCAGTTTCTTACGTGCTAATCGCACTGAAGAGAAAAAAACAGCTCAATCAACTTTTTGCCTTTAATTATTGTTTTCTTTCCCTCATGACCCCCAGTGTCCAACCTTAAGTTCAGTAGGAGGTGACTAGAGATAGACGGTGATGAGAGATCCTGTTTGAAACAGCTTCTCTCTGTCACTCCTAAAGCAAATAAATGGTTTGTTAAAACATGCTGTTAATCCATTATGGATGTGCATGCATCTTAGAAAATAAACCTCAGAATATTATTGGTATTTTAAAGCTTTTTCTTAAAAAAAAAAAAAATTCTGGTCCCATGTAGAAGTTTAAAATCTTCTGCATCAGCGTTCTCAGTCATAGGTGGCCATGTGACGCAGACAGGCACATTCAGTCACTGTGGACAATAACTACAGGACTACATTTCTAATACTAACAGAAAATCTGTTTCAGAGTACATGGCTACATACAACTTGCAAAAGTAGCAATTTATAATTTACTCCTTTCGAAAGAACAGTTATTTCACATTGTGTGCAAGGAACAAGTTCCTTTAAAGMACTTCCCAAAGGGAAAGCGCCTTGATCTGACACTCCCGGTTGGCTGAGCGCCCCYGTGGCGAGTTGATAGTCGCTGACCGCCGTGCCGCACCGCACGCCTGTCTGGCTCACTCCATTGCCCATGGCACAGGCGTACGGACACACAGGCGGCCACCTCATGCATTTGGCCTCCTCCCGCAGCCCAGTGTCCTGATCACCACGGCCTTGTCCACTCGCTCTCCAGGTATCAGTCCKGGGATCTGTCACCCGGTCCTGGCCTTTGCTGGGAGTTCAGGCCAGGTGGAGACACCAGGACTCAGGTTGCACAAGGACTAGAGACACTTCACGCAGTCACACCTGTGATGGACACGGATCTTCATTGAGAGAAAGGAGCACCAGGAAGAAGCAATCGTCCTTCTTGAGGCAGGGAAACTTCAGGGCAAAGGCAGAGATGGAAGAGAAGCTTACTCTGCCAACAGCAGAGGAGTTTCCTGAGGCAGCAGCCTTCCCACCATTCATCCTTTCCCTCCTGTCTCCCTATCCAGAACCTCCATTAAGTGCCTTTCAGTTAGCAGCTTAATTTTTTTCATTTTTTCCTCCTTACCAGCAAAATGAAATTTGCACACAGGCTTTTTCTTAACAAATAAAAGCCATCCAACATAACTGACCATATTCAGAGAAAGATTTTAAAAGGTAGGTAAAGATGCAACTCAGTGCCTCTCTTTGGGGGCTCCTTTTCTAAGGAAAGCTGAGCCCTTGATTGCCCTTTGAACTCTGTGAACTCTTTCAGGCCCATAATGTTGCACTTCTGATGTCTTGATGATTTATGTTTCAGAAATGACAGATGAGTAAAACAAACCCCCACAGAAGAGACATATTCATCTCTGCAACCAATTACATCACAGCTTCAGACATCGCACGTCAATAACCGCGGCACTATCATTTCCCTCAAACCGACAGCACGGCTCACGTGTGAGGGCAGGCAAGGCGCAAGCTTCAGKCTCTATGAGAAACGTAGAGGCACCACAATTCACCACGCCATACAGCACTGCTGAAGGAGTCAGGAGCCACCAACTATTTTAGACTCTTGCAGTTTCTAACTAGAATCGACTTATATTGTTCATTTGGCTTTATGTAATTCTCTATGGGAACACAGACACCACTTAGTTAAAATACATCTGCCCATTGTAGGCCAGACCCAACACAGCACGGAGGGAGAAACCCCGAGAAACAAGGAGGACGACGTCCGAATCCATGGGGTTGGGTTACAAGGGAGCACAGCACTGCACAGAGTCCACCTAAGTTAAACAGGAAAACAAAACTAAAGGTAATCTGTCATTGTCAGCCTCCCCATCCCTCAACACTGCTTTCAGTGTTTATAGAAGACAAAGGTAAAAGCACTTTGCAGGATGAATGGTTTGATCTCTAGAAAATAGTTTTTAAACTACAGAAAAACTATTTAAGTTTAGAAAATATTAATATTGCTTGTTTTAACAAAATTGCAGAGACCTTGAAAYATCTGAGTCACAAAGACATATATTGAGAAGTAGAAATAGGATAMTGTAAAATATAAACCAGTTAATTGTACTGTTTTCCAAATTTTGAATTGATGACATATTCCAATTACAAAGTAAATGGTAAAGAACAAGAGGGTCTTAACTTTTATTAAGAGGGTGATCAAATAAATGATCCTTCAGGCAAATATAATAAAAATAGAAAATGTTAAAAATCTTCTGCTTCATTCCTTTGTTTTGTAAATATAAGGGAAAGATTGGTCTGGTTTTGGCAGTAGGAACCAAAGGACTTCCCCTCACTAATTTGCAGTGTTACAAGTAGCAGCCCTTTGAATAACATAAATAACAAAACTCATAAAATCCAATGCACAGCACATTAAAAACTRAAGTGAACCTCAGAGTGAATAATTAGCTCCATTTAAAAACAGGAAATAGAAACCAATAGGAATATGCCTTAGAATTTATGCCTTGAGCTTTGYAGTATATTAGAAATCAAGAAACAATACTGCTTGAATATGTAGGATTAACAAAATGCACTTTCATGGCAGTGCATAATTAATATTTGATAACTGATCTGAGGGCAGAGTTTAAACGCTCACTTACTAAATAGAGTGTCAGACAGAGATTATGTAAACCAATGTCAAATAATTTCCACTAGCTACAAATATATCTCTGGGTAGAATTCAGTATGTTACTCCTAAATGAGGAAACTCCTTAGAATTTTCTACCTTTCCAACATCCTGACAGCTTCAATGCACTGTGCTCAACAAAAAAAGCCACGCTAAAATTTCTGGTTAAGGAGAAAAAGAGTTATTAGCAGAAAGCCACTTTCAGGAAGGCTTTATCATATACCTTTTTTCCTGACTTTTTTGGTTATAGCTATGGGAGATGCAATTATTAAGACATGTTAAGTAAAAATCATCATTACCATTATTGGTATACTGACATTTAGTTATTGCTAAATTTGGTTTAAATGTAAAGAAAACTGTTATATTACTTAATTTAGAAGGTACAGGAAGTTCTACAAATTATTAACAATTCACCACATTTTTTTTTTAAAAAACATACAATGTTTTAGTTAAGTTTGCCTACTTGAGGAAGTATTGCTAAGAAACAGAATAAACTTAAAAATTCTGCACTGTGCATATTGTTTTTGAGAACTTTATTACACTGGAAACCAATTGGCTATCCATCACAAAGCCACAGAAAATAACATAATTCCAATTAGAAGATAATTAAGAGAGTTAAATACTCATTTATCTGCAAACTATCAGGATATCATTCCTTTAAGTGTATGAACTCTATAGACCTGATTGCACATTTCTTTTTCTTTTTCATTTTTTTTTTTCAGAGAACATTTATTGAAACACTTCTGTGAAAAAAATATCCTTTTTTAACCAAATACTACAAGTCTGACCTACCACATMTGAAAGCAATAAATACAAAGTAGAAATGCATCACTGAGGACAATGAAAGCCTAGAACAGGCCCAAGACACTTTAGAAGGAAGCAGAGAGGCAATTAGACTACTTCACACARCTACTTCCCTAACTAGTATCTTAAGATACTGCGGTGATGGAGACAGGATACCACATAACGTTATTTAATTATAGAACTTCCCTGCTAATGGAGCCATTCACARGCATTGCCAGGAGCAGTAGCATCATCATATGATTCAACTTTGCATAAATAAGTTTGCTCAATGATCTTCCTCGGTGGGTTAACMGTTTCCAAATTTGTTTCAGACTAAGGAAACATTTTAAAGAAATGATTTACAGAAGATAATTCRCTTGGACTTGCACTGAAGACAGTTCATACTGACTTTCTCAAAGCAGACAAGAGRAAGATAAGGTATAGCACTGAATTCTCCCACAGAGAAATATGTTGATCAGCAACACATAAGTCTAAACGTTAGGAGTCATCACAATAGGAATCCAGGGTTTGACATTTTCAGATACTTCCATAACAAATTGTACCATGCTCATGCTGAGTCTTGACAAACAGGTAACCTCTTACACATCTGAACTGAGATTAAGATAGTTTCAATTCTACTATATAAATTAATCCATATAATTCATGATCAATTATCAAAAAGTTGTTAGGTGTTCACTTAGGTCTGAAGCTATCTCATTTGTGTATTCTCAGGGATACACCATATTCTTTTAAAAAGAACAGGCAGAGGTGAMCCTTGCTGGAGAAAGGGGATATTAGAGCTTCTCTGGAGGAGCTACTAAGCCTACAAGGTGGGAAAGATGAACACAGTCTGTGATGACACAGTCACTCAAACTGCAAAAGCAGCCTTCACTCGGGACAGAAAGGACATCAGAAGAACTAGTGGGGACTATGCAGGGTTTGTTKTCACTTTTCTGGGGAAAAAAAAAAGGCACAGATGTATAGGTAGATCTTTTAATTTCTTGCCAGGCATACCTAGTTGCTTTGTATTTTCTTTATTTCAAAAGTTGGAATTTTGTTTTTATCAAAAATAGCCTTCTTTCAACGCCTAAAAGCTTTTCACTTATCTCTGAGGAGCTGTGAAGGGGAAAAAAAGCCTCACAGCAAATCTGTAACCAACTTGTGGCCCTGTCACAAGACATTAGACTTGCAGACACTTTTGTCTATAGTCAGTCATGTCTCCATCAACCACAGGATCTAGGATCCATCCAGATGGAAAGCAGCTGAGTTTACACATCAGTTAGACACATATATGTCAACAACAAATGTATTGCCATAATCTTCAAAGTAACAGTGGAGTAACAGGACCATGTCTAGTAGTCATATATATATATATWTTTTCAATTTTCTTCTAGTTAAGAAATGCTGCATTAAAATGCAGCATTTTTATCTTAATTTTATCTGCTTTTGACTTCGGAAAACTACAGGAGTTCACTATGTTCACAGAATCACCCTTCCCTCTAGTTGTAGCTGCAAGATTTGTAAGGCTTGAGATGCAGTTTTTTGGTATAAAATAAAAAAAAAAATAAAAAACAGAGTCAGAAGTCTTTTTTAAGATAAAGTTCTAGAGAATATTGTGAATGAATCTAATAAGCCATCAACAAATTAAAAGTACAATAGCATATATAGCTTTAAAACACTAGCTAGATGTTATTGTACAAACTTGGGATTTCTGTATTTAAAATACATATATACTTATATGTAAATACATATATACTTATATGTATTTTAAATACATCAGCCTAAGGCAGATCACAGGTTAAAGAGATGTTAGCAGTCATGCTAATTTTTAACACCTCTATAAGAAGTCAATGAAAGATACCGAAGGCTCTATTTTAAATTAAAATTTAAACATAGATTTAGAAAAAAAAAGTAGTACAGATTAAGATAGTAAATTCATACAATCAGGTTTCCCTAGGAATAAATTAATAAAGGTTTCTGAATTTCTACAAAGGCCTTTATATGGTCAAAAAATTCTTCCAAAAGCCTGCGGAATAGATTGTAGGTAGAGTAAAAATCAATGGTGCTTTTGCAATAATCCTAACAAAATTTAAACAAATTTAAACAAAACAAACAAATTTAAACAATTTAAACAAAAAAGTCTGTTTACAGCCAWATGCTTTGGGGATTTCTGCAGATCTATAGTTGATTTTTTAGTTTTGTGCAAGATTGCACAYTTAAGAAAATGCAGTAAAACTCAGTAATCTCTAGGACCCAAGACAGTAGAAAAGAATTGTTTCTAAATAGAATTTTGAACATCACCTCAACAATACCTGAATTAACAGCCGATCTGGAAAGAATCATGACAGAAAGAAACTTAGTAGTTGCTATGGAAAATGCTGTCTTAAAATCCTATCTGGGTGGCCTCATGGCTTGTCCAAATAATATGATCCATTTAGGATGAACTGCCTCTAGAAGAGGGAATGCTAATATAGGCAAGGGCTCTCATGCCTATTGCTATAAGGAATGAAATGACAGCTGTTAATTACTTCAATGAGCAGAAATTCTGTACAGGTGTAGGAAATAATAACCTAGGTCTTAAATAGCACCTCAGCAGTTCAAAGAAGCCTGAACTTACCAAATCAGAGCCAACATAACTAAATACAAAAGTAGGCTTAGGATTTATTTTCCTATTGTGCCAAAAGGTACAGTTAATTAGTGCAACTCAACACGGCACATTCAAAGGGTAACTCCTTCAATACTATATTCAGGTTTTCAGTTTAGCTCACTAGAACTCTATTTCCCCAGACAAGAGAAAGGATTAAAAAAAAAAAAAAAAAGCCTGCCTAAAAGATGCAGGAAAAAAGAAACAGAGAAATCAATGTTATTTTTCAATAATACAGAACAAACATAATCAAAATATCAGGTCTGTATCAGCTGCCTATCAAGTTTAAACATGTCTCCATTCTTCTGAAAAGAGAAACAAATATAGGCTACCAGCACACCAGCACACTCATTACCAAAAATTTTAATTCAACAACAATTCAAAAATTCACAGTGCTTCGGTTACCAAAGTACTAATGTAATTTTAAAAGTAGGGAACAAAGTGTAAAAATAAAATAAATACAATATTTAAAACCAACTTTATCATATTAAAATCAACTATTGAAAACCACAAAACCACTTCAAGAAAAAAAAACAAACAGCAAAGATAAAGTTAGTTTGACTGTTCTGCCGGTGTTTAAAATTGTTTTATGTGAATACTGCTCAGGATTCCATAGCTAAGGTTGACTTAAGCTTATCCTTAAGGCAGACATCCATAYTATCTAAGTACAAAGAACAAAGTATATTTCTCCCCAAATTACTTCCATGCTTCTGAACATTAGTAGAAGTTACTTTGCAATGAACAATTACTAACAGCTACAATTGTTTGGGCGGAACGGAGTGCATATGATGCTTATAAAGGCTGACATATTCAGTTCACATTTACAGGAAGCAGACTAGCTTGAAGCAAGAGAGTTGAAGAACAAGGAGCTTACATAGTAATGCTGACTACCATCAGTAAGAGGTAAAGCTGTCTAGTGCATGGGAACCAAAATTCACATATGTTGACAATACCTCCCAAATAAATAATTTCTTATGTTTTCTAAGAAGTCAYTGTCTCTGCCACTCACACTTTAAAGGAAAATTAGTTCCATTCTACAAATAATGAAGTATGCAAGACATATGYACCTTAAAAGAAAGAGTTACTAATAAATGTTTGCTCAGCTCTTTCAACAAGAAGAATTGCTACCAATAATAAACAAATCCTAAGCTGTTACTTAATGATTTCTTAGAAATAGAAAGTGGAATGGAAAGTAATTTTGAAGCCTTTCAATCTTGAAATCACTAGTTGTCACCATTTGCAGTTGAAAATCTCTAAGGATTAATTCCTCACTGAGCCCATCATACCTTGACATCGTTCCTGTTCTCCATGCTGGGCTATTGCTGCCTGCCTCCTTGCTTAGCGAGCACGGCTGCCACTTCCTAGCCACCCCTTATGCCAACAGCTTTTCTGCATCCTGCACTTGTGCCAGCTCTGACAGCAAGTCAAGGAGAAGGCAGATCCCAAAGTCCAATATACCATATCTAAAACCAGCTAGTTCTAATTCCTGTGAGCTGAAAGACAGATGGAGCCTCTACTATGACCCCACTGCCAGGAAACAGCTCTAATCCATCAAAGCACCAAGGCATATGAAAGTATTGATTTTTTGTTCCCAGCCTGATTTTTTTCAAGCAAAACTTAACACCACATTTTAAAAACGGCAGYACAGGGTAGCTCTCAGCAACTATGACTTTTTCCAAGTCAGCAATGGAAAGCCTCACTGAAAATGATATGAAGTTATTGATAGCATTTTCTAGTTATAAAGCTGTGATCGCCATTTTCTAGAGATGAATCTAACAATAATCATCTTAAAACAATTTATTGCAGCACTTGAAACCTCAGATGAGAAATGTCAGCTACTGTTTGCCAAAACCTACCAACTTGCAGAATCATTTTTTGTGTTCTTCTCAATGCTGAACTGCTCAAACTCTGCTCTTAAACATATGAATAAAACCCAYCAAGATACAAATGGTTTCATACTTTACATGTAATAATATGAGACTACAGTTTCTTAAAGAAGCCACAACTACTTTAGCCTATTAGAGAAAATGGATCTCACTTAAGAAGTTCAAGATATTCCGACATTCCCTTTTGCACTGAAACTAAAACATTAAGAATTCAAAAACGAACTGTGGAACTTTTAGACTATGAAAAAAAAGCACAGTAAATACTATTTTAATCAGCTAAGATCACTTTTAGGAAACCTTTGTCATGAAAAAATTACAAGCTAACCTCAGTAATAGCCTTTAGTGTTGCCCAGTGCAAAGCCACAGATTCCAACTGTAGCATGACCACAGCACACAATAATGAAGAAAAACATAACCATAGCTCTTTAGGARCCAAGCAAGACCAACATCCTCTGATCAAGCAGAGAGCCCATAATAACATAGGAACTAAGAGAGATTGCTGGCAGGCTTTAGGAGAACCAGGTAACTCTCTTGAGAGTTTGAAGTGAGAAACAGCAGTCCTCAGTTCCTTGCTTGGTATATACTGCCCATGGAACTTTTCCAAAACTTCTCTAGTTCCAACCCTAGTGATACATGGGCTAGTCTAATACATCAGAATTTGAGGTAAGGACTATATTTCATATGGCTTCTGCCAGGAATCCCCCAGAAAACTTATTAGGATGTTTCTTTTGAGTATGATAAAATAGAGGTGCTGAGAATTCCAAGTCTGATCTTTTTATATTCTATATAGACAGGTAAGAGCACAGCTAACCAAACTACGGCAACCCTCTGGTGTAAACAAAACCCAGCTGCTAGATATGGTCCAGGCCTGATTCTGAAAAGAGACCCCAAGGACTCTAGTCCTCACAAGGTCACCATGTGGTATTAATTGGATTAATGTGCCGTTCCAAATGCCTTTTTYTTTTTCCCCCCCTTTGTCAAAGACTCTTGGTTCCCAATGCTACATCTAGACTCCACAGCTGGTGCACATTATTCTTCAACTCATCCAGAGTGGAGGCCTGTTTTTTACAAGGTCAGAGGATCACGGGGCATAATAGCCCTCTTCTATCTTATATTCTAGAGTTTCATTCCCACAGAAATCAAAGTATAAAGGTGAGTTGCTGGGGACATACATAGATCTCATCCTGCCATAGTTCAGATACAACCTTAGCTCTCACAGTGGCTCATCTTCCATAAAACAAGAGCCTCCTTCTGAGAGTTATGAATTTCTATGTGGAGACGCCAAATATTCTGAGATAACGATAACAAATAGAAAGGCCTCATGTGTCCAGTTCATCCTGATCCTTTGTCCATCCCTTGCAGACTCACTATAGAAAGAATATCTCAGATGAACACAACTGGGCGGCCTAAGCGTCCAAAACCAGACACTCTTTTCAAGGATGGCCTTACCATGGACACCAACAATTTCAGTGAAAAACGTAACTGCCTTAAGAAGGCACATGACTGCCTTAAGTGGGAGGGTCATGGAGATCCTTGCAATGGAACAGGACCAAGGTCATTGGCAGAGCTCTGGCGTGAATCAATCAAACTACAGGAGAAAGTTGAGCAGTCACTACAGATGAGTACCATCAAGGGTATTACCTTCTCCTTGAAACCCTCCCTGTCACTTTCTTCTGCATGGTGAAATAACATGGGCTTAATTCAACAATGGAATAATCAAAATTTCTGTATAATATTCATCAGTAAAAAGTGCAGTTTGTGGTAAAAGTGAGTTACAGCTAATGATAATATCTGTTTACAAATTAATTTTATTGCATGTAACCAACTCATTATCTTTTCAGACTCACAGTACTCATAGCACTTGTGGAATACCAATATTCCCACTGCACTTTCACTACCAAATGTTTACATACCATATTTCACTCAATAAAAAATGTTAAGACATAAAGAGCATCTCTTAAACATCTTATTTCCTCCTACTTTATAAAATATTTGAAATATGCATAAAATAAATCAGAGTATTTGTTGACACTTATGAAACATGCATATACTACACCATAAGAAACAAAAAATGAAAGCAGTATGACAGTCCTGATACTGATAACATGGAAAAAGTAAATTACATCCCAAAGCAAGCACTACTGTAAGCTACAAACTTCCAGTTCTTTAGTAACTAGAAATGATGAGACTCACAACTGCAGTAGTGAAAACATTATTGCTTCTGTAAACTCTAAGCTCAAGTATAAAGTAGATCTCTAATCTTCAACTCCCTAAACACTCCAATTTGGCCACTAAAGATGCTGTTTTAAATTTCCAAACATTTTCCCCTGTCAGTACTTTTTATACTTCAGTTCTCAGGTTGTAAGTATTTGTTACTTGCAAAGCAACTCCTTTTGAACACAGAATCATGGGAGGCATTTGTTACTAACTGCTAATGCAGCCTGCCAAACAAAAACTCCCTGC
Source organism: Eudromia elegans (assembly GCA_003342815.1). Lineage (NCBI taxonomy): Eukaryota > Metazoa > Chordata > Aves > Tinamiformes > Tinamidae > Eudromia > Eudromia elegans. The sequence goes on from PTEX01000067.1 coordinate 131,506, forward strand.
TGGTGACATGACCACCTAGTGACCTCTAAAAATGTTTTAACAATGTGAAAAATATCTCCCTCTTGTAGGAAACAGCAATTTTTTAAATTAAATGTACATTGAATGTTCGCTTACATACAGATAAATGGTATTCAGAGTCACCTTCTCTGTTTCCAATTTCAATCTTTTGAAACCCAGCCCAAACCTAAATAAATAAACGTTGATACTAAGAGGAAACTAAGAGCTCAAGAGCCTTGTGATTTCACAAACAGCTTTTTTCCATTTTCTAAAATCTAAACTTTGAGCCAGACATAGAACAGGTAATGAAAAGAAACAAGTTTGGCAGCCCCAATGTGGGTCTAAACTGAAAATAYGTCAGGCAAAAATAAGTGGCTATAATTTGGCAGATTTAATGTCTTTAAAAGTTTGCAGCTTGCTAGAGTGATTTTTTTATCATATAAAATTTGCAAATTGAAACACTATAACTGTGTTGAAAAGGTACACCATCATCAAGTTTTTACACATAATTTTATCATTATCTGTCCCTTATGCAGTAGCATGATAGGAGAAAAATTAACTGGGATATGAACTCATGTGATAATGAATATCTCAAAGTATTTTATAGTTTTTTAATAATGTTTGAGATTTTCTTTTCAAGTTACCAGGTTATTGACAGCTTTCAAGTAAATATATTTTAGATAACTTTACCTTTTCAGGTAGACTTTTCTTATTTGGAAGGTATTTGGTTCAAATAATACTACTCAAAGCCTTTTTAACAAAATACAATAATTCCTAGAATATTTCAGGTTACCTGTACGTSTCTCTCCTAGACAGAACCATTTGCCGTGTGTTGTAGCAGCGTAGCAGGTTAAAGCAGACTWAGCAGGTTAATGCTCCAAGACTGACAGAAATTACAGGTCCTGTCATGCCACTGACATGACTAAAGTCAACTTCAAAGACGTCATGCGAATTAAAAATGTATTGATTAAAAAAAGACATCATGATCTTGGTCTAAATTTAGACTTTTGAGTGTAAATTAAGAAAAGCTGAAATTTTAGAACTGAGCAGCTGAAATACTGATATCACCAGGACTCCAAAGGGATTTTGAACACATCAAGCCCATACTACACCACTATGTTACACAAATGAACCAGGTCATACATTTGCTAAGCTGGTTCAGTATAACTTTCCAAAACACTCAGCTATGCTAACTAGCAACCACTGTCATTACAAAGCATGGATAACTTTACTTCTGGAGCCAGGAAGAGCACTCTTTCAAGTACCATGATGTAAACAGAACTTTGTATCCAGAGAATATTCTCTTTCAGCATATAACATAACCAGCAATATATGCAGATTTTATAGTCATGTGAGCAAGTAGTACAATAAAAGCAGCTATTAACAGATCTTAGGTGAATTATTCCTATGAGCAGTTTGAAAAACTTATTCTTCTTAACCTTATTCRTAGGCTGCAGAGCATGCCTGCTTGATTCTTCCTTTGTTCCAAAGCAAAATTTGCCCCCACCATCTGTAATTGCGCTAACCTCCAAAAAGTTAAAGACCGTAATTCAAGTTCCAAGTAGCAGTACAAAATGCTCTTCACAGCAGGAAGACCTATGGACTGTATCATTTCTCATCTTTGACCCGGATCAAATACTACTGTTCTCTGGGCAACCTTACACTGGCTCACAGCTGTCTAGAAGTGGCCTGGGGCAAGGCGTTCTGCATTCAGAGGCGCTCTCTCAGACAACATCCAATGCAGCAGTTGCTACAGACTGTAAAATCAATATACCTAGTCTTCTTTACRTATTTATTATACAAGGCAGCCTTGTAAAAATATAACCATAATTGATAAAAGAAAAAAGAATTTTGTGTTAAGCAATATTGCACCAATTTAGTGCTGACTTACCTGAAGTGACTCCCATTCAATACTAGTATGAGAACTTGCCCTCAAAAGCCAAGTCTCACTCTTAATTTAAGTATATTTTTATATGTGAAATGCAGAGGTTTATATGAGGTTCCTTAACTCAGGTCTCCAGCTGGCACACATTTTGTACAGTTCAACTAAAATCACAGGAGCTGTTCTAGTACATAAACCTTGCACCGATTCAAAATAATAAAGTTAAAAATGAAGCCTCATGTTACCTTTTCTGAAAATTTTTCTTCAAAACATTTCTTTATAAATTTGATAACAAACAGAGGCAAGTCAGCTCTCAAATTCTATCTCCAAATTATTACTGACTCTGTACCTAATACATTACTAGGTTTTATTCGTCCTGCTAGGACTACTGCACAGGAAGAACTACTCAAAGTTTCCTTTCTTCTTTTTTCTTCACAACAGTGGGAGACATGCCAGCTGGGACATTTTAAGTCTCTTTCATTAAAAAAAGGTTAAGGTCAAAATAAGTATGATAAACATGGTAGTTCATCTTCTCAAAACTCAAGATGAAAGACTAAACAGAAGAGAATATTTTAACCTCACTAACTGTAAAAACTTTTTTTTTTCTTTCTAGTATAATTTGAAGCAAAAAAGACTTGGAAAAAAAACATTTCTGCTATAAAATTTTTGTCTTTAAATGCATTCAGCAGTTAATTTAGTAACTATGTCAGTCTTAAGTTTATTGTATGTTTTCAATTATCTAAATGATTGACACTTTCAAGTTTTATGGAGGATTATGAAGAGTAACACACTTGAAGAGAAAAAAAATACATTTTCCCATTGTAAAAAAAGAACTCGCATCATGTTTTGTTAAATGAGTTGTCCTTTGTTTAAAAATTTCTAAGTACTATGTCTCAGACTTTCTTGCCTGTAGGAATATATTAAAATACAATAAATCCCTACACTTTGGTTTCTTTTACTAAAACACTTTGTTACAAGAACAATGAAGTATGTTTCTCCTCACTTTTTTAAAGGAAAAACAGCCTAAAGGTTATCACACAAATGTGGACAATAGATTAACTTCCAAAGAACCATATTCTGTTTCTTGTAAAGGGAAAGTAAATTTATAGCACATCAAGCTTTTATTCCCATGTGAATATAACAACTGGAATGCAAAAGTCTAAAACTAGTAATAAGTAGAGCTGGTCAAAGCATTTGTAATGAAACTTGAAACTAGGCAAAGAGGTTTTTTTGAGAGGTTAAAAGGAGATAGGGAGGGAAGCTAGCAAGGCAGACCTGTTCTCCCTCAAAATTATAAGAAAAATCTTCAGGACAGTGAAACACAGYATGGGCTGCATAAATTTGAAGTGACAGAGCCTTTCTGACTATGGTGTTATTGAAAGCAGGGGGATGGTTGGGGAGGGTGGCAGGAACTTGCAGAGCACCACATGGTAGCTGCTTTCTGACCAGTCAGTCTTAGATGTTTAAGTGAAGTCTTACAAATTTAAGTGAAAGGAGAAATATCAGATGGACCATACTACATTTACCTCCAGGACTGGCACATGGAATTCCCCTTATGACAAAAAGGAGAACAAAAGGATCAACTAGCTACCAGACCAAAGAGACTGTTAAATAAATAAATAAATAAATAAATAAATCTGCTAACCTAGGAAAATATATTATTGTTTTTTAGGATTCTTTTAGATTAAAAAAAAACTCTCTGAAATCATTAAAGTTTTATACATCTGGTAATTATTCTTAATGGATAGCATATGTTGTGTAGCATCAGTAACTAAAATGGCAACAAACAGCTGACATACATTTTATTAAAGGAAGAAGAGAAGGCTTCTATTTAATAGAGTAATAGAGGAATGGCAGCCCGAAATGGAGCTCAGTGTCAACAACTTATGGCATAGCTGTCCTGATTTACATACTGTATACATTGCAAAGGCATACCAGTAAGAATTTAGTTCAAAGTGTCCTCTCAGGCTAATTACTGCACAACACTCAATGCAGCTCTCAGGCTGATGCAAAGGGAAATTTGAGCTAATGCAAAGGGGAGCAATCCATTTAATAAGTCATATATTTTAAAGACAGAACTTAACACTGGTGCTGCATGACCTGCAGTGGCTGACTGCCAACTTCTGGGTGAAATTCAAAGTGTTAATTTTGATCTACAAAGTCTTAAATGGCTTTGTATCCRCCTGCTTAGAAGATTCCCTCTTACTCTATCTTTGCACTGGACAGCCCAGAGACCTGACTCTCATATGAACCTTTTCAATGAAAGTGTGAATATAGTGTAAAAGGATGGCAGAGCAACAGGAACAAGAGACACCAACAATTTGTTTTCTCGTTTGTGCAAGAAACTGCTCTTCTTTATGTGAAACAATTCATCAGTTCATTGTCTTTCTATTTGAATGCCTGGATACTTSTGAATGCCTTGTATACTTCCCTACTCATGACTATTTGATGAACAGGCCAAGTCTACTGGCAAAAGTTCAGTCTTTGACTTCATAAATGGCAAGGTTACTCTGAGGTTTTATTCATTCCTTGCCTTCACTTCTAGAGTTTCCTTAAAGAATAGTTAAAAAAAGAGAGAGCACTTGGAGTGGTATATGTCTCTTTTCTTTTTTTTTTWWAAAAAGTCATCACAGCACAGCTGAATAACGAAAATGAAATAATATCAGGGCTCTACGTTTCCACACGATGTCCTAAATCTGTAGAGAAAGGCAAATGGATGTTATTAAAAACACACCTTTTTAGCGGTGCTTCTAAGAGACCAAAGTATTAAAATAGACCTTACTTTCAGTTGATTAAAGTCTCTGCTTTCAATGGTGCTACCCTGAATTTACTGCTCTGTTTTAAAGTTGAAGCATTGCACTTAATGTAAAGACAGACATTAAGATATAAAATAAATTATATAGCAACCATTTCCAGAGAAATGGCTTGTCCACAACAGTAATAAAGAAGATTTAAAGATTTTGTAACTGAATGYTTGGAATGGTCAATGAATAGAACATTGATTTTATGACTGTTTAAAAGACACTTTCACCACATATCACATAATGCTTTTGTACACTTGGCAACCAGTTTTTTACTTTAGCATTTAGGTAGTTAAAACATACCAAATCAGAATAAGGAAAAGTAGCCATAAAATTCAGTTGTTATTCAATATATTATTGCACTATTTTCACATATACCCTGGAGGAACTGGGAGCAGAAACATGCTGCACCGTTAATAGTTCAGCTATGAGACTACTGTATTCGAGCACTAGATAAAGTCTGGGAAATATCCCTTAGGAGATCCCTATTAAATACTCATCTGTGATTTAATCTAGTTAGCCACAGGGTGTCAACACTGGTCCACACAGAGGCAGTTCATTGAATTTGTATTTGCCATTTTAAAAATAAATCTTAAATAAAACAATCTAGAAAAAACAGTTTGAATAATTTGACACGTACAATAAACATATGGAATGACTTACAAGGGAAGGGAGCTGGAGCACAGGGCAGAAGTGAGTTCAGGAGATACCTAAGTCTTGTTACTTAAGGGAGAAGTAAAACTGAATCAAATCCTTTTTACTTAGAAGCTGGGAGATTGGGTGCAGGACTAGAATGAGCAGGGTTTAGATAACAAGAAAAAAGTAAAATTAGGATGAATGGAAAAAGAAGACCAGGCGCTTTCTTCACCCAGATGTACTGCTCAATTCACCAAAATCCTTTTCCACAAAGATTGCATGAGTCCTACTTAATTTCCCAAAGTTGATCATATTATCACTAAACTGGAACTACACAGCATGTGCTTATCTTATTAATCTGCAAATGAGCCCCAAGAATAGGTAATTACATCCAAAATTTACTAAATCTTTAAGTGAACATTTTACAAAAACTTCTTTCTTTCAAATATACTAAGTCTTATCTGTTAATTATACATGTATAATGTATTAATACATTAGATATGTGAATGGTCTGTTTTTAAAATAGTGAAAACTAGAGCAGAGAAAAAAAAAGACTGAAATGACAACATTATTACAAATTTTGAACAAAGCCAGATCCACTTCATTTTAATACATGAAAAATTCCCATTATTCCTGCAGTTATTTTTTTCATCCCATTGATTCAGCAGCAGTTTGGTGTCCATTAAGACGACAGTACTGCAGGGCAAATGTTTGCAAACTGTCAAGACTAACTTGCACATTATGTTATAACAGTATATTACATAGAGAAGACCCATCTGAAAATTAGAAGAAGAAATATAAAAATGACCTCACTGTGTTCTTTTAATGAAATAGAAGCATAATAATATTAACCATGTCATCCATGTCATGCTTTTCACTAAAATTAAGCATTTAATAAGCTATACAGAAAAAAGGAGATTATTGAGATCGAAAGTAAAATGTCCTTTGTTTTTAAGTGTGAAACATTGCAAACCTTCTCCTATTGTGCCTTTAACAATGCACACGTCTCCATGAAAATCATGGACTGCATGTGCATACAAAGTGCCATACAAAGGCACTAGAAGACATCTTAGCTATAAGACATATTATTATAAATAATAGAAGTGAATGAAGACCCAGTTTATAAGGAAAGAAAAGTGAGAAAATCTATGAAAGTGATGTATATACACAAAAGTCATAACAAAAATGTGACTGTCATGACTTACCAAGTCCAAAGCAAAACAAAAACAAACAAACAAAAAAACCCTGTAATCACCATTACACTCCAAGTCTACAGAATCCCCTAAAATTATTTTGCTTGACTAATAGGGTCATGTCCTGAAAACCACAGGCTGATCTGCTCCTATTCACTAGAGCATTTAAACATATGCTTTGTCATAAACAAATCAAATTTGGATTCAGTGGAACTACCCACAYGCTTATAGCTAAGTATGCACTTAAGTGCTTTGCTGGTCAGAAACAGGGAGATTCTTACTTGTAAGATTCTGCCCTAAATCCTCTTCAATTTGTGGTTATAGAGGTTGGTAAGGGGTCACAAAGAATCTGTAACATTCCTTGTGTTCCCCAGAATCTTATTTAATCTGCAGATAAGATGAACCATCAATCTTTCTTGCATTCTGAGACCCTTTTTTTTTTCCTATTCCTTGACCAAAAAAATTCATTATCCATTTGTCTTCTACCTCATTAATACAAAATAAGCATTTGAAAGATGTTGGCAGATTCAGACAGTGTTGTAGGAAATATTTGCCATATCAGAAAGCCAGTAATTACAAAACTAGCAAAATAACGTCACCTGGAGGAAGAAGAAGGGAAAAAAAAAAAAAAAAAAAGGATAGAGAGAGAGAGAAAGGTAGAAAAGGCATAAAAAGAAATGGTGAAAATATCACCACTAAAAGCAGTTGAAAATAAGAAATAAGAGGAGGCAGATTTCACATGCCCAAGAATAACACAAGGGATATGAGGATAAATGTCAGAAATTCAAGAATATAAACACTTAAAAAAGTATCTAGGTCCATCTCAGACACATGGTCTTCCTGCATACTTCTAAGATATGATGTCTTCAACAAACAGTTCAGATTTTTAAATAGACCTGGAAAATGAAGTAGTAAAATGTGTTAAGAATACTTTAGGAAATTAAATCCCTTATGAACCTCCACATCTGCAGTCACAAATCTCCCATCAGTGGGAACACATTCTCCTTTTTCCAAGGGGAATGTTCACTCAGAATGACATGAGACCCAATTCTCAGTGCTCACTACATCACCAGACCCATAAGCACTTACAAAAAATTTTGGAGATTCTAATTGCATTATAGCATATCATGGTAGGAATGTGTTCAAGAAGCGATAAATCTGCACATTTAACATTGATGATGCCTACCTGTGCTCTAAAAAACCGATATACTTAAAGCCAACAAATTATATATTCAAAATAAACAGTAACTTTTGATATTAGGGCCAAGAGTTAAGTTCAAGGAATTCAGGATTTATTGGTACCTTAGATCACTTATAAAGTATTTCTCCTTACCTGGCCTTCACTTTAAGGCTCGCCTTAAAACACTGTATAAATCTATAATCCTAGAAAATGTTGAAACTTCTTTAGGTTTTAATAATTCATTTTACCTTGATACTGTCTTTAAATCTAACAAGCATTTCTATCAACTGTTAATTCTGGACTGGAACAACACAGTTGATTATTTGAAAGTGTCATCTTGCTATTCTCCTCAAGCAATTTTAGTTTATGCAAAACTTTTCTGTGAGAGTGATTATCCAGTCTAGATGTCAGAGATCACTACCTCTCTGCAAAGGGAATTTATGGAGAAGCAGTGAATCAATTTTAAGGTCTTCTGCTAACAGACAGTGCACTGCTTGACCTTGCTCTTTGCTCTATCATGTTTACATTTTCTACTACAGTATGTCTCTAATTCCCAAAGTGTCCCTAAGGGAACTTTACTGTTTCTTAACTCATGCTCGACTCCTGAACTTTACAAAACACAGAAAAAAAAAAAAAAAAAAAAAAAAAAGCATGTGAACTAGACAAAAAAGTTTTCTATCTTAATTTTCTCCCAATTAAGTATTAATGGACTTTTTTTTCTTTTTTAAAATAAAGCATCTACAATTCCCATCCACTTTGTGTTTTCTTCTCACAAAAAAATGTTAATTTCCCTTTTTTTGTCTCATTATTATCTATAGATAAATTACTCATGGATCTGTTAAGCAGGAAACAATTCTGACAAAAACAATTCACATAAATAACATCTAATATACATCTGCAGTTTACAGCTTTTAAAACATAGATGTGATCATCTGAGCAGCTGACTAAATTCACAGATCTCTCTGAGATGGATCTCTACTCTCCACTAGCTTTTAGATAGATTGCCTACAGATTTTAAAACCAACTTATGTGAAAGAACACAATATGCATTTTGTTATTAATTTCTTATTGCCTCACAAGAAAAACTCGTATTGATGCCAGTGAGGATTAAAAAATATATATATGTGTGTGTGTGTATATATATATACACACACATGTGACAATCATGAGAATATATCCACAGAGCAGATCTCTCAGTTGTGACTTTACTGCCTGAGTTAAAGCTATATGATAAGCACATTGACATTATGTGATTTAGGTGATACATTTACTTCAAAGAGACTATTCAATTTAAAAGAAATTAGTATTTTGGGCACAGAAATATACCTTCCTTCCTCCTCCTCCCAAATCTGAAATATTCTGGGAAAAAAGAAAATTCACCAGTGGACTAAGCAAACAGAAGAATCTGAATAGCAATTTTTTTATGCTTATAGCAAGTTTTGTAGACCTGTAGTGTTTACATTGTTAGCCTCCCTTTCTCATTAGAACTCAGCACTTCCTCCAGCAGAACAGGACCACAGAATCATAATGGCTGGAAAAGACCTTCAAGATCATCAAGTCCAACCATAAACCCTTCAACATCGTGCCTGCTAAAACATGTCCCTAAGCACCTCATCTACACATTTCTTGAACACTGCCAGAGAYGGTGACTTCACCACTTCCYGGGCAGCCTGCTCCAATGCTTGATTCTTCTTTCTGTGGAGAAATTCTCCTAATGTCTAACCTGAACCTCCCCTGGCGCAACTTGAGKCCTACTAGGGGTAGTAAGTCTGGAGAACAGATTGACTCTCGCCTCATACAACCTCCTCCTGTAGAGAGCGGTAAGATCTCCCCTGAGTCTTTTCCAGACTAAACAGCCCCAGCTCCCTGAGCTCCTCTGTGCGCCTGCCCCTTCACCAGCTTCGTTGCCCTTCTTCRGACACACTCCAGCACCTCAATGTCCTTCTTGTAGTGAGCGGCCCAAAACTGAACACAGTTCTCGAGGCACAGCTTCATGAGCACTGAGCATCAGAGGAAGAAATACTTGACATCAGATATCTTGCAAATATAAAAAAGTCAATTTTGCTTAAAGGAAATGTGGCTTTCACAACTCCCTGAACAGAAGAATCAATTGCAATTTAAGGYATTTAAATGTCAAGGGATTCAAAGATATCCAATGCAAAAGTTTTTCATTGCTTAGAGTTATTATATTACTACAGAACCTATCATATACAGAATAAGTGATGKTATGTTGTGATAACTTTTGTCAAAAAGCATACGGAATCAGTGCACAYATACATATATATGTAGGTATATACACACATACACACAGATATACAACATTTGGCTACATTCTGCTACAAAAAAAGGTCATTGCTTTGGGAGATTTAAATTGGAGAGTTCATCAAAAAAAAGGGGCAGGAGGGGAATGAAGGGGATGTAAATGAATCCCTAATGTCACTCTACTGACAAATCAGGGATAAATCTGGCCCTMGACATTAACCATAATAATAAAGTCATGTTGTTGCTGCTTTTCTACATGAATTTATTATCCCTTGCTGTGCAGATGTATCTCATCGACATTTCCGTTCACCTAGCAAAAAATCCTTTCATCTTAAAAATATATATATCTTGTAAGTCCRCATAAATATCACCTTCAACCTTCAAAAACACATTTTCAACAGAGAATTCAAAGCTTCCTATATTAAAATMTTAGCAAATCAGTAATTTAGAAATAACATTGAATTTGCACTTTCTCCTAAGAATCATATTAAGAGCATCATGTGCTGTATTACACGTGGAAACACAGTGTGGTGTTTACATTTCTTATCTGTAAGTATCCATAAGCTTTCTCTCTGTAAATGGTTACATATATGCTTGACAAAAGTCACTGGAAATAYTTGCATGCTAAAAATTAAGCAATGCTTAAGCACTAGTACAAGTGAGCCATAGTTTGGTTCTAATGAATAAAAAAGAATAGTTACTTTCAAATATTTCAAATAATTAATCTATCATTTTGAAACTATGATAGGGTAACTAATTTAGATTACTATATTTAGTGACATCTTAAGACTTCATAATCATATGTATTATTCTATCCAAAAGAGTTTTTGATGAAAATGTTGATCTCAAAACAGAGCATTATGCATACCCAGATATTTACATTCTTTTTGCATCTTATTAAGGCAATGGAAGAATCTGTATCTTATTTATTTTACTGCTGTCAACGACCACCCAGTAAGAACACTATATGAATGGAAATATATATGTTTCATCATTGAGTCTTTCTGTCTTACCAGTTCCACAATAACTTCCTCACTTCTTTTCTTGAAATATGTGATAGAACCACAGGTCTTCTAGACCCCTGAAGCAAATGTCTAGACTCTAAGCACAAGTTCCTTAACAAGACCAAAACAGCTTTCTAACTGAAGACAGACATTTTATGGTACAGCAAAGCCAAAATTGTACTACTTATTTTTAAGAAAAAAGGTGAAAGGGACCAAGACAACAGAACTTGTTAAAAGATATATATGACCATCTTCCTTTCTGGTCCATTCCACCCATACTGGCCAAGTCCTCTGGCCGYGGTTTAAACTAAGGGAATTCAACAGCCTCCTGGGGTGAATCCGTCACACCCTGAGCACCCTTGGACGGTCTTGCCTTCCTTCTGAGGCCTGGGGGCTGTTGCCTGCTCTGCTCAGCTGTCTCTCTACTTCAGCTCCCTGCTCTGTCTCTATGGACCACATCCCCTGCCAGCCTCCAGCTTTCTCCATCCACTTCTAGCTGTTTACCCATTAAAAAAAAAAAGAATCCCCTCCTCCATATAACCCTGCCTTTCTTCCTTTTTTTTTTATTCCAATAGAACATAATATGCAAGAGAAAATCAAACAAATCACAGAAATATCAATGTGCCAACTTATTTTAGCTCCTACAGAGGAKACAAATAAACTGAATGCTTACAATAGCTTGTTCATTGTCTCTTTGATAACATATTTACTTTGATAAACTAATTTACTCTTTATGTATAAGGCTGCTTTTCTTCCCCACAGAGGACACTTAGATATAATCTATTTGTAGTCATTCAACATATGATCATAACTTGTTTTATGAAAGTATAGAGAAAAAAATACACAAAAATGTAGCTGTTTTTTGAAGTGAGGCACTTTTTTTTCTTTAAAAAAAAAGTCCCCTTTACACATTATTAAAACCAAGCTGAGAAGGTTTGGCTAGACTACTAAAGGTTTGTAGGCCCTAAATTAAGATTTAAAATATTTAAAAGAGAGGGACATTCCTTCATGTAAATCAGATAAGTGAAGCAGACAAGATTCCTAACTCAGTTAATGCAGCTGAAAGTAACTGGAATATTTAATAGACTTAATGAAAAATGCAGTATTAATAATAAACTAAAATACACATCCCCTTTTAACAAACTTAAATGTTACTTAAATATAAATATRTAATTCTATTTATATATGGTCTCATAGAAAGCAAACCATTTTAACATACTTCATGAATAGAATTGAAGAACCAACAGTCCAGCATACATAACTAGTTACATAACTTTTGAGCAGTTTTCAAAATGTAATGGAAAAAAAAAACCTAACAGGCTTTTACTCAGGAGCGCCTTCGTAGAAATTCTTATCAATTTCTAAGATAAGACATGTGCTATAACTTGAAATTCCTACACTGGAAAAGCAGGAGTTCAAAGTTCACTTTGTATATGAAAAACAAGCTAAGACACATTATTGGACAAAATCCTGAAACCGTAAAAGCCATGGTTTTAATTTCAGTGTAGGAATGGTTTCTATTTTCAACAATTTTGATTTATTTTGATCACAGGTATTTTTTCCCAATGATCAAAACCCCTTCTTTTAAACAGCATTACTACATTGTATCAGGAGGTCATCGTTTTATCAGACGAACTTTCTCATGGGGGATGTTATTTTCACTGCAGTTTGTCAGGCTTTCCTGTTCAGTCATCAATATATAACAATTAACAAARGGCATGTTACCCAGCTCTTAGGCAAGCAACAACCATATTACATTGTCTGGAACATCACCCTCAGCCTGATCCTGAAATAAATGCAGAGSAAGATAAACGATATTTCCACTGCAAGGTCTCCACAAGTAGTTCAGTGTTTTAACAGCTTGCTCTCCAGATATACCTTTCCTTAGCTTTTCAAAAGCTACAGTGTAGGATAATATGAAAAACACATAATAATATAAAGGTGAAATTAGCTTTGCAAACCAAGATCCMTATATAACTTGAAAAATTAGGCAAGGGCAAGAAGGGCAATCTTTCTTCTGATGAGCTTYCCTGGCTCAAAGGGTTTGTATACAGCCATGACCTAACACAAATTAAGGAACTCCAAAGTAGAGGGGCTGCGGTCACATCAGCACAGTGCTGCATCCCAGCTAACAAGACCTGACAAGGATAATAATCTCAGATAGTGATGTATGGCTAGAGCTAAGCTGTTCCTAGAGTTCAAACTTGCATCGCTTTGCATTAACAGGAAGATCATCCTCAGCTAATTAGGGTATTTCCAACATGACACRCCACTGCATGGTAGGAATACACTTGGAAAACATCACAGTCTCTCTGCCTTTAACAACCTCTTGTTAATATTGAGCTTGCCTGTGTAAAAATCACACACTTCTCTCTTCAAAGCAGGAAAAATATCTGCACCAGTAGACTTATTCTGAAGTTTAATAGGAGACCACCCTTCTGAACTACTCATGACTATGCTATCCATCTTAACAGGTAAAAACAAATGAGCAAAAAGCAAAAAAATGCTACCACAGAGCAAACCACACGAAAGCTTTTCTTTTGAAAAACACACACAATTCTAGCCCCATAGCAGTCTCTACAGAATGGAATTTATCCTGTAGAATMAAATATTTTATAGCATTCATTTTATAGCATTCACTTGAGTTGCTATAGATTTCCCCAAAATGCATCATATCATTTTCAAGCTCTGTCCTTTTAACCCCCATGCAGCTAATGGCAAATATCCAGACGTGCAACACACACCTTTGGTGAGATTCTCCAGCACACTCTGCTCACAGTGAGAAAGATTCCCAAATTTTTCTATGCATTCCATTGCATTAAAAGTTGCCCTTCCTTCTTCTTTTTTGTTGTTGTTTATTCCTCTATCATATTTGACAAAGCTGCAGGGATTCTCATATTAGTTAATACTTTACTAACTGTAAAGGTTTACAATTCCAATTACAGTTCAAGTACTTTTACTTGATTTTCTTATATATTTTCTTTTCTTATATAAAATTCTCTTTTTTTTTTCTAGTCTTCTAGAAACAAAATTATTTGATTTAGAAAGTGCATTGAAACAGGATGGGACCATAATGACATTGATTTATCCTTGACTTCTGCTATGAGCCAAAAAAAGAAAAGGAAACCAAATGTAGAAAAGCTAAAAGCTACAGAGAATGAAGTAATGGAAAAGAATTTAGATCAGTTTAATCTTTCTCCCCTTAATGACAAATATCAAACGGCTGAAAACCTTTTGCTTTATAAGTCATTTATGGTGTTACAACTTCCAGTTTCAACTGGAGGATAGACAATTTAAACTTTTAGTCACAAACACTTCATGTAACACAAAAATTTGTTCACTAATCTCATTTTTAAAACTACAAACATGAGCTGAGGGTGTAGCATAGGATGCCCAGCAGCAGCATACTTTGTATTTTTATTTTTTGWTCAAACATTTCAGAAGGAAATGCTGATACCTTTCTTTCTATTTTGGACTTTCCAAGTAAACTATAAAAAACCCAAATAACTTATTCAGTGTATKTATCTTACTATTCATTAAGGCTTATAGACTAGTTAAGGAGTGATGAGACACCAGAAAAAAAAAAGTACGAGTCATTTTTTACATTACAAGCACTATTATTAGTGCTTATAGTGCTGCACTTTCTCTAAAGACCCTCACCCACGATTGTGTATCTTATGTATCCATGCACATGGAAGACATAAAATATATGTCAAACAAAATAAAGCAAGTTATTAAGTCAAAATAGACCCTAAATCTTAGTGGAAGTCAACAGATAAACATACTATAGGTCTAGCATAGCCTAAGTACACAATGCATAATTCAGAGCTGAACTAAGTTTATAACTTATTGCAATATTTCTTATTCAGAGAGAGGTCTGGTATATTAAAGCTTGGTTCAGTTACTAATTCAGCAAAACTCCTGAGAAACTTCTCTTTCTTACTTATATATTTATTTTTTTTAAGCAAGCACAGTGGTATCTCTCCCATGATAGACTGKTCTAGGAAGAAAAAAATGTGGTCTGAATTTGTCTATAATTAAACACAGAAATTTATTGCTATATTATTTGTACTCAATGCTCTCACTGTCACATTCATACACATACTGCTTATATAACACCAATATGACTTCTGGCAAAGACTTTTTTGTTGGTTTTCTCAGGCATTCATCTGCTCGGATACTACCATACACATTCTGGTTGTCAATAKGCAGAATCAGTTGGATTTTGGAAAACCATTTTGTAAAACGGTTGAAAATGCAGTATGAGATTTAAAACTTAACAGGTTTGCAGAAACACTCATCATTGYCACCATTTAAAAAGCAGTGATTACAACATACTAAAATACAGCGATTATCAAGGATATTTGTATCTGAGTAATAATTGTGAAATGTGGGCACCGGTGAGTTCTGCAAGGTAAGTGTCTCTTTTCTGTCACCTAGTACATTGCCTGCTGYAGATTCAGTTATTGAAAAAACTTAGATCTTTGGCATAAAATGAACTATTAAACACCTTTGATGACAAGGTGTTAGTCTTCATGGAAAGCCAGCGGCTCAAATGGAAAGCTAAATGGCACTTTCATCATGAAATAGGATCACATGAAAAATAACTACCTTCCTTAGGGTTCTTTAATGGTGATAAAAAGGCAGGAGCTTAAGACTTGCAGAGTCAATGAACTTCAGCGCATACTCACCTAACTGATAAAATGTCACTACATCAATCCAGTGTATTTATTATAATCCAGACAAAGAGCTAACTGATGCAAAGATATTTATTATTTACAAATCAAGTACCATTATTTATGAACAAGTGTTTTAAAGATCAAAACAAGCAGTGTGTGTGGAAACAATGCTGCTGTTCAGTATCTACCATTTTATCCCAGCATCTCAGTACTCACTTTTTTCCTGCTTTCCCTATTTCCTCTGTGTTTCACCTAAACAGCAGATATTTTCATAACCACATCAAGAATCTCCTCATGAGAGCCTCTCTCTCTTCTCCTCTCATTTCCTAATATTCCCAGCTTCTTTTTACTTATTTGTTCTTATTAATTTAAGGTTTATTCTCAATAAAAACTATACTTTCCAAATAAAAAGTTATTTCAAAATTCTTTAGGAAAAATATCTACAAAATTTCTTTTTAATAGACCACTATGGCCTCTACAGTTAATTGTTGCAGCACAGCACAATGACAAAGTTGTTGCAGCTTTTTAAAATGAAGGGCAATGGCATTCCTACTTAGTCAGTATACGTCTTGCATGTTTTATTTCTCTCACTTTGCTTTCTAAGGCATCCCCCATGAACACAACAGTTGATTAGGATGATAAATGCATGACRCAACCCTCTCCCTTTTATAGTCTAAAATAACAGATTTATAACAATAATAATTCCTTGAATGTTGTTTTCTGTTTTGGTCATCTGAAAAATAGGTTGCAATTTCTGATTTAAAAAAAACACCACTTGCAGGATTCACTTATACWTGTGACCTTAAAATTAACATTCTGTTGTTAATTTCAGATATAAAAATTAAGAGGAGAATTTTTTTTTTGTTTTGTTTCAAGTTTCTTAATAAAAATTGCATGTCAAAAGAAAAAAAAGTTGAATAAACTCACCACTCACAGGGCAAACCCAGGATATGACAAATTATAGGACAATACTTAATTTTATGCCAGCGCCCAAATAGCATATTTTCAGTGACAGGCTTGTCATCATTATTAAGAACTTCCCCTGCCTCCAAGTGATGAAGAAACACATTGCAGACAAACACATTAATCTTTCCACAGAGTACAATGTAAAACCTTAATTACAACCTCGTGCTTTCCCCCACAAACACACAACATACCACAGACTTAAACCATACATATGTCAGGCCTCAAAATCTGCTGATGTTTCTAAGATTTCAGTTAAGGCTTTGTGCTGAACTATGAGGGMGATCAGCATATCGAATACAATATGTTTTTCCCCCTCAATCAAAATTTGGAAAAGAACTTAGGAGATGCAATATGTTCGATGGATTTGGGGCTGCAGATTTGTGTACATACGCAGACACCTCGCACAGAGGTGTTTTCAACATGAGGACTCAACTCCTGTTCCAAGTCATGGACAGAACTTAAACTTGACACAGAGAATCAGCTCATAGAATGCACCACATGCAACTGGTCATCAACTTGCGCCTAAATCTCAGTTACTCCATTATTCTATTTTGCCAATACTTTACTTCAAAAGAAGCCTGAGTAAGAACTGGCTCTCCCTCCAGATAAAAGAAAATCATGGTTTTCTGGAAGAGTAAAACAATTATAGCAACTGAAGGATTTGGGTTAAGTGTTTTATTCTTTTTATCCACTGGCACAAGGACTACAATCCTTTTTTACATGGGTCTCCTATAAAAGCAGAATGATTTTTCTTTTTTTCCAGACGAACATTATCAAAGTAGCTCTAGGAGAGAGAAATTGCCAGGCAACAGAATACTGGTGAGAATATTAGCCAAGGAGCTGAAGGATGTGGGCAACTGAGGAATCAAAAGGCAGCAATACCCTTCTTCTCTGATATGCAGGACTCACAATCTTTCTTTCTGCGACAGTGAGTGGGGAAAAAAACCAAAACAAAAAACCCCAGCTCAGTCTGTTTGGCGAGGAAGATCCTACTCCCATCACTGAACAAACTGAAAAATAATTCCATAACTATATATGTGGAAGCTTATTTTATTAAGCTTATTTATTATTATTAGCAGAGTATGGTCACACACTAAGTAAATGCATCTAAACCATAAAGATCATTCGATTCCTGCTTGTCCCTGGATTTTCTTACACTTTACAACTCATTTTGCTGTGTAGGAAGCACCAAAAATTGGCTTCTGCTGCTGAAAAATTGCAGGTCATCACTCCATTTGACCTCYATCCTGTATTATTGCAAAGTTACAATTAAGGATTACCCTTGAGATCATCAAGACATGTCAGTCAAGGTACTTCAGCATTGGAAGCAGGGATTCTCAAGGTTTTGTTCACAGAGTACAACTTATTAAATGAGACAATGGAAAACAAMATTCATCTGCACAATGTTCAGCAGATGTAACAAGATATGTCTTTCATATACAAAATTGTAAGAGAGAAGTCAGGAGCATTACTTAATTTCTGCTTGAGGCGGATATGTGCAGCCTGACTTTTTCTGTGTACCTTCTGTGCTCCTAATGCAACCGGAAAGTACATGGAAGCACTGCAGCTACTCAGATAGAGAAAATGTTGAYTTCTTGACTGCTAAACACAGAAAAACAAAGACTCACAAGCTTTTCTTTGAAATCTGTAAAGTACCACAGTAAAATCTCAATCTGTTTTATACATATATGCTAACATGCAATTGGAAAATGTGCCTCTACTTACTACTTTGAAATATTATATTGGGATAATATTTTAAAATCATGTTGTCTTCAGAGGTACACAAAAAATATCATGGTTCATGAAAGTTTCCAGAGAATAAACTAATTTTTAGAACTACCTTAGGAGACTTATCTTTCCAGAAATCAACTCAAAAACCTTAGTGAAAAAACATGAGGCAGAGGCTGCCTCCGGGACACGCTCAGAACCTTCCACTGCGCCTTTCAGCACAAGTATCATATTCAGCATCCTACAGGACACAATCGGCAAAGCAGTCCCAATGAGATGAGACTATGCTATCAGCTTCTGGTCCTTTTTACAGGCTTTAGTAAGGACAAAGATCAAAAGAAATGTTTGTATCTGGTCTTCCGTAGATTTACATCGGTCTGCCGATATTTCTTAATTCACAATGAAACTGTGCAGGGCACCATTCATAAATATTTATTCAAAACATTAGACAACTGAGTTTTAGTAGTGTGCCAAGCTGTAAACTAACTGAAAGACAATTTGTTCTTGCAGAGAACAGATATCAATGCACCCAACTTTCTCTTCATGTAGCAAATCTACAGGCATATCAGCTCCATTTACATTTAGTAACTTAGTAGTAAGTCAAACAGTGATTATTTAGACTACTAAACGTGCTGGAATTTAGATTGTGCGGTAGACCCACTATTTGTATTGTTATAGGATAAAGCTCAAYCTCGTCTTGAACATGAAAATTATAGATAATGAGTAATTTCCTGAATGGAAGATTGCCTTATAGAGCTATTTATCCATTATAATAAGTTATTTTTAGTGATTATCTTAAGTGAAATAAAATTCCTAAAGAAACAGGAACCATGCATATGGCACAGCAGTTTATTTACTTAAAAATTATATAAGCATCATGCATTCAGTAAAACCTACATGCTATTACCATTCATCTACTTTAAATGTCATATGAAATATCTAATCTTTGACTCTCAGCTTACACTAAGCTCAAAGGTGGGTAATTCCACCTTAAGAAAAATGTCACTAATAGACTCCATAGACGTGTAAACGGTATTAAAAAGGTCAAAGAGACCAAAGTCTGGCTTTCATGAGGTCTCACAGCTACAAGGCGTTTGTCTTTGTTGCTGGTGCCAGTTAAGGCATGTCTGGCTTATTTGATCCCCTAGATTAATACAAAGAAGATATCTGAACTGTGAAGAGGGAAAGAAAAAAAAGGGCACAACAGGAAGCTTAAATGCAGCCATATGGACCATCTGAYTCTTTCAACCTCTTAACAGATGAGGGTTGAAATAACTTCCTTCGCTTATTAGCTAATTAAATTGCCCTAACAGTGTATAAAATGGCTATAATAAAACTGAGTTTAACCATAACCTCCAGCTATGTTCCATTAGGTCTCACATTCTAGTTCATCTAACCATACATGCAACCAAATTGAGGTATAAACACATACTTTCTCAAGTTAAAGAATGAAGCTAAAAGTTAAAGAATGAAGCTAAAAATGAAGCTATTCTAAAAGTAATAGCTCACAAAAAACATAAAAAGCATTTTAAAAATTGGCTAATATATAGAGAAAACTTTTTACCAAGATTAAATAATTACCTTTACATGTCATTAATGCAAATTAATGATCACAGGTATTGYTGATTCCAATGAATTCATCAACACTTCCTTTTTCAGTTCTTCCTTTGCCAAGTTCAGATGGATTGTAATTAATGCAGCTGAAAAAATTCCACGAAACAGATTCTCTGAAATAGAGCAAGGTCTATGTCTCTCTTCAGAATGACTGAAAGCTCCTTTATATTCTGTTATCTCCAAACAATAACTGTGCCTTTCAACATATATTTATTTCTCCTAGAGAGGAATAGCTAGAATATGGTTCCACGACATATGACTTCCATTAGATGATGTGATGAACAACCCTGTCTCAACAGTCTAAGGAAGAACTCATCTGTGCTTACTGAAGTAACATGACTGAGACAAATATATTCCTCACAAGTCACCACACACTAATTGACATGCACTGCAATTTTGCTAGCTGATAATATACTATCTGAATAAAAGAATAACCTCTAATCTGCAACTTTCAAGGATATTTTTTGCATCAATACTTTGACATGACTCTTTCTTAAAATTTAAATTAACCACAATTCACATGATGATGCTGCCAAAAAATTGAAAATGATAGGTGTACTGCTTTAGTCAAAGAAAAAATTGTCACCAATTTCAATAAAATCTGTTTTTCACTGTCACTTTATAATCAGTGAGTGTTATACAAAACTGCAGTATTAAGTGATCTATGAACCAGCAACTAATTGAAGAAGAAARCTGTCTTCGCAATTCAATATATTCCTTTTTTTTCCCATATTATTAAGATGAAATTCACTGGGGTATGAGGAATCCATGCAGAACACCCTGCACCAGCTTGCATTAACTTTGCACTCRCTTGCCTTGACTATATTATCATAAAATCCTACAGGAACATGTTCCCACATGTTAGTTTGTAAAGAGACTGAGGATGGACCAGGGAAGCAATATTTGAGAAAAGCAGGATTTCCAATGATGCCAGAAGGAACAGGAAGGAAAGTGAGCACCAGTAAACGGAGAATTCATACTCTRTGGATCTGGGAAGACTACTCATTCTCTTCTTACCAGTATTATTATCTGCTTACCAGGAGTTAATGTGAAAAACAGTTTGAATAATAGCCAGCCAATGGATTGTTAAAGATGTCATCTGAAAGGAGGGCTAAATTACACTTTTAGCTCTATTGAAGACACAGCATACACAGTGCCCTGCTAGTAACACAGGAACAACATTCATTATTCAAGGTCAAAACTGTTATTGCCTTTTAAACCCAATGCAAATTACCATCCTCAGTACACTCATCTGTACCACTAGGATACGATGCTTTTAGCTGGGATTGCTCTCAACATGCTAATTTTCACACCCCTATTTATAGGGTTTGGAGCTGAGGTTCCATGGAAGTTATTTCTCTCTAGTGTTGACACTCAAAGTGGTTTTGAACATAGGAAGGAAAGCTGGTGTCTTCCTCTTTGTTCTCTCCTGGCCTGGCAGAGTGGCTAAGCTTCATCATTTATTTCCATTTTATGCAGTTCAATGTGCAGTTTCAAGTTTCCCTACTGCAGACTTACAAGACATAAGGTACTGAGAACACAAAGTGTATTAGGTATTTCATTCACTTAACATGCGTAAGTTTCTCATATATATAAATATTTAGGATAATAAGCATTACCATCAGAAAAAATACATTAATAGATATTGTAGTTAATAGTTATTAGAGTTTGCTAAGGCAAAATTAAGGGACAATATACCTTAAAAGACAATATATACRAAAAAAAGCTACCAGCTTAGCAGCCTCTTTCACTGAACTACACAGACAAATTTATAGCAGAGACTAATACCTGGTAATTCCATAAATGCTTGTATCTCCAGCAAAAATSCCCCTTAAAAAGGCTAAAAGTTGCACAAGCTTTTCTCAGATTATGCTTATCTCTGCATGAAGAAACAGTCAGTCTGAGAATGATAAACATCTTATTAAGGTATACTTAGAGATAGGACCCAAATCAATCAGAAGGAATAACTTCCTATTTAAAAATAATACATTTCATGCTAAATATACCTATTGCAATATTTGATATATTTGAAATAATAAAGATAATAAAGATAACAAAGCTGTAGTTTTCAAGCATTTCTGAGACATTTAGATGCATYCCTTTACAGGCCATTTTCATTTTAACCTTCTCTAATATTTTAAGATTCACAAGAATAAACATTCATCAATTCAGGAGAAAAAGCAACTATGTTTTAATAATTGTTTGGTGTTTCAGCTGGTTCACCATGTTTTTGTAAGCTGATAACACAAAGACAAGAAAATTACATTTCTGTTTTTGCTACAAAAAACACCTTCAATACTTCTATTCTATTTGGATTTTTTGAATGAAAATAACTTTTCAGGCTATACATTACCACTCTCCCTAAAAGTCACAGTTTCTAATCAATTTTCATTTTACTTTTTCTTCCTGGAAGAAACCTGTTTAAGACTTCACTGAGGGGATGCTTATCTTCAAATAAGAAATAATTTCCATCAAATATATGTTGCCTTATAACTAGTCAGTTCACTAAATGGCTGGACTATATATTCCCTAATTGAAACAACAATTACTGTTTTGAATATTTTACATAGATGTATACTTCTGTAAATACTGTATTCTCTACTCAAAGCCTGCAAAAATCTTAACACGTGGACTGTGCACATATAGCAGAGCAGTTACATATTTTTACATTTCTTCTGAAAGTCAAAAAGTGAGATGAATAATGATTATGCAATTTTCTCACAAACTGTCATGGCAGAGCTAACAACAGGACTCACTTTTCCCAGTTCTACATAGTGGCCATGAAACTATCCTTTTTCCTTTCATCTCCTTATCACACAAGCTGATATGCCTGAATAATTCTTTAGGAGAGCAGGATGAGGACTAGCAGCTGGTGGAGCAGCAATACTCCAGTTTCAATGAAGCAAACCACAGAAAAAATATCCGTTATTATGCAACCTCCTCATTACCATTGAAGAACTACCCACTTGGACAAAGAAGTTGATGTCCACATACACTAGTAACGCAAGCAGTTCAAGCAGCTATTAAGAGCATGACGCTGCAGGAAAAGATCCTAATTTAAATTATTAGTCATAACAACTTAATTAAGCAAGCATCCAAGACAGACAGACTCTTAGAACACAACACAGTTTTACCTGCCAGGGGTACAGATATTACCACGAGCTTTTTTTCAGTTATTGTGCTGGAGTAGACCACAAAAATATTCTTAAATTTTCAGATTACACAAGCCACCGCAGAACTTCCAAAGTCATTAGTGCTGACAGCAACAAAGAAACCATCTCMTTCAATTCAGTTTAGCTTCTTTCTCTCATCACTGCAAGGATAATGATCATGCTACGATCAACTCAAACTGAAAGACAATTGCTACTCTAAAAGGGCAGATTGCACATATATAAAGTTAGCTTGACATGCAAGAGCCATCACCTCGACCAGAGCAGAAAGAGGCAGTGTGGGACAGCTAGAGGAGGCAACTTAACCAGAATGAGCTGCTCCGAACAGAGTGTCTGGTCGGAGACAAAGACACACAAGGAGGTCGAATGAATCACGAAAAGCACACCATCATTTTCTTTCCACCACCAAGATCAGGACAACAGCTTAATAGCAGCCTTCTTGACTACTGAACTTTCAGATTAATTGAAGAAATACAAACATAGTTAGAATAAGCCATTTCTAAAAACATGCAATCAGTGTATCCTTCTACTTCAACAATTCTRTTACCTTGGAGTACATGACTGTTGTTAACAACCTGCAATTCATTCTGGGACAAAAATATAAAGAAGTATCAATAAGAACTATGAAATAGTCAGAGGAGATTCCCAGTGCTGAAATAAGACTTCAGGTTATCAATAGGAAAATTCTGACTGTGACTTACTAAGATAGCATGCCAGCAGAAGGGTAAAACAAATTTGCATGCTTCAAGACATCTCACTAGCCATAATATATAACAGAATAAAACAAGAATACTGGAAGACTCAATCACCCAGTCAAGTAATTTGCTTATTAGGTTACTCTTTACATATCACTGAGGTATCATGTCCAGAGGACAAACAAAAAAACTACTCTCTCATATAAATACATTTTTATTGCCAATCGCCCTAGACAGTTCAAGCAACATTATGTGCTTTAGAGTCCAAAGTAAACAGCAGCAGCAGCAAAATTATCATAAAACTCAAAAACTGCATATTCCTACAAAAAAAAATGTGGAACAGCATTTTAGATACAAATAGCAGTGCCAGACACCAGTAATTAATATGCAATGATTGCAATATAAGAAAGCACTAGAAATAGATACTACCACTTCAGAAAATGTTTTATCTTTGTTTTCCCATGTCCCCCATGGCTACAGTGTGCACATTCTCAAGCAAACATCTTTCACTCTCCTCTCTTTCCTTGATCTCTTCTCTTGAATCTCAGCATCCCCACCTGCCAAGAAGTTGGTTGTTGTCAAGATAATAAACCTAAAAAATTAGAACTTTTAAAAGTTTTTTGATAATCTAGATGCTTCCTTTTTTGATACCCAAATTTATCTAGAGCTCTATGCAAATAGAAAATAAGATTTTTTTASTAAAAAACTCAGGCTGATCAATTATTACTATCCCATGACTACAAAATTGAGTCCAAAAACRGAGTATAGAATTCTCTGTTCTTAAAGTTTATTCCATTATAATAAACACTGTTCTTTTTCAGTCAGGTAGGCTTCTCTTGGATTTAGTTATTCCAATTAAATACATGTCCAGGCTTTAGATAGTATTGCAGTTAAAACATCATCTGTAGTATTTACAAATCTTTGTGCTAGTAGATATAAAACATAACTTCCCAAGCTAAGCATTCCTATTCTTTAACATTTATTACACTCTTGTTACTATTTTCAAATATTTCTAAATATAGAATAATTTCTGTTGAGTTACACTGTGAAATCATTTTCTATAAAGCATACTTACAACGGTCTTTACAGCAGAGTAGAATAAGCACTATATAAGAAAAAACATATTCAATGTTTGTTTTATAATATAAACACATACTACATCATAGCTATGCACATGATAAAATTCTCACACTATGAAACCAAATAATTTAATCTCAGTTCAAATTTTAAAAAATCGTTAAAGAGGGAGCATGAGCATACGCACACACACCTGCCAATTCATAAATATTTCACTCAGATTGGCATTACATTTTAGCATTTTTTTTTCTCTCACTTTAACTTTGTTTTCCATGTTGACTTTTTTTTTTTTTTTTTTGCTTGGTATATTGAACCTTGGCTTGAAATAAATGGATTCAAATAAACAGCATTCAGCGCCAGAATTGCTACAGGCACATATTTTTCTTTCAGTGGTCCTGGGAAGTGGTTTGTTAAGCTATTGTTCTCAATCAAAAACTCATGTGTTTGTTCAGTATAATATGGGTCGCTGCTTTGAGTGAAAGATTCCCTTGACATGGCAAAACCTCTAATTGTAACAAGCCTATGCCAAGTATGTTTAACCAGATGCAGCCCCGGGTTTGATTAGCAGCCACTGGATTCCATGTACAACCAGATAATGATGGTTTTGCTTCTCTGTGCGGAGCAAACATCCTCAGTTTTTAATCAAGTATGTATGTGGAGCTATACATGCATGTATACATATATGCATATATCTCAAAACCTCTATGCACATCATTATGAGCAGCACAACTATTTTTAAACTATAGCTTATTTCAACTTATTTGACCTTTTGACTGTTTAATCRAAAGAGGACCTGCGCAATACCAGCTAAAAATAAATGGAATAAAATATTTATTTTGGCAGATATGATATAGATATAGTAGAGAGACGTGTGGTGCATGGAAATCTTTTACCACACATGTAGAGTGCGGAAAAGACTCTGGAATACATTTTTGTTTTCCCACTTGTGGGATAGCATCTATTGGATAATGATGATATTAGAACTGCAAAAACACGTGCCATTTTGGCACAACATTCCAATACTTCTTAACTATGCCTGGGGGAAGGTGGTGAGTGTTGATGTTTGTTTYATTTAAGAGTGAATATTAGTTAAGTTCACTAATATGATTTCAAGAATGTCTTGGTCTTTTCCTATCAGAACTTAGTTTTATCTGCATATGCATAAAAAACTTTTAATGATAGAAGTTAAAAATCAAAGTTCTATTCATTCATTCTAATCCATACTTTTATCTCAGACATAAAAATAGTGCTATCATCACTACCCCAAAATCTCAAATAATGAAAGAAATGTTCYTCTTGCACATACTACATCCTATACTGCTCATTTTGTTTAGTTGAAAAAAACACAGTGAAAAAAGAATMAAAATTAATGAGCAGTGAAGACCAGCCTTTATTCTGGAAGATAAATGTAAAGCAAATTAAAAATAAAAATGTCAAAATGAACGCTCCTCTGAAGACTGTTGGAGAGGGAGTCTCTTGGTCTCTTCCAAAAGCTCATTATCCACAAACAGCACCAACTCTTTTTCTTCAGTATTGTCAGTGGTTTATTCACCTTTATACCAACACACCAAAGCAAAATTATTTCATTCTTTAGCAACTAGTATTGTTCTTTCACTGAGTGTACATGTAACCTAACTACATGATTTTTATAAAGAAAAAGGAATATTGAAAAATAAAAATTAAACACTATTTGAAAAGTTAATAATACAGCTTTTTTTTCCTTATCGATGAAATTAACAGAAGTCTCACATGAGCATAACTTCAAGGGTGCTGTACACAAATACATTGGTGCTTAACCTTCCATGTTGTTTCCACTCATAAACAGCTAGAAGCGTATGAAAAATTTCCTCAAGCTCATTCTCTGTCCATCAGAATCTTTAGAGCAGAGTTGGCTCTAAATCAGAGTTCCAAATTTTGTGTTATAATAATGTGTAGTGGTGAGAAGAGAAAGAATAAACAGGTGCTACACAGGGTGCWACACAGCTTACATTACCGGGCAACTGAAAATATTTCTGCCTTCAACAATAAATAGAAAGTAGCATAGAAAACATTTGAAGTTTTCATCACTAAAGCAGTTCCTATTTTATTTTTACACAGAAAGCTATTGCAATRCAGTCTTCTAGACTGAAGTATATGCACAATTTTCCAGACATTAAAGAGTAGCAGCTTCCCCTTATTGTATGCTTCACAACAATTTTCATCACACAGATAAGAAGATGCAACAAGGTTGAACAGCACTCAAAAGTCAGTACAAAATTATCTTCRGCTAAACCTATTTCTTACGTTTACTTTGCAAAGCAGAAATTTGTGGGGTTGGGGAGGAAGGAAGGGGGATTGCATTCCTTTGTATCAACATTATACTACCAGTACTATGTTACACATCTATCACATCCTACAGTAAGACCTACTAATTGCTCCTTCTTAATTTTGTTTACTTGATTCACACAGCACTGTTGAATATACTACTTTTACATTATGTACTCTTCATTTTCCATGCAGAAGTCATCAGATTTTGTTTAATTTGGTGGTTCACAACCCAAAATTAGTGCAATATTACCAAATATATTTTGAATATATAACCTTCAGATTTCACTCGATTCTAAACGAAACCATCACACTTTAGGGGGAAAACAAAACAAAATAAAAAATAAAATAAAAAAAAAAAACACACACACATTACTGTCTATAGACAACTCACCAGAATAGCAATTCCCACCAATCTCAATCAGGCATGACACTAGGCCACACTTGTAAATAAATTAGTAAATGCTCTTCTCTCTGCTGCTAATGCTGCAGTTTGATTCCTCCTAACAACTTAGTTATCTATTTATGCAAGTTCAAGAATTCCTAAATTACAGTGTTTACATCAACACAGATACACTTCACATGTGGTAAAGTTGGAGGGAAAAACAAAGCTTTGTAGAATTGCTCTTTCAATACAAAAGAAAATGGGAAAAAGGGCGCAGGGAGGTCAGGAGATAAAAAATAAAACATGACCGTGGGAAATCTAACATTTCAACAGATGATCCAGGATGCAGAATAGGAGGGAATATACATTTTAACTGCCTAGTCCCCAGCTGTGTACACCTCTGTGCACAAATGTAACATAATGGTCACAAACAGCCAATTCCCATAGACAGATGGGAGAGGTTTCCAACACTAGCCTCATCCAAGGACTCTACTGGTTACAGGAAGCTGGTGAGAAAGACMAAGCAACCTTGCAGAGCAGCTCATTCTCTGACTTCACTAGCTATATCACTCTAGCATAGTTCTTTAAATGCAGTTCTGGATGCCAGTGAAACCATCAGCAAAAGCCTTCTGCTTGGGAAAGGAAATAGCCTGACACTGCACCCTGCGGATAGAGAAACTGTGGCTTTGTTAAATCATGTGTGTGTCTGTGCAAGAGCAATTCCAGAGTCATGGGACCTCCACTGAGAAAGCCCTGCCAGCAGATGTTTACATCAAGGGCTTGTTAGCACACCAGCTSATCTCAATTGCTGCTGCTCGTGGAGGTACTTTTGGCTCTCCTCTTTGAATTGGGCTGTTGGCTTTCTAGGTGGGACTGTCATTTTAATAATAGATCATTGTATTTCCTGGTAGGAGGCCCACTGTTACGGTCCAGAATAGGATGGGGAGAATTAAGCTCCTGTTTATTACGTTGCTGTTATGTCATATCTCACAACCAGCATCACCTTACTTGGGTGTCTATGGAGAGATCTTGTGCCTAGGACTTACTTGGAAGTAGCAGAATTTTTAGATTTGCTTCCAAAAAAAAAGCTCCTAAGCCTATGCACACAAGATATACAAAATTTAGTAACGCTGCCAGAGATCTGACATACTACAAAAAGATCATAGTGTATGTGTGTTCCACTAAACTGAATAAGGGTCTGGTAGCCAGGAACAATTAAAATCCTCCCCTGCTTAGCTATACTATATAGGCAAATACTACATTTCGATAACACAGTTCAAACTTAAGCATCTTACATGCTAGATATCTATCTCCTGGAGTTAAAAGTCCCTTTTATACAAATGAACATCAATGAGATGGTCAGAGATGCATATCTGCCCTACCACAGACCCAAGAAGTATATACTGCATGCCAGGACCGCCTTTGTTGGAGCCAAAGCTCTTTTGGCTGCAACTGCCTACCTACATTTCCATCAATCCTATCACACTCCTCACCAGGCCACCTCAGCCTCCCACAGGCACATCACATACTCTCCTGCTGAATTCTGGGTTACGACCAAAGGTAATTTACTTCTCTAGGACATATTCATTTAAAGAATACAAAAGTTTCCAGGCTGAAGTAGTCTGTAGTGAATGTATCGTTTAATGCTCATGTTCAAACTTCAAGAACTCCCCCAATTTCATTTAGTAAAAGCCTTCATCTCCCTGAAAAGTAGAAGTAGCTTCATACTTCTGTTTATGAAGAGTAAAAATTACAAGTACAGTACCTCTTTATGGCATCGGAATGCTTCAAGAATATGTCACTGTGGTTCATTTAAAAATCATGAAAATACTAATTTATAAATTGATAGGTAATGCTGTTTCAGATTCAGCAGTGTTCAATGCCCGCCAAACGTTACTTAAAAATAAGATCTTAGTCTCAAATCATGACATTTTAAAGCATTTTTAACATCAATACATATTTTCAAGCCAGATACTGTGTATCTAAACATATATTTACAACACCAGTATAATTTTTCAGCTGTCAAGGAATTCATTTACCACATGTATCATACCTAATGACTCAACTTTTGGAATACTGTATGTATAAATTACAGAACTTTAAAAAATCATGGGAGAAATCAGGAACTGGTAAAATCCTACTATAAGGTAAATAAAAAKTTTAAAAGCATGACTACTCTCACAGGCAAATGTTTTCAAAGTGTATAATAAAGTATAATGCAATTTATTTTTTCTTCTGTTAAACAGAGCTGACCTTTGTAGCTTCTTACAGAACTTGGTTCATTCCGTATTTAAGTATTCCTTATATACATACATATGCTTTTTAGCATATAAGCCAAATGTCAATAGAATAAAATGAATGAATGTATTATTTACAACACTTAGCAAACACTATTCACAGATTAAAATAAAGTATAACTTGTCCAAGAGGACTTAATCCATTAAAGGCATAGGAAATCAGCTTAATTTGTCAGAATGGCAGTCATTAACTCTGCAAGGTTATGCAAATACAGCAGATGAATGAGAAAGTGCAGGCCATCTCCACTGTGTCAAACATAAATAAACTCTGGATGAAAAATTTGTTGTGTAGAGAAGGCAGGTAAGAAAACACACTTTTATCCTTTAAAAAAGCAACAATTTAAATAATTCTATACACGATGTTAATGTTTTCTGGAATTATACAATTTCTTACATCCTAAACARCTAATACATTTCGCCATGATTTGGGGAGGGATTTGGCACTGTGTCTTGTGGAATGGGTACATCAGCCGGTCATTTACAGACCTCTAGGAAATATCTAAAAATGAGTATAAACTCTGATTAGGATTTTGGTGAAAAATACTTTTGACATAGAAAACCTTAGATTTTAAAASTATGTGATTTCCCCGAGTCCATCAGATCAATATTTAAGAGCAATAAATATTCCCTTCATGTATTAGATAGCAATGTCATTTTGAAATTGCATGTCATTTTGAAAAGGAAACACAAATTACAAGTGAGTGTGCACCTGTGTGTGCATATACAGATGCAGCAACAGAGAGGAGAGGGGGGAAAAGAGACAAATTGACTTTACAAAACATAATGTCCAGATTTCTGAGGTGCAGCATGTAGGTTTACAAACCATTGCACTTACTTCAATATCATTGCAAGAACTTCAAATGTGCACGGCTGCCCTTTTTTGCTGTTGTGTTGGGATCTTTCACACATAGAGAGTAAAGTGACTCATACATCAATAGCCACAGGTTTCCAAAACAAAAATACAAATGGGTTTTAGATAATTGCTAAATGTTAGGCAGGTCAAAGAACATAAATTGTGAGGCAGTGCTTGAGGCAAACTCCTAGCTTCCAGGGAGCTATTTCAGGAGGAGGGGAGAGGAGACAACATTGTTTACATCCTGTTTTTGTAGTTAGACTTGGAAGGAAACCCTTGAAGAGCAATTCTCAAGCTTTCATCACAAGTGAATAAAGTCTAGTATATGCATCTCAGCACTAGGTATCTCCTCTTTTTTTTTCCAGATGTCCATCCTGCCTCTTTTCAGCCCTTCCGTAACTACATAAACCAGAATCTTTCTAAGGCTGAATACATATATAGACTTTTTTTTTTTCCCCTTTCTGCTCACTCCACTGTTCCTTGCTATTCTCAACTTCTGAAAACAGCATTTTCTCCACCTCCAAAGCTGTAACTTTGTTTATGCTTCAACATTGCTCACATCATACACATCACATTAACTTTTCCTGTATTTTTAGTAAAGTCCATTCTTGGATCGTTTTCCTTAGACTGGCCCCAATCATACAATACAGGAAGATTTGTTACTAAGCTGAAAACTACATTTGTTACTAAATGCTTAGAATGAACAGAGCACCTCTTACAGTCTTGCTAGTGTTGCTGCCCTTGATGAGCTTTAAAGTCAACATAAATCACACAAGGTAATTCTTTCCACCATATAAAAACACTTATAAATTAAGAAAAAAAAGCAACTTGCTCTATTTTTGACCATTAAAGTACTTAAATACTCTATTTTCCAAAGTAATCCAGGATGAATTCTTCGTTCTACTCCACTATCTCTTTTTTTGTTGTTTTGTTTTCTTTAGAGAAGTCAGATTACACACTCCTGCTAGCTTTTCTTAAACAGTAGGAAATGATACAGAGCCATAGCAAATGCTTCTCTGAAGTTTCACTAATGAGGAAGCAGATCTTCAGGCTCTTGCTGCTATTGGGCTCATTTGTATTTTTTATGAGCTGATGCACTAGTGGGTAGAAAAGAGACAGACTCTCTACTGGCAGATTAACCAGCCCTTTAAGGGTGCCTGCTATTAATTTTGGTTATTCATCTACACATCTGTCTCTACCCAACTGTGACATGATCACTGCTCCTTGCAGCTCACCRAATTTAACCAGTAGCATTTCTCCACTGAAATTTGTCAACTTGTGTTCCCCAAAATCTAGTTATAATCTACAGAAGTTCAATCTTTCTTTTCTGCTAGTGGAAACAAAGAAACTAGAAATTTGAATTTAACAGTTGACCACAGTTTTATTCACTCCATATTGCTGACATGRTGACCAGCAACCATAATCAGTACTCCTAATATTTTCCTTAAGAAAACACACTYTGTAACCCAGACTGTCAGAATTGTTGATTCCAAGCGGCCAGTCATAATGCAAAAAAATCTCACAATAGAATACARTTTTAACCTCTGTTGCCTTAGAATTTTATACCTGATATCTCTGATCTTCCCATGGAAGTGAGATTAGTTTGCTCCAGCATTCAGAAAAAAACAGTTGTGTTCTGAATAAGAGAGTATTTCCTTTGCTTTGCCAAAGATTTGGCCTCATGTGCATCTTAACCCCAAAGAGCAAGGCATATGATCTATTTTCTTTAATGTTGCTTTMATTTCTGCTTGCTAGACTTGATCTGAATTGACCTCCAGATCTAATTGACYTTGAATTGTTATAACACCTGATTCTCTCTGAAGAAATAATAATTTCCTCCATTTTCAGAAGGAATATACAGTACATTACCAAACAGTTCATTTAAGTTCCAATCCTGTCCCATACTGATTCAACCCCCAACCCCTGCAGTTTACTCAAAAATTCAACAGAGTCRGTAAGCAGGAGAGCAGAGTCAGCCGTTCCTGACCCATGTGTTTGAGTTGCTATGTGCAAAAGACTACCAGCACATCGTATGCTACTCATGTTTGCCTTTTTATAAGACCTTCARTATGACCACTTTATAGTTCACCTGGTTTAGTAACATCCTTTCAATAGTATATTCAACTTAATTTCAATAATATCCAACATCTATTTAGTTAAATTGTGTTGACATATAAATTTGAGCATGTAGATTCACATAGCCTAGATAGAAGCAGTCACACTGCAAAGCTCTAACCACCAGCGGGTTCTGATAAATCCTGTTTTTTTCTGGGTCCCTCCCACCATATCCTGTTTTTTTACCACAGCCTGAAGAGTTAAGTAACATGTAACTGACATGTATCAATAAAGAGCTGACTCTGGGTAGGATCAAAGAAAATTTRATGTAGGATCAAAGAAAATAGTAACCCATAGATTACGCTCATACTCTCTCAAAATCTAGACACCTTAAAGAAAATGCAGCAGAGAAAGAAAGTAATTATTTCTTATAAAATTGGGCTTCCATGTCACCTATGAAGGCAAAAATAACAAGTTCCCGATACTTGCTGCCAAAATGTACCAGTAAATATGATTCAGAACTGCAATTGCCTTGTGGCATATACACAGAAAGACTGATTTTGAGGCAACAAATTCCAAGGACTCCTGTGCTCCAAAAATTCCAGTCTCAATTACAGCACCTGTACATACCTAGACATATATGAAGCTATAAAAATAAACATACAGTAGTTTTAAAGTTCCTTGTTATTGGAAATATCAGTAAAATTTTTTAAAAAGWTTGTATTAAGACAGAACAGTTTTACAAATTATAGCACACACTGCTTACTATAGGAAAAAGAGGTAACAACTTTGCCAATAAAGTAGTGACCTAGTAACTCAAAAGATTAAGTGTTTAAAGGAATTCTTAATATTAATTTTCATCTCTGTATGTTCAGGAATCAAAATTCTTGATTGCTGATTCACAGCAGCAGCAATTAATTCAGAAAAGCMTCAACTGGCATCCTACTGCCCTAGTGACCTTCCCAGCTTCACGCAATGCAAAGAACATTCTGGTGGCACATCTGAACTGTCCCAGCCCCCTCATGTTTTGATTAATTGCAGCTGCTACAAAATCTACTTTAAAACAGTAACACCACCCGCAAACTAGGGTGGCTTGACTTCGTACTGCAGCAGCAGTAACCTCAGAGCTGGGGAAGATGATCCTAAACCTTAGGAGATGGCCCAGAGTTAGAGAGACAAGAGTATACACATTAAAGAACTTTAGCTAACAATCCAGCCCAAGTACTGGAACTTTCCTGTTATTATCATCTACTTCATTTTACTTTGATAGTTTAACAATATATTTTTTTTAAAAAAGACAATCTAAATGTATAAAAAAAACATGAAGCACATATTTTGAGTGAAAAGTAATCTATACTGTATTCCTCTTTGGAATTAGTCTGGTAAATGCATATGGCCTGCCAGAATTCCTTATTTCCACATTAGTGAGTTTTATAAATGCAAGATGTGGCACTATGCCTTTGCTAGGTTATTRTTTTGGTATGGGCTGATTACAATACCCCAACGGCATATTCAGAAATCTAAAATAATAAAAGCTATAGGGTACATTTTCTGACCAAACAAAACTACTCTTGA
The DNA here is from genome assembly GCA_003342815.1 of Eudromia elegans. NCBI lineage: Eukaryota > Metazoa > Chordata > Aves > Tinamiformes > Tinamidae > Eudromia > Eudromia elegans. The sequence continues at coordinate 165,859 of PTEX01000067.1, forward strand.
AATATATTATGGACATATATTGACAGTCTACACAATCACATGTGTGAAGTGAACTTTAAAGACTTAGATTAAAATATTTTTCATTAAAACAGTTGTGGTTCACAAATCAGAAACAACAACATGAAGCTAGTGCAAAGGTAAAATAAGACAAATATTTCTATTAGGGGAAAAGTCAGTAATATCAGTGGAACTGAGCTCTTAAAACTTATATTAAAAGAATCTAATTTTATTGAAATAATAAAGATTAATTCAAATAGCAACAAGATTTTAGAGTTCACATGGTTTCTTTGATTATACTTTCTTTCTGATATAAAACAACACAAGATAACTACTTTCTAGAGTCCCTAAAATACATATTGTTCAAAATCTCAAATAAAAACACATCTGTTCAAAGATTTTTTTTTACATATGATGATTATCCGTTCACATGCATTTTGTTAAAAATCTATTCGTGCAAAACAGTAAATCCATAGAATACCTAATGAACAAGCCATCCGCAGTGAAGTTTAGAATGAATGCTGTTAGGCAAGAAGAAATAAATTAGGGGTAGGCTGGCTATTGGGAGAAGTATCAGCATTTGAAACTTAGCATTTTCATAATTAAGTCAACTTGCAAAGTTTGAACCAAAGTCCATCTCTTGTGTTCTAACATTTTCTGAACAAAAATAAATCCACTATAATATGAATCTGGATGGCTAAATCCACAACATAATCTAAAAAGTAGCAACAGAAAGACTGTAGTCTGCAATAAAATGTCCACCTCAAATGATTACCCTCTGTTAACTGGAGTAATTACTTGTTTAGAGCTATAAATCGTATCTCAAGTAAATAGAATTTTTGTTTTAGATTTGTTCAACACTTATGAATAAATTGTTCTCAGATTATTTTATATTAGTACCTACCTTTCTGCTCTGACTTTCCACAGCACCACTGAATCATTTGAGAGGTATTGAAATAACCAACCTTTATTCTAATCAGCAGAACTCTACCATTTACTCCAAAGGCATTTTACACTGGGTTCCTTAGATGCCACATCAGCACTTAGCACATAAGCCTTCCCAAAACATGCTAAAATCTTGAATGTTCATCATAACCTTCCTGAACAGCTCAGAAATAACTCAAGCAAAGCATTCTTAAATTTCTATCCTCAGACCTTCCTTCCCCCAAAAGAATGAGCAGTAACAAGCAACTATACTTCTATTTCTATTTAGGGAAAAAAAAAAAAAAGAAAAAAAAAAACCACACAGTTCCCCAGGGATGTGCTTCTCTAGCAGTGGGAATCAGCATGCATTACTTTATAGCAGTAGGTTCTGCATGCTTAGCTCTTTAGTATATAAAGTCACTTCATCAACCCAATTATTTCTCTTTTTTTTTCTCCTGTTTTCTTTCCCCCAAAGTAACTCTAAACTACTTTAAAACACCTTCATTACAGAAATGATTCAACCAGCACTACTGCAAACCATGGAAATGTAAAAGCTGTTAAAAATGTATTAAATGCTGTCCATGCCACAAGGGTACTAGTGTAAAATGACCTTAAGTTTAAAGGCTCCCTATGAAGGCAGAACGGTAATCTGCTCTGCTTCTCCTAATGAATAACAAATGGGCCTTCACAATTCATTTAGTTCAGTACAAGCTGCCATTACAACCCATTTTGTTTTTTTAACTTTGTGGTAATGTATCATCTTGCCTGACTTGATGTCATCTTCTAAGGAGGTCACCAAAGGTACGCAATTCTACTCTCAGCAATGAAAAGAGGAGGASAGGAAAAGGAGAGATGACGAATTTTGACAAAGCACCAACTGGTCCATCCTGATACGCCAGATTACATACTGGTGCTCACGCTTCCGACACAAAAATGCTTCCTCTCTTGTAAAGGAAGCTGGGAAAGCACTGAAGTCTTCAGGGTGACTTTGTGTTTTTCAGTTCATAAGTGAAATATGACAATTTCTGTGAAATTTAGGAAGTCCTTGGGCTTCTTCCACTTACAGATTATTTTTGTTATACCCTAAAATTTAATCAAAATCTGCAAGTTTGAAAAAGAATTAAAAGACCACAAATATTTACCTTTATTTCACAGGTATTTAGAAACATGTATTACGTTGCTATGGACAATTAGCCTTTTATCCAATTTTACTTGATAGTTTAACTCACCCGCCCTCAGGTTTTAATTATCCCCTCAGTCTGCATGCTTAGGCCTCAGTTCCTGCAGCTGGAAATCTGCCTCGGTGATGTTATAACCTTGTTAATGTAACAAAAGAAGAGTTTACTTAAAACTGTACTGACTATGGACTTAAGCCAAATTTACTTGAAAGAGGAAAGAGACTGTCAAAAATCCTACAGTAAACACAGAAATGCAGTTCTTTCATAACCTTCACCTTAATTCATATAGACAAGCAATTTACATGTAAGTGGATTCATATGGCCTGCGAGGGGCCTCCTCTCTGGAGCTGGACTAGGCTTCATACCCTACCCCCATTCCTAACCAAAAAAAAATAAAAAACCCCCAACAACAGCTCACTTTGCAGAAATGGCAGAGCATCTGCAATCYTTTTAATCACAATAAAACATAATTAAGATAAACATTTAGAAAGCTGGTCAGTATCAATAAAGGCAGCAGAATTTCACAAGGCTGATTTCAGGTTCAGCTAGTCCTTTGTCAAATCCATATTTGAAATTCAATAAAGCTGTTATTTGAAGAGTGTAACATTGCACCTCCAATGAGGTAATAACATTGCATTAGCTGTAGGTGCAAGTTGCTTGTCATAGGCTGATATCCCCCATTCATTTAGTTGCCAAATTGGAGTAGGGATTTCCTAAATTCATCTGTTAATTAGATTCATTTTTAGGTTAGATACTAACAAAAACTCACAATAGACTAAACAAAACATCACTGTTTCAAWGGGTTGAAGGGAGATCTTTAAGACAGGAAAAAATATAAATTATATTTCTTAATAAAACTGTACAAATACTGCAGGCAATTTCCATCCTCACTGGATCTTTTTTTCTTTTTAAGGAGGGGACATGATGGGAGGAGCACCAACATGTGGCTGGGTGGTATGTGTGGACACACAGCCAGCTACCGATTTGCCACAAAAAAATCTAATAGAAACCATGTTTTTGTTTCTTCAGCTTTATTTCAGTRGTGCTTTTTGACAAAATAGATCATGTGGGAAAGGGGAAAGTGTTGCAAAACAAACCTGGAAAGCAGTCAAGTTTCCTTCACACACACTGAAACTTTAAATATATTTTTGAATAAGTAAAAAGTTGTTTAAGTTCACAAATATCAGAGCATGTTCTGCTGTGTTAGGAGGATATTAGGTTTCTGGATGCCAGATGATGCTTTGCCACACTTCCAGGTGTTCCTTAGGTGTTATGTAATCGGTGTCTGCTTCTACGCTACTGAATYGCACAAGAGTCGCAGCACCAGCTACTGCTCTAAACCCCACAGACATGAATATAACTATTGAATTTAACTATTGACTTTTTGTTTATGAATCACACAGAAAAGTAAAAAGTGATCACAGTTTCTAAAGATACTTATAAGAGACCTGGATAAGGTTGTTCAGTTAAAAAAAAAAATTCTCAGAACTCATAAAACACAGTCAGTCCTCTAAACATAGTGAGAAAGTGACGCATTTTGAGGCTTTCAGAGCGWAGGTTTTGAAAGCTCAGATCCTCCTCACACTAAGTGCACAACTCCTTCCCAGGCGGTTGCAACACGAGCCGGCCGCAGACACGGGCACTGGAACGGTACCTCCACGACACCCCTGCCGTGCCGCTCACCGTGTCCTGGGCACGCACCTGGTCCAAAACTCTCCCAAGCACAAGGACATAAAAGTAAAATTACAATCTTACAGACATAGATTTAAGTGGCACTCCAACTTGGTTCAATAACTCAAATTCACGACCCACATAATGTAAGGATTTGTAACTATCCAGGCTGGCTTTGTTTCTCTATTCCACACAGAGGTGACAAATTATTTCAGCTGTCTTATAAAACCTACCTCAGTTGCATTCCCCAAAGAACCTATCTCTGTTTCCTAACCGTAAAGATAGCTCAGGGAGCTTGAAAAACAAAAGAACAAGATGGTAAATTTAATGACCATCTCTCTGTTAAACCCATATACATCTGCCCTCCTAAAGGGGAGATGAAAACCATGCAAGTTGACCATGAAAATAATGCAGGATGAGTTAGTCAGGAAGCAAAGAGAAGAATCCCTAGAGAGTAGAACAGTTTTAGCAATAGAGCAATCCTCAGAGGCCTGTGTGGACTAAGTTTGGTCAGGGTCAAATATAACAAAGATGAACTACATATTTGAGGTAAGAGCGGTTACAAACTGGGGAGAACATAACCACAAAAAAAGTGTTTTTAAACTTCTACAGTAAGCCAGTGAATCACAACTCCTCTTGGAATCTGCATATTTCCTAAACTAAAACCTTTTTGCTTTTTAAGAAATTCAGTATTTTATGTGAACTGTCTTTCACTCTTATCATTTGATAAACTTTTAAATGCCAAAAACCAACACCTCCATCAGAATAAGACAAGGTCCTCTACAAATCTACACTACTGTTTAGCAATAACCAATTTTTTCCCCACTAACAATAATAATTCTACATAAATTTGCGCTATTACTAAGCTTCTCTTTTGTCTCAAAAAGTTTACCTAGGCTGTTGAAGCCATTTTATACTAAGGAACCAAGCCAAGGTGGCTCTTGTAAGGAGATTTTTATCCTAGAAACATTAGGTTGAATATAAGCAGCAGCACTAAAATCAAAGCAGCACGATACCTTCCTATGTATATCCATATACAATGACAGATTTTTATGATCCAATGCTTAAAAGTTTGTTCACAATCAGAGAAAATTTGGATGAGTTCACTTTATTTCTGACTGCATACAACCATTGAAAGTTTCATACAGCATTCAAAGGTTATGAGAAATCAGTGCCATTCATCAAAAGTTCAATGTTTTAGCACATTTTGGGGAGAATACCCTGAATAATGACTCCATATTTCACCAACAAGAAATATTTCTCTTTTTAGAACAAAYACATACACATCTTTTCTTCCTCCCCACCTCTTCTCATTTACCACAAYACTGCTTAACAGCCAATAGAGAACAGGAGCTCATCACGCTTGGCAGTGTATAAATAGAGTATTGAAGGGTCTTTACACTCAAAAAAAAGTGAGTGATACCCAGTTTGGCAGAGGAAAAGAACACCAAAGTACAACATTATTTGCTTGATTTTAGATCTGTGTATTGCTATGTTATCCTCCCTAAAAACCTTGAAATACTTCGACCAATTTCAAGAGAGATGTACAGACCTACGTGACAATATATTCTTACAAGTTTCATTATATCAGTGGGATAAATGATTTCTCAGAGAGAAATGACCGTAAAATAGATAAGATAAATCTTACTGCTACCCTGCCAGGCAGAGTGGYTGTCTCATGTTCTCACCCCTTTCTAAGCATCAGAGAGCTCTTACAAATGCTTCAGACATGAGAAGAAAACCTTCAAGCTCACCTTACATCCTGTTAGAACTCAAACTGAGATCACAAAGTGGTTAGGAATTAGGATTTACTTTTCCACAGCACACAGAGAAATACTTATTTTCCTGGTGTTTTGAGAGAAGACAGAGGAGGAGTAAAGATGTTCAAGGAGGGAGCAATGAACTTACTTCACAGTACATAAGGAGTGTTGGGAAGGCAGGAGAGGCAAGTCAAAGCTTTCCCCTTCCTCAGTTCCTGTCTGTCCAGTAAATTAACTTACTGAAACTTTTCCTTTTAACAGAAAACAGCACCATAGACATTTCTAAGCACACTTTATATTTCTGCTGTGGCAATATCAAACAACAATCCAGTAATATACTTTACACAACACAAACCTCAAAATTTGTTTGCTTCTYCAGTTTCAAAAATCTGAGTTCACCTCAAGTCCAGCACTGTCCCACTGGATAGACCCTCAGCTCATAATTTCTACTGTTGAATTGTAATGTCTTGGATCTCAAATATGCAAGAATTGCAGTTGAAAAAAAAAAAAAAAAAAAAACACACAAAACTGACCCATCATATTTTGAGGTCTGAAAGGCAGAAACATCTGCTAGAATCATATTCAGTTAGTTAAAGGTTAGGAATATGGGAGCCTGCAGTTGATCAGTGCTGCCCTAGATGTCATGGAGGCCAATGGGAATTACACTAAGAGGGTTTGAGTAGACAAGGGTGTAATTCAGTCAGCTAAAGAAAAAAAAAAAAATCATGAAACAGAAGCCTAGCTTTTTTCTTTCTTTTTTTTTTTTTCCTCCGTCTTTTCAGCCTCCTACTTCTTCCTTACTGCCTAGCGAGCCACTTGTTCTTTTGACTATACTATCAGAGGTGGAAGCTTTCATGTTTCCATGTTGGCTAAAGTTCAAAACAGTATAACGCTATTTCATCATTTTTACCATTACTAATTTTTTAGCTAATAAAATCACTTTAAAAAACAGTATATAGTTTTATCAAGGTTAGTGCTGGAACAACTGTTTTTTTTTCCTCTATAGAAGTATTCTTCTGCTACAATATGCTTGAAGCTTTTTTTCCCGCTTATATAAAATGAAAAAGATGTTGCATAGAGGAAAGTAGAAAATAAACAAGCCTTTATAAGCTGCTGTTTCTTCATCTAAAAAGTTTGCATGTCAAACACTCCAGTCAGTTAACTCAAAAATATGAAGTTTCCTTAGAAAATATAYTTCAAATTATAACTTCCATTTGGAAGAATCCAGGGTTTGATTTTCATTCATTTCCATTTCCTTTTAAACCAGCTGATGCTRTTTGCCTTCTGGATAAGTTAGTTCCAAGTAGTCACCAGCCTCTCTGTAAAGCAGCGTATTCTTCTGTCGCTTTTGACTCAGTSTCTGATTAATCCCCACATGCATCTGAAACTTCTCTTTCTAAGGGATTCAGCAAACAACAGTTCTGTATCCGGCTTATTCCCTCCTCTGTGATTATCAACTTCAACCATATCCTCCCCCATCAGCTTTCTCTTCTTCAAAATCAAGAGATTTAAATCTCTCCTCATAGAGCATCTGCAGTATCCCCTTGATCTCTCTACCATTTAGATTCCACTAGATTCATTGGAAATTACTAGAGGCAGTAATGCTGCCACCAAACTCTAAGCTGCACAATGGAATTTGCAACAGAAGATGCTTGCAGGGGCACTGACCTCTGCTTTTGTATTAAGGGAGCATACTGGAAGGGGGTGAGAATTAATGGCAGCACAATCAGCAAGGAACGTATGGTACTAGGAGACAGGGATACAAGTACAGCTAAAACCCATTCCCGCCTAGCAGACACCTGAGACCACAGGGGTCACAGGGGCCTAGAGGAACTTCTTTACATCTAGAAAGCCACAAGCAAAGTCTACTGCTAGAAGGAACAATTTTCAGAAACTTGTTTAAACTTCTATAGTTTAGTGAGTCTTTYCTCACAGAAACACATGACGCTTAAACCAAAGTAATAAGATGAAGAAAAAAAGGTGATCAAAAGAGTATATGCATTCAACATGCATGTGACGCGAGCATGTTGAATCATTCTCTCACTTGTACTCAGTGAAACTTTTTGTGACATAAAAAGCACAAGCGTTTTTCCATGCTACAAAGGGAGACATTCCCCTCTGGGGAGGGAAACACATTCAAAAGTTGCTGCTGTGTTCTCCTGATATCTAAATGTCATCAGAAACATGGGAGATGTTCCAGCATTATTTACAGAGATATCCACATAAAAGCAAGCAAAATCCAGCATTTCATATCATGTTTCAGAAATCCTAAATTGATCTCGCCAACTTTGAATAGAAGATGCAAATATATTTTGGAAGTTAGTGGTTTAACAAGGGAAAAATGAAGAGAATGGCACACTTCCTTCCCATTCTGATTAAATTTTAAATATCACATACTCTATAAAACAAAATCAAATTATGTTATGATTTCAGTCTGAACATATAAGATTCATGTGTACAGGAAGCTGGTGACAGCCATGTGTCTTTAAATACATGAAGTGCTTTTCCAAGCAAACAGTTCACCCATTCTGTCCTCARAAACATTTTAGGGCTTTGTGCCCCTTCATTCTTTACAAAAGAAAAACATCTCTTCATTTTTAGTCAAGAAAGCTTCTGTTCCAGAGAACAAAGCCCTCATTTGGGTTCCTCTAATCTTTACGCTGTTTGCAAGTTGGTGTCAAAAATGTTAGTCAAGGCATGCTGTGTTACAGGTCCGTGAGGCAAAAGCAGCCACARGAGATTTTCCACCCAAGTTAGGAGACCACATTACCATTCTAACTACTTCCTATGGAAGTCACAGTTGTATCAACATCCTGCTGTTTTGTTTGTATTTAACTTGGGATATGACTCTCTACACTCTCAGCATGAATCCTATAATTAAATGGAAGCAGTCCACAGGTTACTAAAAAATAGTCCAGTGTTCTACATTTGAAATGGTTCAGTTCGAGACAATCAACTCYACCAAAAGAATGTGTTTAGAATGTATATTACTACAGTTGAGGCAAGTCAGAAGAATCTCTAATAAAACTCTATGAAAAGCTCAGTTATTTTCAGAAATTAATTTTTCTCCACATCTATTTATGCAAGGGTCTCATCTATCCTATCAAAAATTTTAAAGAATTCACATGATAAAAAAAAAATCACAGCTTTCTCAAATACAAATTAAAATTTATTTTTCTGCCGAACCTAAAATTTATAAGATCACATGCATCCTAGTTTCAGAATAGCACCTCAACAGCACATATGAGACCCTGTTATATTTGCTTAAATTYCAAACCAAAGAATATATTTTAAAGTCATCTAACCAGCAATATTTTAACCTAAGATTATCTGCAAGAGAAATATRGGCTCATTTTAGAATAATCCTTCAATATGCTAACATTTTTAAAAGAGCATAAAATATGCATCTTTGCTCACACTTGGTGAGCTAACACCTCAGTTTCCAGTGTAGGGAAGAGAAAGATTTTGTTGCTCCTTTGCCTTCCTTTCAGGGGGAACCACTGTGTAACTGTAACATAGAAAGCAGACAGTGTCTGTAGGAAAGCAACAGTTTTAAGTGGTTTTAAAAAGTGGGTTTTAATCAATTTCAAAGAGCAGTCCTAGCCTTAAATCACCTGCCARCTTCCCATTCCTTGCTAATAATGTTCTTCTCATCCTTGCTGCTGTATGGAAGACCTTAACAAAAAGGCAATTAACTTAAGGACTACAAGCAAGGAGAGTTTCTACATTTCCATGGGGGATTTTCCAGTCAGTGGATCTCCCACTTCTGGCCTGTGTATGCCTGGAACAAGTGAACTGCACACACAATTACACTGAAATGTTCCAGATGCACTGGATTTACTACTCACACAGAGACTTCAGAAGCAGGTTTGACCATAGTTGCATACACAGAGGTGAGCAAGAATCTATTCACTATTCACTAGAAACACTATTCTCTGGATGATACAGCCTCTCGGGGTAGAACAAGTAGGACATAAATAGAGAAAGTATGTTAAGTGCCTTTCCCATCCCCTCCCCAAGTGCCAGTCTGAGATGGTGATGGATGGAAATAGTAGTAAGAGAAGGTAAGGAAAGGATATGAGCTGATTTGTCCAGACACTGGAAACACATCTAGATTCTCTGGACATCCAACAGCTTTTGTCAGAGCTAAAGCTCCTACTGGGTTGCTACACAGATGTGAAATCTCCAACTTCTACTAAGAAAAAAGAGGGTATGTCTGGGGAAAACCAGAAGAATAGCAAACCTCCTTATACCTCTGCCATTAATAMTCCATGATACTCCATTAATACTCCATAATACTCCAAAACATTTGTCTTCCCTACAGACTGTGACTCTCTAGTTTCACATCCTACAAAGTCTTCCCCATAGACTGTGATCCCTGACTTCCAGAATTCATTCACTATCTCTTTTTAGGCCTGCAATCTCCTCAAAATATCACTTGAACCCATTTTTATATATCCATATTTGAACCTCATGAACTAAAAGAAAGGAGAACCAGTCAGATACGGTGACAAGTCATGATCTTTTTCCAGCAGCAGGACAAAGTTTCTGCCAGCTCTGTTAAATTATTCACTCTTTCCACTCAATTTGCCGAGTCAAGCAGCTCCAGATCAGTAACTCCCACTTGAGATTGGCATCTAGTGGCAACGGCAGCTGCCTTCTCCTTGTTTGGCACATCAGCTGAGCCACTAATCCAAGAGGTAAAAGTGCAGCGTTCAACTCTTGGAGAGAGAGTAGCAGCTGGTGGTACTCAATATTTGCAGGGAAAGAGAAAATTATCCCACAAATTCTTCCCACAAATATTTCATCCTGATTATGCACAGGTGCTGTTAAAATAAAGTAAACATACAGAATAACAGAGATAAGCAATATTCATTCATTATATGCAAGGGAAAAATTATGGGCCTTCTTAAACAAAGGAATGGATATTGTTGCCATAAGAAGGTACGCTGCAAAAAATAATTTWAAAAAATTAAAAATTGTTGACAACAATTGTTGACAACAAAACAATTCTGATTTTGTTATTCAAAGGAATAGCATCTGGTTATTGTATTACACTATATTTAATGAACAAGTTTGTTACTAAAGCAACTGATTTTTCCACAGGGGGAAAAATATACATYCTTCCTTTGGAAATTTGTAGTGCATCTTGCAGCAAAGTCATTTCAAAAAAGAATGACTTAGCAATATACACCAGTGAGAGCACAAAGTACATGCAAAACAGGCACATTATCCCAATCTTTCAAACTGTTGGCAAGAACAGGAATTTGTGATAGTCTGAGAGCTCCAACAATGCAGTGAATTGACTGGCAAAGGAAACAATTAACAAATGTCAGATATCAAAAATTAGGTATTCATTGAACTCAAAACATGAAGTCTGTTATTTTGTATATTGTCTGGGATTAATCCCAGAGTTTCCTACAACAAAGTGCAGCCATTATCACAAGGAATTAAGTCACTGAAAAGTTATCAAATTAATATAAAACCACAATGGAGTCTCATTCCTTAATTTAAAAATTATCTATGTAGTTATTATCTAATTATCTATGTATTTAACCTACACTACAGAAAGTATATTTAAGAGTTTTATTAACCCAGAAAAATGCAAGATTTAATAACTTATTTTCTTTTTAATTCAATGCTTGCAGAAAAAAAAATTTGGTATTATCTAAAAAAAAGGAACCAATAAGAAAAGTGATGATAATTGTTATATCTTTTCACATGGCATTAGATTTTCTTCTATGCTTGTTAGTTCTTCAGGTCAGACCAAAGGGGAGATAAATATGACAGCTTCTAAAAAGGTTGCAATGGTCTAATCCATATAGTAAAACTCACTTTATATATTGGAAGTCATTTACTTCACATATATACACAGAGACRTTTTAATATACATTTATATAAATCCCTGATTATCTAGCTATCCAGCTATCTAATTTTGTTATGGGCATATTTATGAAAGTTTTATCAGCTGCCACTACGCAGGAAAGGACATCTGTGTGAAAGTGTTGTGGATGCCTTGTGGTCTGAAACTATGCTCTGCAAATATAACCTTTCTGAAAAAGCTCAAAAAAAAAATCCACCACACCACATCACAGAGCAGAAACTGCTCTCACCCTCAACTTCTTCACATTACAAAATGAACAAGCTTTTCTAGGCAAGCCTTCTAACATGTTCAGGAGGCCCCCTTCCTTCTTGTGGGCTTCTCTGCAAACACAAACACTATCTGGAGAAAAGTAGTCTTGATACATATTTCTAAACAGTCATTTCTAATTTCAGGCCAATTGAAACATTTCTATGGATGATGATACTCTTTCTTAAAATGCTAGCATGACTTTTATCACGTTTTGCAATACAGAAGTAGCTTTTAGATCTATTGTAGGTTTTAAACAAAAACTCATTGATTTTATTATGCCCAGAAATAGAATAGGCATAAAGTACTATGACAATTAGGCAAAATGATGGATTTGAACATATGGTGTCTTTTGCTGTTAACATGTACGTGTAACTTCCATTAATGTCAGCATGAGTTATGTGTGCACTGGGAAAAATAATATGTCCATAACAAAAAATATGTCCTTGAGAACTAATATAGTAGTAGACATTTTGTAGACATTTAGAAAAAAAAAATCACGTATTTAGAAAGCAACATGCAAACGCAAATCCTTCTCCAAACTTCAACACTGCGGATAATTCTGTAAAATAAATCTTTTCTTTTCACATATTAGAATCAAGTTAAGAATAACTAGATGTTTATCTCTTTCCATCAAACTGTCTTTCCTTTAAAGGGTACTGATCTAGTTACCAATTGAAAAAGATGAACCCGATAATGAAGTAGATTAAGGTTCCATCCAGTTTTAGTCTAAACTTCCTTAAATAACTGATTCTATAAGGGCACATGTAATGACCAGTGAAGAAGTTATCTAAAACTGACAAGTGATTACAGCCAGTAAATTAAGAAGGACCTTAACAATGTCAGCCAGATGGGTCTAGAATGCAGAGTTATGTTTGGAACTTGAACATTACATAAGCATAGGAAATCATCATGAATGTTCTTAAACACACAGAGTTCATGCCTCTTTTACTGAAAGCCAACAGTGAAAAACGCAGAATTAAACAATATAATGATAAATAGAAATGAGAGTCATTATCACCAATTAATAAATGATCTTAAAGTATCAGAGAGAAGCCAGATAAAAAAATACTATTTTCATATATTACTACAATACAAACTGTCATTATTCTGTCAGCAGATATCTGAATTTTTAGGTAGCTTTTACAACCTACTTTTGAAAACATCATATTCAGAAAAATAATTTAAAGCCATATTTACAATATTCTGTTGCCATGTAGCAGTTTTATAAAGCTTATTTGACATGCACTTAATTCAGTAATTCCAAAAATTAAGTTATAATAATACATTTCTGAATTATTTATACATGATGCCTACCAATATAAGTATCTATTAGTTTATACTGCTTAATATATTTCATTAAATTAAATAATCTAATAAATTTTAAATTAAGATATACATTGATACATTGTTGTTTAAAGCAGAAGTCATGTAACTTGTCATTCACAAATTTTAAAAAATGTGTTCACTTTTTGCTTCTTTGGTGCAGTACTAACATTGTACCAGAGGCAATGACTAAAAAGAGACAAAAAGTGAATACAATCATGCAAATTATTGCCATTATTCTCATTATTTATCCTGTTTAGTGTTATGTGTTCTAGTTGCACTCATTAACTCTGTTTGTTTGCTTGTCTGTTATAAATCTCCTAGTTCAGAAACACTTATCCTGAAGTCTGATGGCCATACTTGGTTATTTCCAATACACTTGTGCCAAGCAAACATTTTGCTACAAATAAACCTGTGCAATTGTTAGAATAATGCTCAAACACTTTAAGAACACCACACAATTAGTCATAACAGAGTAAGACTATACTCTTAACCTCCAATATAAATTCCTTTTCACATATTCCACAGAAATCAAAAAGTTAACAAATAACTAAAAATAATATATACTTTAATGAAAATGACTTCTCATTGCTCTAACTAGGCTCATACTTCAGTGAGACTCACCTATGCATATGAGTACAACATCAGGCTAACAGCTATAAGTAACAGTATAGGTTTAAGTAGCTAGGCAAGCTACCTAGGAGAGAAGGATGATTAGATAACCCTCTTCTACCTAGGTAGGATAATGTATACATTATAATTTATAGTAGCTTACTATTTGAGGTTGCACAAGTTAGCTTTGTAGATTTCCAAACAAATTTGGGCTCATTTTAGAATTAAAATAATGTATCTGAAAATTGCTTTTCTATATGACAGGAAAAAAGTAATGGGAGAAAAAAAAACACATATGTTGACAGACTGAACAAATAAGCAATTAGGAAAATAAAGGCAAAAAGTGAAGTCCTGAAATTCAGAGTTTAGTATATCTGTGTGTGTATATATATATATATATATAAAACATATACAGAAGAAATCTCTTATTGCAATAAATAATTCTTTTTTTTCTAGAAATTAAATAAATAAATTTACTCACTTCATTTCTAGAATTTCTTCAAGCTGTTTTCTCCGCTCTATTCTTAGGTTAGCCAGATGTGCTTCCTTCTCAGCCAAAGACTGCTGTGTTGAGGCAAGACGGGCTTTGGTAGAATCTAATTCTTGTCTAGTTTTTTCCAGTGCATTCATCAGTTCTTCTACCTAAAATTGAGAGAACTTTTTAGATGTTATGTTCTCTACAAAATGTAAATCTTTAAGTAAACCCAAGAAAGAAAGAAAGAAAGAAAGAAAGAAAAAATTCACTTTTAAGTAAACAGTTGTTAAATTCTATACCTTCTAAATTGTTTTTAAAAGTCTTTAAAGATCAAAAAAGAGTAATGTTTTCATGAATCCATCTAAGTAATGAGTAAAATTTATACAAACCAGAACTGACACAGATTGCCAAAAACTGTTTCCCCATGGGTCACTGCCACGTAACAACCACAATTCATAAATATTTCATATATAACTTATATTATTGAAACACAGGATGGTACTAACTCATTGTGATAGCAATTTCACAAATTTCAAAGGCATACATATATATATTTTAAAATAAAATTGATCATGGATTCCAAATAGTTATCATCAAAAATGTATATGCACTTCTGCACTAGATCAAGTTGTCCAGATAAGTTGTAGAGTCTCTGTGCTTGGGAATTTTCAGATCTTGAAAAGGAAACGGGGAAAATCTGATCTAATTTTGAAATTATGCCTGCTTTAAACAGAGGGGTGGACTGCACAACCTCCAGTTGTTCAATCTAACCTAAATTATACTAGGTTTCTGCACTGTATTTGTCTGCTGCTGTTTTAAGAAAATAAGTTATTTTCCTCAGAACAACTGTAATCATTTCTGAATTAGCTAAGAAATATAGGAAAATTAGGGTGATCCCTTTGACCAATCTTCCTTTGACATTGGTGTCAGCTGGATTTCAAACAGATTGCTTATGGCAGGAACTCAGAAAGCATTCAAATTCTCAGAAAACGTGATTTAGAATTAAAAGAAAAAAAAATCAGCCATATCATAACACAGTACTTAAAGAACAACATAATAACGGAGGTTCCACAGGAGGGTTCCAACTGTCCAGGAGCTGCAAAATTTACTTGTGTGGTCATTTGCTACATTTGCTGAACCAGGTGGTCCTGAGTAGCCTGTGTTGACTGGGATATTTCAGTGTGATTTCCCAATTCTTATACAAGCATCCAAATGATATAGTTTATATTAAAAGGCATAAGTATGCAACAGAGAATTTATTTATTTTTGGGAGATATAATGATGTAAATAATGAATGGCAAATTTCCTGTATTTTCTTTCTCACCTCCTTTGTCCAAATATTAACATTTTATAAGTTAGCCAACGTTTTGGGAAGAACATCTAAGTAGATGAAATGAGAGAGAGAAGGAACACCTGGAATATATCCAACCTAAACGCTTCTTCTATAACATGTTGTTCATGTTAAGTCATTGAAAAGTGTGTACTTTCATAAAGTGACAAAGTCTGACAATATTCAGAGGTGGTCATATCATAACCATGTCTACAAAGACAGTAAGATGCTTTCCCCCAAGTCTGTGCTAAACTGTTCTTTACCCATTTCTGCTATCTAAACCCTATGTGCACAGAATAGGTGTTTAGACACTACGTTGTCTGTTTTGGAACACATTGTTTTGTTTGTGTCCTACATAACAGGTTCAGAAAGCAAAGTTTTACAATCACTATAGAATTATAATCAGACACACACCTTATCTGAAAATGATACATAAATGACTTAATCACTGTATGCCAGCTGCATCTGCAGGCTTTACAGTAAAGATGCTGCGAAAAACAAGCAAACATATTGTAACATGCTGCACACACCTAAGTCATCATATTTCACCAGGGCAGAATCAGAATTACCAATGCATTTAAAATACTGATCTCCTCAGCATTGTCTTACTTTTTCCCTACATTAGGGCGGAAAACCAGTGTACTACTGGTATAAATGAAAGAACAAGAACCGTCAGTTTTGTCTTTCGCTCCGTGCAGGTGCAAGATTCCAAAAAAGCAGACTCTGAAGACAGACAAGGGCTATAAGATAAACTCTAAAAAATCTAGTGTCCTTTCACGGTAAAAGTAGCTAAGAGAAAATACAAGAGAGAGAAACAAATAACAATAATAAAAAAAGCTGCATTTGCACTTTTACTGCAGAAAGATAAAATAACAGTAGCAGACGGGTTGTATTTCTTTATAAATATATTCATTTTCTAATACAACACCAGAAAGCTTATTTTCTATTTTTACACACACTAACACAAGTCCATGCTGTCTCTCAGATGGACAAACCTCAACTACTTGAACATTAGGTTCTCCCTGCATTCTCAGGCTATTTCTTAATTTCCTTCTTGTGTTTCTTAAACTGTACAGTTTTTGCTGAAAATCATATAACAAAAATTCCAGATGGTTACTTAATTCCAAGTAGCATACATTAATGGAAACAGTAGCATTCAAAATTGCAAAATCATTCATTCATACAGACTCTTGCCTCAAGACAGTCTCTCATGTCACTCTGCACTTGCAGATTTGTGGGGCAGATGATAACCTAAAAAGAAAGAACAGCACCATTGCTGTATCTTTAGTACTGTCCTCCTTTCCTCCAGGTTCAGCTGAATTTAGTATCCAGTCTGTTGATTGACTGAATGCTTGCCTAATTACTTACATAAAACATCAGTTGTACTTTGAAATATTTAAAGGAATTAAACAACTGTGAAAAATAAAACAGAGCATTTGTTAAAGTATATTAATACTCACATGCGACTAGACAAAAGTAATGAGGTTTTAAGATAAAATTAATTTAAAAAGTTTTCCAAAACATATAACATTAACTTGTGTATTTTTGAGCACTACACTTTAATTTGCATTTTCAACACTTTTTTTTTTTTTTTTTAAAAAACCAGCAACACTTCCTAAAAGCCAGGCAACATTTTAAATTATTTCATACATTGATGTTAGTGCAGGCGTGGCCACCATGCAGGCTACACTAAACTCACTCCTCCAAGACCTCCCCTTCCCCACCATGTGCTGTGGCCTCCATCCCACCTGCTGTGAGGCCTTGCAGCTGATACCTGTACATGGGCTTCAGGGCTGCCAGAGCCCAGAGTCTGCTCTTTCGGCCCACCTCCTTACTTCTGGGCACAAACCCGGCCATCTTAAATATTAACTGAAGAGCTGATATGAATTTATTGGTTTTTGTTTGTTTTTGAAAGACAGCATTTCATCATTTGAATTTTCCAGTAAACACTTTTTCATATACATACTTTCAGAAAGCTTAACTGTCTTCAGCACTCCAAAGATCTGAGTGATTTAAGTTTCCATTTCAGTTTACCTGAATTAAGTTTACCACTTAGCATTTACGTTTACCTGAATTTAAGTTTACATTTCAGAGGGGCAAGAAACCAAGGTATTACCATTCTCTTACTTAGCTCCGTGCTTATTTTAAATGCTGTCTGTCTGTTCTTGCAGCCTCACATCTTCAAGCCCAATCAGCACCCTTTCACACCAAGACAAGAAAAGAAAAAGCAACGAATGTGGAAGGAGCATACATTTGCCTCACCACATTCTGCAAATTAAAGCAGGTTAGAGTTCAAGTGAATGACAGTTTATTAAAAACACCACGGACATGGAGCATTCTTAATTCCAAATTGGATCCAGCTCAGCACAGCTCACGCTAACGCAGTGCAGTTCCACGTTGTGGGAATAGGCAGGAGGAGAGACAGCACCATGCCTTATTTTTTCAGCTCAGGTATGATATTATTTCTGCAGAATGGTGAAGTGCCATCAACTTTTCCAACAATCAAGATTAGTATTTTTAGCAATGACACTTGCTAAAAATGGCACTTTATTTGACCAACAACATCAGTGATAAAAGCAAAGAGATTTGGATTTCCCTTACTGACTTTCAAGTACTGGTAACCATACAACAACTCCATTAAGCTACTTTAAAACTTATGTCAGTATACCTAGGTAATTTTGGACTTTTACATAATAAAACTCACTTTGATAAATCCTACTAACTCATAATAGTCTTCTTTTCTGTAAGACAAGAATATCAAACAGTATTATAAAAAAAGGTTAAAAAGGTTAGCAGGGTTTGTAACGTTTGCTCCATACTGTCTATGTGGCCTTATTCAACAAATCAGTCATTTAAAAAAAAAATCCACCTTTTTTTCTTTTTCCAAAGGCCCTTCTCTTTTCTCCATTTACAAGAGAACTGTATTTTTTCCCCACTAAGTTACACACTACGAAAAAAAAAGTTATATCCATCTCTGTGAATAAATTATATGTTTTTTTTTCCTATGACATTCATGAAATTGCAAAAAAAAAGGAAAGACCAGATTCCTTAAAGTTTCCCTTTGTTATTTTACTGCAAAATCATTCTGTCACTGGACTAAAGGATATGGATAATATATTCATAGAGATGAGGGAAATCAGACTTATAAAAATGGGTTTGTACACACCAATATCCATATATTAGCTCTTCCGATTCAGGCGGCAGACTTCAGCTCTTTACTCTTATGGCCTGTCTGCTGTTAGGCACAAGGACAGAGTGTCAGGCACCCCAGGGCTGTGCCATTGCTTACTGGCCCTGCACAGAAGGATTTGACCTCACAACAAAATCAATCACATGCCTACAGGAGATGCAAAGCAAGTCATACAAACCTAGTGCTCTTAGGATTGCCAACACTGTCCTGCAGTCCTACAGTTTGTAAATACCTTATTTCTGTTTCTAATGGGAATTTCTGCTGTGTACTACTGCCTACTTGGCTTCATTGCAAACATATTTTACACAAAAGGGAGCAGACGTAGCAAAGTGTCATACTGAGCTTTGCAAGACATTGAAATACATTCCTTGTTGCCTTCCCCTCCACTTTCTTCCCATCCTATTTCTCATCCATAGCCAAATTCCTCACCTCTGACTTGTTCCCATCAAAGCTTTTAAACCCAGGAAACGGATCTAATGAAACTGGTATAGTTATGTTGTTCCTGAACTTTTTTAAACAGAGAAATCAGACACATGTTGTGTTTCATACAACTTTGGATATGCACAGAAAAGAAAAATGTAACCATACTCTAGAACATATATAAGCTTTGAAACAAACATCCTCAGTGAGTGTTTTGACAGAAAAGTAAGCACAAGATTTATAAAATCCAGGATAACTGCTCAGTTTGCCATTTCAGATCTCAACAGACTAAGCAAGTAGAGCCCAGCAATATTGCCCAGCAATGCAGTGTCAGCAGGACATAAAAAAATGCTGCTCTCCTCATGAAACAGTTCACCAACTCCATAGGAACACAACCATCAAGCAGGATACCATCCCCCGCAGTAACTGAAATCAGAACCTTATTGAGATTATTGAACTGCATAAAGACCGCTTAAAAGTTTTAATACTTTTGCTAAGTATTATATTGGCAATATATACAGCTTAATTTTATTTGATTAAAGAGGAGAGATCATACAGATATCTTACAAATTTCCCATGCAGACTTGTAGGGGCTACAGTCAGAAAAAAAAGTACTTCAATTTCCTTGACTTTTGCTTACTGGCTGTCCCAAGCTGGCTTGCGATCATCTTAACCAATATCAATGTGGCTTCATGATGGTGATACATGTCCATCATCATAGGAAAAAGAACCTAGAATTTAACTGAAACCATGACCTTCCCATAGATTCCTAAGGATAAGAATAAATATTCATTTTATAGAATGATTAATAATTTATTTGTCTTTATCCTGTTTAGATAGGATTTTCCAGACAGGTCTGAGAAATAGATTTAAAAAATTAACTTCCTTGATTTTTGGCAATTAGAATTTTCAAAACCTTTTATTCTAAATCTCTATTCAACAAAAAACAGGACCACAACCAACAATTTATTTCTTGGATTCATTATATGGACTTCCAATGCATATAATGATTTCATCTAGAATTGAAAAACCTAATGAAATAATTTTGAAAATATCTGTAACAGTTAAAACAAAAGTCAAAACAAAACTGCAACCCAAATCAACAAGTGCATGTAAGAAAGCTCATCTCTGAAGATAAAATTGTACATGGCTTCGATTCTACCAAATGATAAATGATTCTCCTTTTTAAAATTAAATATGATGCTTGTTAACCTCTGTGTTCAAAGGTCATGTTTCTAGACAAGTGGAAACAAAGATTCTCTTGAACTGCAAACAAAAACAAGGCATTCATTTGCTATACCCAAGAAATACTGTCATGATTTAAATACAGTTCACCTTGTTAA
This sequence comes from Eudromia elegans, assembly GCA_003342815.1. Lineage (NCBI taxonomy): Eukaryota > Metazoa > Chordata > Aves > Tinamiformes > Tinamidae > Eudromia > Eudromia elegans. The sequence continues at coordinate 186,215 of PTEX01000067.1, forward strand.
ATACAACCTCCAACTACAGCATTCTTAATAAGTTTCAACTAAATAATACTGTGTGATGAGCCAGTATGAACATGGGAAGACAAAAGGCAAAACTGAAAAGGAAGGACAGAAGGGCAGACCTCTTCTTGGAAGTTCCTTTACTAGCAGTAAAATACAGTTACGAGTAGAGTAGCTTATGTCACATTCTGATGTCTGTAATGCCAGAATAAACTAAAAAATAATCCTTCCCAACATGTCAATAATGATACGCTATTCAAGGTGTTGTAAGATTCAGTCTACAAACGTTCTTTGTTTGAGAAACACCTCACACTGTCAAAGCCTACTTCACCATAGACCTCATTCAACTCTAAAAATCACCCAAACATTCCCTGTAAGGAAACAATATCAGACACCGGAGCAATTGTGCAATCTCACTTCTTACAGAAACAGTACCAACTGCAATATTTTTTCATTTAGTTTTAAAACAAATCATTTCCTTGGTATATCTCACTGCCTTCCTCTCTTTTTCCACCGAGTCTTATTTGAATAAGTTTGGGATACTGTAAATGACTGGTGGCCTGAATTCTGCTCTAACTTGCACTTGCTCGATACTGTGCAAACCTAATTACAAAAGCAGCATTAAAGGTGTTTTATAGTTGTGCAAATGAAAGTAGATTTAGATGTAATACATTGATAAATTACAGTGCTTAGCCTAGTGTTTCCAAAACATAAAAAATACATAATTGAATTAGCTATTGAACAAGCATTGATTTCAGTGGAACACTCAATCGTCCTACAGGATATTGTAGCTGGAAGAGAAGTCTTTTTGACTGAAAACAATTATGCTGTGTGATTTCAGTGTTGAGTCGTTTTAGATAAACCATGCAAGTAGAGCAGAGCAACTCTTTAGCTGGTGTTAAAGTACAGCGCTGTCAGACTGGCCTTTCTGGTTAATGTCAATAGCACCGCGTATAAAAGGTGACTAAAGTGTGTACAAATGTTGATCTTTGGAGAAGGCATGCCTAGAATCATACACACATCTACTATTTCATCCACCAGGTCAACTTCAGGGAGAGAGGGCAAACTGGGAGTTTTCTTGCCAAAAATTGATTCTTAGCACACTTGTTAGGTTACACAGCATAAAGCTACTTCCCTGCTCTTTTTAATCCATAATCCCAATATATTATCAAAGTTACAAATGCTTCTTCTTTAGAATATTTCCAAAGACACTGGAGAATCACATAGCATGTGTGAAGTCTTACTGCAAAAACAGGTATTTTATGCACATTAGAGAATTTTTCTACATACTGCAATGTGCRTATGCATCGTGAAAAATCAAGCTAACACTTATTAAGGTTATGCTATAGTGCATGAAAACACCAGGATAATTTATATTATAACTTTTAGAAAGTAAAATTTTTCTATACAATTTTTATACAAATTAAAGAACAGTAAGATGCACAAAGAGAAATAAAAAGATTTGTGCAGTTAGTAACAAGGTGTAGTTTACATACCAAGGAAATTTGGTATCATCTTTAGTAATATGACTTCTAAAAATAAATGCCTTCCATACCTAATAAATGAACTCTTGCTTTAATACAGATGTGTTCTTCCTGTTTACTCAACTATATCACATTTTTGTTCTTTTACAGGTCTGGTACAAAACTGCCAGTGACACCTGGACATGCTACACAATTAAAATAAAGCAAATGCTACCGCACATAATGCAATAATTCCTATATTAATAACTCTGAAAAGTCTATAGCCATACCATGACTTTCCTTAAAGAGTCAAGTTCTGGCTGCAATACACCATTTGCACATCACACCTATTGAGCAATGTTGATCCTGACTTACAAGCAAGTTAATACTTAATAATTACATAAGTAAATAATATTTTAGTTAACCTTCTATTCATATTTTTCTAGAGTCAGAGGTGAAGCAACAGTAAAGAAATCAAGAAGTCCAAACTATTACATAAGCTGTTTCAAACACAAACCACATGATCAGCACAAGTTCTTCCTCTGAGCTCTGGCACTCCAGACCAAATCAGCTGCACTACACCTGGGAGACAGCAGAGGCAGCATGCAACCCTGCCAAGCAAGTTTGCAAAGAAAAAGAACAAGCAGAATTACACTCACACACACACCCCTTACAGGAATAAAACTGGGAAGGACGGACTCTAATCCCAGAGATGGGAGAGGAAAATCAGGCAGGAGCAATCAGAAAAATACTGTTCCTTTGAAACTGCAAGGCTTTCCTCAATCATTCTTTGAAAGGAGGAAAAGGAAGTAGACAAGTTTGAATAAGAGCTTTACTCAAAATTAGCTCCTGGCAAACTCATCACCTCTGCTGGTGAACAAAAGCAGCAGTTACCAATGAATAAAAATATTTCCAGGAAAAACAAAAACGCTGAATAATATATTCATTTCCAGGTAACAAAAGCAAAACGCTGACACCAAAAATACCACATCAACTACAGTGAACACAAGGATTTCAGTTCTGCCATACCACGGCCCAAGCACATGGATGCACCCTACCTCGGACTCTGCCCATTTGGTGAAGGTTTGTTTATTTTTTGTTTCTAACAAACATTTAATGCTATAGCAGTCGAATGCTCATTTGGCAATATATTTCTGTTGAGTGACATATTTTGTTTTGCTAGACTAAAATCAGCAGGAGGTGGAGAGGAAGAACATTATAAAACTTGCATTTTCATCATTCATCTCATCAAGTGTTATATTCCAAGTTGCTTATACTATCACAACATTCACCAGGAGTAAGAAAATAATCAGGGCAACAAAAAATGGCAGTTAACTCTCACTGTTCAAATTCAGTTGTGTCTCTCTCTGTACGAGTACTTCTCCCAGTCGGGTATGCTGGGATCCACTTTTCTCCATATGTCCTAGTTACTTTTCAGCTTCTGAATATATCCATCACAGAGCTACCTCTTCAGGAAGCTACCAGAATCTGCTGAACCAAGTCCCTGTCTAATATAACTTAGACCAGTAGGTTGGGAAGATACTAGAACAATTTCTTATTCTTCTTGGAGTGCTTCAACTAACTTTTGCTCAGTATATTCACTTAAGCAGTGCTTTCAGTCTTAGTCTTACCATCTTCTGTCCAAAGATGTGACAGCTGAAATGTTCTAACAAAATTCCCCTACAGTACTTGATTGATTTCCCAACAACTACTTTTTTGGTTTCAAAATTATCACTCAGCCTGTGTATGGGTTCTATGTGCAACAAGTCTGATAAGGCAACTTTTTTTATTTAGGGATTACACGCAATTTTTTTGACCCCTGTTAGAATAATTATTGAAGAATAACATTCTTCAAGAAGCTATTGACATTAGCTAGCTACCTTTCTTGCTTCTTAAATTGCACTTCCTAAACTGTACATATATTAGGCCGAGTTTGTTGAGAATAAGGTTCCTTAACTAACACCAGCTACCCTTATTTTCTCATCTAAAAGTTTGCTTCCTTAGCTATTCTCTCAGGCTCCTTCCCCACATAAAGCAAAAACTAGAAGAGTGAAAATAGAAAACAAAGATCAACATGTTGGTATTGTTCATTTTTTAGGTAAAATCATATAGACTTCAAGAAGACAACCTAAGTGATATGACTTCAAAACATTCAGCAGGGAGGTTTAAATTGACCTTTATATATTTAAATACTTTCAACCAGATCAGACAGAACGATATTTTTGGTCTGCTGGACCTTTGGTGGAAAATATCTCTGCCACAGCTCAAATTCTGTAAAATAACTCTCATCAGATTTATGTTACTTCACTTGCATGTAATATTTTATTACATTATTCTCACCCAGAAAAAGATTTGGTTTCAGGCATCACGTTCACATCAAGTGGTACATCTGAAACAGTCGGGAAGTTTTGTTTCCTGGTAGATACCCTAGAATTCAAAACTAAGGATACATTAAAACTATATTAGAGAAAATTTATGAACAAACATATGTTCACAGTAGATTAATGCTTTCTACCTTTTGCAACTTTGTACAGACCTTTATATTATGTGAAACACCAACTTTGGTACAAAAAACTCTGCTATATCCTGCATTTTACTAATTATCATAAAGCATCAAATTTCTTTTTACTGCTCCAGGTAAAACACATGAAATAAAACCCAAAATGTTTAGATGGCTTATGTGTTAGCTAAGCAGGTAGGTGTTCTGAATTAAATAATTTTTTTTCATAAACAGGAGAACATTTCCATCCATTTCAAGGTCCTTGCTACTTAAAGATGATGATTCTTTTGTTTAAAATTATATACACACTGAATTGGGCTATTTGATATCTCAAATTAGCTCCAGTAGGTGTTACAGTAAATGAAAGTGGAGCTTCTGATCTGCATTACCAGCAAAATCCTTAATGTTGTATTACCGTGTTTTAAGAGATCTCATCTCCAAAGCATTCAAGGAAAGCATTGTAAAAAAAGCCTTATTCCTTCATTCAAAGTACAATAAAAAGACACAAAATTTAACCGTGCTCCCACCCCATCCAACATCACATTCAGAAAGCTACCAAGGACGGTTGAAATCATAGCTCTTGTCTTAAATATACAAGACACTTTAAGAAGCTGATTATATGCTTATTTAATTATTTTATACTTCACATTTCCAAGGTGCAAATAATACCTGAAATATTTGTATATGAGGATAGTCTAAATATAATATACTTCTAGTGGAAATAACATTTGCTTCATTTAGACCTCAGGCACTGCTGATGGCAGAACAAGATTGGAATGTGCAGATAATTATCTGAGGCTAGTCAACAGCTAGAAGTCCCTCATAATATCACCTTTAAGATCAAGCCAAGACATTCCAGTCTGAATCAAGGTTTATTTATTAAAGGATTTAGCACTTTTAGATCCCATATTGCCTAGAAGACCACTAATTTCCATTCCCAAATATCTAATTTCTCTAGTTACTTGGTACATACATAGGCATTTCAAAATCACTTCAGAGAGCACATAAAGGACATCTAAACTCCTTGCCTTCACAGAGATGAATTCCACAGGAATACCTCTACACAGAGCTGTAAGAGATTTCAGGAGTTTTCCTTTAGTTGAGGTAACAAGGGTTAAGTAATTCCAGGTCTTTWTACTTTGAAAGCTGTATTTTTCCACAACTTGTTGAGTATAATATTTTCTTAAAGAGGGAGGAAGATAGGCACTTAATTTTTCTTTTAAGAACTTATACTTTAAGAACTGTTATAAATGGCTTTTTCTGTGGCTTTTTTTTTTTTTTGGGGTAATTGTGCCACTTTTCTAAAATATATTGTACATGATAAAATAAGTAATGGCTTGTAATACAACATCAGTTCTGAAACTCACCTGATAATGTAATATTTAATAATCTTTCTGTAAATGGACAGAAAAGAATTATAGCCTTACTACACATAATGAATTTGGTCAACAAAAACCTAAACATTCAGAGCATGATCCTGGTTATCCAACTGCCCTGCTGTAGCTAATGAACTGTTAACGTGTCTTCTTGTCTGACAGTGACTCCTTGTGATACAAACTATGAGTTATCCAGATAAATTTAGTGTTGTACAAGTTGTTTGAATAACTGGGATCCTACTGTACTGCATTATTAATATAGTTTGACCCAAAACATATCTTAAGGCACTTCACATAATCCTCTTCAGTAATCTACCTCAAGAGAAGAAAGAAATAGTCACCTTAAAAAATTAGGTCTCTTATCTTAAAGGAGAGCAACCCCTTTCCCTCTCCCAGCCTTATATCCAAACTGGTTTTCAAAGAAAGAGAGAAAGAAAGGGGGGGGGGGGGAATGAGAGAGAGAGAGAAACAATTAATACTTGTTAGGCAGGATAAATGGTGTCCCCACTTCCTGCCGTTGGCTTCAGCATGGTAGAAGCAGTTGAGCTAACACAGATAGCAACTCGCTATTATTTCAGGGTTGCATTTAGAAACTAAAACCATGCTAAGATTCCCAAAATAAGCTTATAGTAAAAATCCACAGGGTCCCATACACACTGTAATATCTAAAATGAGAGTCTTGAAAAAACACAAAGAACTGAAGCAAAGCTAAGAGCATTGCTGTCTTGACCAGAGAAGTCAACTCAGAAATAAACACAACTGTTCATGAGAAAGATATTAGAAGCAGTAAATTTTCTAGTGATGAGTGTTTTTAGGTGTATAATTTATGTGTGCAAACACTCACTGGTGGTATGACCAGAAATGCAGATATCATGGTATGAAAAGGAGGAAAAAAAAAGGGGGAACGTAGAAGATAGATATATGCTCTACTAGGCTGATAAATACAACTACCAAACTTATATGAAAGACTAGATTGTGGCATACTTTTCACAAAAGCAAAAACAAAAACAAATGTTGTTGATTCAAGAATGAAAGTTGGCAGGAAACTGCCATTAGGTCTTCTATAGTTTACACTACATTTTTTTCTTCCAGACGCTGCCAGTGGGAGGTTTTATAGGATAATGATATACTGAGAAACTTATGACAAGCATGTCCAAACAAAGTAAAACATATTTTTCACAAAACAGTAAACTCTGATAGCTTTAAAGCATGGAGCCAGAGGTAGCCTGAAGAATAATTATAGCAGATTTGTTAACTTGTAAAACCTGTTTAAGGTATTTAAGTATTCTTGACTTTTTTCCAGAAAATATTGCTACAGCAGGAAGTGACTTTTAAATAATAGAGTTGAAATAGGAAAAGAGTTATACAAAAATACTGAATAGTAACRTGTTTAGCAGCTTGATGACAGCAAAAATAATAGATAAATATAACAGGCATCAATTAGCTACACTGCTGGTATATTGAGCAGATTAAAAAAGGAGGATTAAGAAGACATAAAGCTTGATCACACCTATAGATGTCCTTTTTTCTAAGACCTGCTTAAGAGTTAACTATCAAAACAGTGCATGAGAGTGTACCTAAGTTGAGCACAGCAGTGTTACAGAGACATCCTGCTGACACGCATTATGACAACTTTCCTTCTTTCATCCTAATATAAAGAATTAATCATTCTTTAATTCTAATAATCCATAATAAGGCACTGAGTGGGGCACAAGGACACCGATATGGCTTTCCCAATAGAGAGAGACAATTGAGCTGCCAGCCAAGCTCTAGAAAGGTGAAAGATAGTATCCTAGCATCCCTATATGGCACACCTAGCCACTACCATTACTGGGTATCTATTTGTTTCCTTTCCTCATGTGATCCCCAACTAGGGGATCAGCAAACACATTCTGCGGACACCACAGGCTCATTCTAGCTTCCATGTGGTGCAAAATTGTTCTCAAGACTAACAGAAAACTTGAATGTGGAAGTGAATAATCATCTAACTATGATAGCTGTAAAACTATCATGATTAGAGTTTATAGGAGCACAAATTAACTCTATTCTTCAGCTATCCTTTATTTTTACACACACATATATATATTCACAACTGCAGTCATAGCATAGTATTTGCATTTCAAGTGTACCATTCAGAGTTTAGCACATAAACTCGCTAAAGCCATTTTTCTGTTATTACTGAAGTACTTCTTTAAATATGTATTGACTAATCTATGGTTTCATACATCAAGTAGACTATTTTTCATATACAGACTTAAATCTGGCTTTAAAAACTGTACGATGAATTGTAAAAACAGTTTAAAGTTATGATTGGCTGATAAAGTGAAACTCTACTCCATTTCACTTGGATTAGTGTGCAGCTGCAAGATATAAATTCTGTGTGAGAAACAGTACATTTTTTAATGCTCTTTGAATTATCATGTTTTTGCAAAATGAAAGACAACTGGTTTCATATGCAGGTAAGAAATATTGGCATAAGGAATGTTATTTGATTTTAACCTAGTCATGTTGCCAGAATGCATGAAACAGCTGCATTAGCCGAGTATCTGCCTGAGGCTACAACTATATTTCCCTCATCTTTTTCCACCTGTCTGTCCTAAAGTTACTGGATGTTGGTAGATATCAAACCCCACTGGGACCCTTAATTATCACAATTATGAAGTGCCTTCTATACCATCCTATTGACACTTTCAATGCACAGAGACTTGGTATTAATGATGACAGCATTATTCCTTTCATTTTGCAACTCTTTTAAAAAGAAATGTCATAAGTATAAACTCGCAGGCAAACAAAATGACTGAAGTTAAGCTAAAAGAGGGAGGCTAAACAGTGTTATGCTTCCTTTTTGACACATCTGTAAATTTATTGAATAATTAAGCCAAGAAAACTAACAGGTTGATGTTCTTTTACATAAGATCAAATAGGTAGCACAACTAGCAGTTAGGAAAAAAGGGAGAAAAATAGGTCACAGAATGTGTAATATTACTCAGATATAGTGAATTTGGTCCCAAGAAGGGAAGTGGCTGATGAAATCTCAGTAGTGTTGAAAACAAAAATGTTTTTGAGAACTTTTTGGAGAATAGTTTTGTTGCCTTCAAAAATAGGGAATGACAAACATAGTTTTGATCTTAATGGAAAAAAAAAAACAAGACTAGAGAATTATAGATAAGTCAATCTTGATTCTGCGACATATTGCAACAATTATGAAACAGATTCAAGATTGTTTTTAAACATCTGGAAGAATCAATACAGACTTTTCAAGAAATTATGTCAAACTGAACTAATTCTTTTCCTATGAGAGTAGTTGGCTTTGCTGAAGGATCAGAGTAGCAGACATTTGATCAACTGTCTCAAGATATTCACATAACGGAGATAAAGAAAAATGTGGTCCAAATGAAAAAAGAATAACACAAATGCAAAAGCATTCTGAATTGCTGGTGGCTAAGTTTTCCATGCGAAACAGAAAAGATGTTTTAAAACGTTCTCTCCCTTCTCCTGCCCCTCTTTTCCCAATGGAACTACCCGAAGATCCCAGTCCTCCACTCCCGAAACACTTGCTTTTGAATTTCAATTTTCCTTAAAAAAAAAAAAAAAAACAAACAAAAAAAAAACTAATAACCACAAAAATAAAGGCTATAGATTTGCAGACACCACTATTATGAAATCAAAAATTTCATATGTAGTATAATATACATATGTAATGTTAGAGATCTTGCCAAATTAAAAACTTAACATGGAAAAAAAATACGACATATAAAATGGGCAAAAACATAGTACCAAGGCAGAATTACTCAGCTACATCTAGGAAGGAAAAAAATGGCTAAGAAATAGTTTTTGGTTTTGTTTCCTAAAAAAAAAAAAAAAAAAAAAAAAAAAAAAAAAAAAAAAAACCTAAAGTGGCAAGTCAACAGTATCATTTTTTTTGCAAAGAAACACAACAGAAAGATGCACACAGAAGAAAAATCCTTTTTTCTTTGGCACTGGCAAGACTTCCACAGGAAACTGGATCTAATTTTATCTGCTTAAAGATGTGAATAAACTGGAGAGACTACAAAGAAAAGTAATAATCAGAAGAATAGAAATCACGACCCATAGGTAAGATGGAAAGAATTAGGATCTATCAGCTTCAAGAAGAGAAAACTGATGTGCAAGTGATACTCATTTTCACATGCATAGATAGGCTATCACAAAGGAGAGAAAATAATCAGCTCACTATCTCTAATATGGATAAGACAAGAAAGAAATATCTGAAATTACAGAAAGAGATTTAGTTATAAGAGAAAACATTTAATCTCTATGGATCATGGATTCTGAACAAAGTTATTACAGAGGTCAGTAAGAAGTTAGAAAAGAAAAAAATAGGTATGAGTGATCATCATTTAACAAAATGGATTCACTAGGCCTTCACACCCCCTCCACGCCTAATTCTCTAGGGTATTTTTGTATGACACCTGCTCATCTCTTGTTGTTGTTGGTTTTTTTTTTNTGGACTAAAGTAAGAAAGAACAAGGATGACTTGTCAAATATCATTTGAAAAGAACCTGGTTTCCAAGCTTCTTAAACCCATCAGCCATTGGAAGAGGCAAGTTTTGCAGGAGGACTTTATAGCTCAGAAAATATACAAGTGAAGATTTAAGAGAATATAAATGCTACAGAGAAGATGAATTAGAAATGAATTAGAAACTGTTGTTCAGCATTTCTTACATCTGAAGAACTGTGGGTATTCAAGGTCATTAACAGGCAATAGGCTTAAAAAGTACAAGGACAATATACAGCTTATTATAATATTAAATCTAGACAAATATCCAAAATTTACACAGTTATACCACCAGGGTACACTAACTCAGCCTCAGAGCATTAGCGATGTATAAATTTGCCTAGAACAAACTGAAAAAATACTCAAGGTGAAAAGTGTTTATACAAATGTATAATTCATGTTCGGAAGAAAATTCTCAGTCCTTCTTCTGCATAGAGTGAAGAAATCTTGGCCACACTTCTATAGTTCTCAAATGCCCAAGGATTTCAGAATAGAAAAAGAAATGCTTACAGAATTCCTCTATGCTTCTGCTTAAAATCAAGAAAGTCTATGAAAGAGTAGCACCTAGAAATATACCAAAAGGTCTTGGCAGTTTCATGAAAATAAAAGAAATAGTTATGAAAGAAGAAAATAAATTGAAAAGACAATTATTATGGAGAACGAAATGGCTAGTACTGAACAACAAAAAAGACAAACAGGAGCTGCAAGCTTGTGATCTAAGAATAGCATGTTTCCTACCCTCAAGAAGACATTATTTTTCAGTGGCTAACTTTGCCTATAAATCAAACTGTTTATAGAAATGCGTATTAGCTGCTTAAATACAGCTGTGAGTAGAGAGATAAGAACAGGCATATACTCTTAGTTCTCTGTTATACAGTAATATAGACAGAAGAGCCCTACTCTAAATCTTAAAATAGGGTACATGCACATGCACATTTTTCCTTGACAATGCTGTAAGTTAAAATGTATATATACTCCATATCATTACATTCTTAATAACTTTACTGAAGTACAATGACCAAATATAAAATCATATGAAAATCTGAAGAAACAAAAAGACAAAGACACCATCTTATCTCCAAAGACACCATTTATCTCCAAAGACACCATCACAGTGCAGATGATTCATGAAACAATTCACTCAAGCTGTCGCTTTGAAGTACACCAAAAAAATGCTGAATTAAACACTTTTCATTTCATCCTTGGGTTACATTAGATATTAAAAATATTGGATTTCTCAGTTAACTGCTTCTTGTTCTGTAACCACATAATTTTTCCTGTAAACATATATATTTTTAAACACATTCAGCAAAAAACAGTTTATACTTATCTCTGTTATGAATAATGCAAAGACATTGAAGGCATTGATGTCTGTGAAATGGCCTTTCATTTTAATTTTGTTCTTTGGCTACAGTGAGTTTTCTTTTCCACCTAATTTTCCAAGCTTTGAGCCTTGTGGCTCTCAGACATAAAGTTTTTGGTCTATAGGTTGTAGAATTAGAAAATCTTTTCAGCTCTGTTACGTCACACACTCACCACATATGTGCGCCTTCATCTCATATCTAATCTGGTGTTGCAACATTAACTACTACGATGTGCAATAGCAGCTTGCCAGTGTGAAATATTGTTCATCAATACAGATACTTGCAGCAGGAAACAGTCTCTCTTCCTAATCCCTTTCAGATATTGACCTTGCAGGGAAAGGAGGGACAATAACAGAACTAAAGCATGGCACTAATGCAGAATCTGCCCTGAAAAGAAGAAAGCAGCGATTACATAGCGTGATCATATGGTAGTCATTGATCAACAGATCTTTTATTTCCCTCTCTTCCCACCATCTTCCCAAAAACTTATTTTCCCAGTTCCTCCCATTGCCTAGTCATAGTAGGCACAAGTCCCCATCTCAATCCAACAGTGATCACTGGCCTTCTCCTTTCTTCTAAAGGAATTAGAAGCAAACAGTTGTTCCCTAACAAAGCTCAGAGAGGAAATAACGACCTAATGGAAGTTCACATTTCATTGGTAGCATAGCTAATTTCAGCTTATGAATATTAATAGAATAACTATGGCATTATATGAAAGTGAAAAGGATACAAAATTTATTATTTTCAGATACATGTTGGACAGTTCAGCCAATTTTAAAATAAGTCTATGATGAAACTGCATATTGAACTGGGATATGGTCAGTTAGAACTGCAAATATTCTTTCCAGTTAACATCTTCCTGACACATACAATAAAATTCTAGAAAACTAAGCTTTCAAAATGAACATCAAACTCAGCTCTTCTGAGCTGCAATATTTGGCTAAGGTTACACGTGAAGTTTTCAGAACTCTATAATTCAAAAGTAGTCTGCTGTGTTGCAAATCCCTCTCCACACACACTTTCTTTTTTCTTCCTTTTTTTTTAAATGGCAAGCTGAGTGTAACCAGGAAAATTTTCAGGCCAGAGGAAAGCTTAAAGTGTAATCAGTTTTGTAACCTTATAAATGAGGCCACAAACATGGCCCCTTAATAATATAAAGAATAATATATTTTTGATTTGACCATATAAAATAAAGAAAAAAAAATAGGAGGGGAAGTGTATGGTCTTAACATCCTAAAACCCATATGGCATGCATATCATTTACCATGTGTATAGTGTCTGACGTGCATACAAAGAACATGGATTTGAAAAGTGCTCTCGGACCAGCAGTTTAAACATATCCCTTAGTTTCATAGGACCCAAATAAGACGCAGTACGTGCACCATTCAGACATATGCACAGACATAGCTGTCTCCATAAAAAAATCATATCTGCACTATCAAAATTTAAGCAATACTTTTTAAGAAGTGGTAAAAAGCTCTGTTTCATTTTCTTTAACTGCTTAGTACTTTGAATATCTTAGTTATACCATCACATATTTTAAAATCTACACGGAGGGCCAAATATCATAAATATTTCTACCACAGACACAGAACAAAATATTTCAAAAACGGGCATGAAGACATCTCATCATCTTAAGTGATATCTGCAGCCTCTTCATTCAAATTCTACAATACAAAAATGAGGGGAAAAACATTTTGAACTTGCTCTTTTTTATCTCCGTAAATGCATACAGCAAGAGGAGAGAGATATTCCTATCCATTAACAATCAGAAATAGAAAAGCAACTCTGGAAAAGTGTAAAGAATGAAAAGGGAAAATCATTATGATAATTACAGTTGTGTGAAACTTGGCTGTTATGATTTGTATGGTTCATCCAAACCTTTTCTTTGGCTTAGTTTCATATCCCAAATGTTGCTTTGACTTCTGGGCTTAAAGGAAGCCAAAAGCTTAAAGTGAAACTTGGCCAAATCCAACATATTTTTGAAGGTTTAGGGTCAAAAACACAAAAACCTGCAGAGTTCCTCCTACCTTCATAAATCAGTTGGAGTCTGCCAAGATGTTATTTTCTATTCTGCATAATGTTTTTCACTACACTCTTCCTGTAACATATTAGCTGTTTGCAGCCAGTATTGCATTTAATAATGATTACATACCTTCAAATCTCACCGTCTTTCTCATTCTCAAATAAGCACTATAAGCACTCCTTGTTCTTGGAATGGGTGATGTTGAATTTCACCCTGATACGTATTTTTCTCTGGAATTTCATTCCCCAGTCTCAAATTCATCTACAGACTATTTTCGATGGGCTTTCCTCTTATCCTAAGTGTAATTATGGCAAAAATAAATCACAGAGTGGCACTCCAGACCAGAAGCAAATTTGGGCCCACAACACTGAGATCTTTGAAGACAGAAATTCAACCCTGCACCAACGCCAAATGAGAAATCAGTACATAGAGCAAGCAACATATTTACAAATGCATACCTTATCAAAGATATTTTTCAGTTACTGTGAAGCACTTAGGTAATTCCTATGAGCTAACAGCTTCAAGATCTACTACATACTACCTAAAATTTTACTAAAAATAAATAAGACTAATGTCAATCCAGATGGTATTCAAAGATGGAATCATAAAAAAGATGCAACTGTAAGAGTACTCCTAGATTACACACTAGAGTAGCTATGAGCACATCAGCAGGTAGAATTCTGACTGAAAACTGTGATACTGTTTCTGCCCCTACTCAGATTCAGGTCATGATGGCTATTTTTCCCAAGCATTTGTTTACTTTTTTTTTCAGGGAGTTTGAAAATTTTACAGGGTAAAGTAATGCATATTGCTCAGACTTCGATCCATTTGCCAGAAAATATTTCATCAAATCAAAACAGGTATCCATTGCAAACGTTATCATAAAACCAAACATACCAACTATGCAGTCCAGTATTCCTTCTCTAACAGTGATTAATAATAGATATTTAGAAAGAAAAGGAGCCAGTGATACTCCTTTGATCCATATTCCCAGTTCCAACAATCTGTAGCTTAGCAAGTTCCTCAGCCAAAGGCAGTGATCTGTTTTTAGTAAATCCAAATGGATCATCTGGTCACGTTTTTGCCAGTTTAAAAAAATATCATCCGTTACATTTGTCATATGCTTTGTCAAGATACCACGTCTATGATGAGACACGTGGATTTGCTCTGAATCTGCCTACTGCTACTTTAACCTGATGACCTATTTCTCACACTGAAGACCATTGTTCTCTTTCTCTATGACACTCACAATTCTACTGCTTTTTCCCCTCATCTCTTTTCTCATTTAAAAAAATACTAATTATTTTATCATTGCTTATCTAAAATGCCTTTTCCATACTTTTGATCATGTTCTTTTCATACCTCTGTTTCTGCTACATTTTTTTTTAGTTGAAAGAACTGCACTACACGCGATGCTCAAAATATAGGCAGACAGTGGACTTACATAGTGTCATTACAATAATCTCCTTTTCTATTCTTTTTTTAGCATTTCTCAGTATTCACTTTTCATTTGTAGCATCATTCCAACATTTTCATAAAACTGCATACTACAGATATAAATAATTTTCTTCAGCAATAACTGTTAGCTGTGTAAGTAATGGGATTTTTCCCTCCTCATAGTTAAAAGGTTAGTGTTAATCAAAACTGAATTTCATGCTGTTTTTAATCACATAGCTTCTTAGTATCAAGTGATCCTTTTGCTTTTCTTCACAGCCAGCCCTCATCTTTATTGCCTTGAATAATTTAGTGTCATCAGAAATTTTGTCATGAAACTATTCACTCCTTTTTCCTGGTCTTTGATAAACACACTGGACACTGTAGGTCAACACATAGGTTCCTAGGGGACTTCTGAAGTTTGTCATGACTTGTGAACTCATAAAAGAATGACTTAATTTTAGCAAATATTCACTGCCTCTCCATTAACATGTATTTAACCCTGTGCCAAATAATTCTACTTTTTAAATACTGTTTCACTTGATTAGTCCAATACAGTCACCAAATAGTGACTGGTAGTTTTCCAGAACTTCCCTGGAACCCTTTATAAAAGCTCTCATCATGTTAATTACCTTCCAGCCATCTGGAAAGAAGAAATTAGGCCAGTTACACACCAGAGCTACAAATTCACATATTTTATCTTGAATCTCTTAAGAATTTCTGAATGAAAACTGCTCTGTTCTGACAGCCACCTGCTCTGACCACAACTTGACCCTCCTTTGAACAAGAGGTTCAGCTCAATGACCTAGTTTCAACCTGAACTACCCTACACAAACCAATGATCCTATGAGGATGACAGTGTTAGTTTGTTAATTACTCTACAAAATCTTCTACTGTCACCTCACTTTGAAATAAATCTGCCAGAACTTTGGCTGTAAACAGAGTTCTAGAAGCAAAATATCTCCAAGTGCCACATGAGAGAAACAAATTCTGTTTATTTTTTTGACCTCACAGAGTTATTTTCTGAAGACACTGTTTCTACTTCTTGATTATCTTGGGTTCTATAGATTCTCTGGCAGGCTTCCATCTTCTGACACACCGGAAAACTATTAGTTTGAACGCGTTTCATGACTTTCTCCTATTTGTGCTAAATGTGTTTCATGGTCTGCCTATTTGTGCTTTTTACATTTTACTTGCCACGTTTTACAATCCTATTTTCCTCCCCTAGACAAATCTCAGTTTTTTGAATGATGGCTTTTTGCTTTGGATAGCTTCCTTTATCCTGCTGTTTAACTATGCTGGTTTCTGTTTGGTCTTCTTAAAGTAGTTTTTGATGGGTAGTATCCATTTCCTCTGAGCCTGCAATATAATTTTCTTTAAATAGCCTCCATAATGCCTGCAAAGATTTTACTCCATTTACTGTCCCTTTTCATTTGTATTTACCAGTTTCCTCATTTTTGTGTAGTTTCCATATTTCAAAACAGTATATTCCTTGGTTCTCATAATTCAACCACAGAGAGTGAACCCAGGTAAAATATAACAGCTTCTACAGAATGACTCAAGATCCCTAATTTCTAAATGAGGTTTCCACTAAATCTTTACTGATTCAGCACAGCTAGCATTCAGCTTATTTTACTGAAAACATTAAATAACTACAGAGAATAGAGCATCAACAGTCAATATCCATTAACAACAGTTAATAGTTTATATCCATTAACTGAACATCCAGTTGTTCAAAATTTATGCAAAAGCTAGTTTGATTAATATATATCATAAATCACAAAAAAGCAATACTGATCAAATTTTAGATTTATAGACTTTTAACATTGGGCTAAATGGACTGTTAACAAAGTAAAATTGGACTAAATAGACATCAGTATTATAAGTCATTTCAAACATTAACAGAAGTAATAATACTGCTAGAATTGGCAACCAAATGCTTTCACAAAAAAGTTTCCAGACAGAAAAGTCAATCCTGACACAGCCTACAGTCTCTCACAAATTACAATTTCCATCAGCAGCTCAAATGTAAAATGATAGGATTTTTGCAGGACCTTTTTTGTGTGTGTATAAAGTTGTTTTGTTTTGGTTTGTTTTTTTAATTATCTCAGGTGGGAAATCTTTGCCTGACAAAGCATTGGGAAAAAATCCCATTAACAAACCCCATTAACTTTACTAGAGCCAGGAACTCATCCTTTATGCAAGAAAACACAAAATTCTTTATCAAAGTGAAAGAAGGGACTGCAGTGCTCGTATCACAATGACACAGTGTTCACATTGTTCATTGTTATAAAGGGCCTTTGAAGTCTTTTTCTTTAAAAAAAAAAAAAAAAGGAAGAGATTGCATACACCTGGCTTTTATCTTTGCCTTAGCTTCTAGATGAATAAATTATGGTATTTCTCAATATGACAGAGCTATGCGACAGCTAAAGAGTAAGTGTAAAACACTTCTTTCATTATGCCAATATGAACTGCGAAAAGAAATATGACTGCGTGAAACTGAATAATATTGCTAAATATAACTCAACTCGAATAAAGAACAATGCATTTTTAAAAGCATTTCTAATTAATGTCACTAAAACATCCACAGAAATTCACAGGATGTAATTTTTTTTTTTTAGAAGGTAGCAAATTGGGATGTCTTTGATAAGGAATGCAGCTGAGTTCCCTATCTCCATATAACAAATTCTCCATGCTCTTTAAAATACAAAGAAATACTGTGTTCTGTGCATAATTCTGGCCTTTAAGATGTAAAGTTAACATTATTCATCTTGTTCATCATATTGCTCATCTACACCGAAATAATAATTGATTCTAACTTGGAGGAGCAGATAAAAATCAGGTTTCTAAATAATTAGATGTACTGCACACCAGTACTGGTTTTCTTTTGAAATATGAAATCAAATGATGATTCATGTCAAAAAGATTGTACACATTCTCAAAGAAATCTAAACAGCAAATACCACTACTCATATGTAGCTCTTAGAGATCATCCATAGAAAAGCAAAACAAGAGCAAGGCAAAGCTATCTAGTTGCTGAAAATTATTTAGTATGTCGTATAGTCTCATCTATCACACCTCAAAGACTGATCTTATGATCAAATATATTACTGTTTCTCTCTCACACACTGGACCAAACACTAGATCAAATTCATCTTCAGCAAGTGCCTTACCCATCAGAACTTAACCAGCAAACATTTTCCGTATTATGACTAGCACACCACTTAAAAATCTTCACTGTTAGCAGTTACATCCCATAAACCTAACACTGGACATACTAAGACTCAATCTATGCTCCTAAATGCTGCCACCAGAGCCAACCTTCCAAAATTTTGCTTCATGTCTCTGCTTCTAGAAATATATTAACAAATGCTTCTATTTTGTAAAACACTTCGGGATGTATTCATAAGCCACACAATGTAAAAGGTGTGATTTCTTAGCTGAAGAATGAAAGGTTTACTTTTCTGTAAAGTCAAAAATGAGCCTTTCCATACTGTTTTAAACTGCATATATTACAAAACAGCTAGGATAATTTACTCTCTTATTTCCATGGTTAAGAGGTCATAATTTTGCTCTCAGTGACTATAAATGTAGGCAGATGGCCAGTACCTGTTTCCAACTGTGTTTAATTTGATTATGTATCACATTTGTTGAATGTATAATTTAAGTTTTTGTTTAACTAGATCTCATAGTTCAAGCTAGAGATCTGAAAAGCAAATCCCTTTCTCCTGATTTATATATTCCACCATCACTAATTTGTCTGGTCATATTCTGTCCAGCTCTAACCAAACAACTCAAAACAGTGATCAGTAAAGTGTAATAAATTATGTTATTTTGTCCCCAAACATTCTGATTGCACCATGAAACCTCCTTTGCACAAAGATGCTTTTATAAAAAGCAATTTAAAGAAAAGATTCTAAGGTCTGGTGTGTTCCAGACAAGATTATGTAAACGCAGCACACTCATCTCCTCCTCCTCCCCCCACCTTTTTTTTTGTCCCCTTGTCAAGGCTGTAAGACTAGATAGTCTGTAAAGAACGGTCTGAAGGCTATTACAGAGCATCTGCACAAAAGGTAAATAGTAGGAATATAGCTTGTCAATAATCAACAAATCGAACTCTAGTCAGGCTCCCCTCAAGCCCAACTATTAATTGAGCAGATGCATTAGCCATGTGTTAGTCTTGCCTACTATTTCTAATGGTCTGTGAAGAGTGACAAACAGCAGCAGTAGGTTAGCTAAATATCTCAGGCTCAAGTAGATCACAAAAAGGTTTGTAAAAGCTTTCTATATTTTTAACCAGCCTATCTATCTTTTCTTTACCAAAAAAAAGAAAATCAACACTTACACAAAATTTCATTATGCTACTTTTGAATTATAGGATAAAAACTTCCTGTATTCATCTTATTTTGAAGACAGCTACACAAATAGGGTCAGACATTTTATTGCAATTTCACTTCACAGAATTTCAATCTAAATTATTGTTTTTGTCATTGATTATAATATATAGAATATAGGGTGTTTAAATACATAACTTTGTAAAATATTAGACAAGCTGTAAGTCAATGCTGTAGTTAAAAATGAACTATATGTGGCTGGCTATATTGGACAGTCATGTGCTGAAATACTAACATCTATTATAATGAGGTTATTGATGTAGAGTTGACATATGACTTGATTTGCAGATGCCCTACTGACTAACCTTTTGCAACTATATCTCAGTGTAAACCTGTGGTAATTATTGCTGGGTATGGAGAGTTGGTTTAACTGAACTATTTCTTTTGATGCATGTTGAATGTGATTGCCCCCTGGAGACTACAGGAGTCCCACATGTGTGAGTTATTACATAAGCATTGAGGAAAAAAAAAAGCTGTATCACATTAAGTTTTTCCTGTTTCTTCTTTTTTTTTAAATGTATTAAATAATTGAATTATTTGTACTCCAAACATAAAATATTTCTCAATTATTGCAGTTCACACTTCTCTAACCAAATTTAACTTTGTTTGCAAATCAAGACATCTAGGTTGTGTTCCCAGGTTCTGAAGTCATTGAGTTATTCCACTGTTAACAGAATACTGAAAAACATTATGTTGCTGACTTAATTGTAATAGATAAAACTAAACCAATTTTTTTTTAAACTAGATAATACAATGTTTTACAATATTGACTACTCAGTTAAAAATCCTAAAGTAATAAATTGAGATAGTTTTAAGAATAATATTAATGTTATTGTCTTCATATACATACAATGGCATATAATACCTGGACAAAAGAAAAGACAGGACAACTCCATAATGGTTGTGCTGATTTTTTTTAAACCTACTAAACTTTCTTTTTTCTATTATTATAGCTAGTTAAAAGACATCACACAGAACACTGAGCCACTTCCATCAGCCCACCAATTATGACAAGCTAAAAAAGATTTAAGAGACATTGAGTCTAGTAGAAACTGATCTTCAAGTGAGATTTTCATAGACTGTCTATAGGGACATTTTAGAACAAGGGTAGTTTTGGCTTCTGGGGATTACCCTGCACAATGAAAACAAATGTCAATGTAAATTCCCAAAGAAAAAAACACTTGTGATATTGATCCTCAGACCAACCAGTCCTCAGACCTTCCTGCCCTTGGTAGACTCTCAAATACTTTTCTTCATCTGAAACCTTTTAGAAATATTTTCTTCAACATAATCTTAAACCACTGGCTGAAGTTCAACACGCATTTCAGCAACACATATGGAATTTATCCACAACTTAAGGAACTTCTACAGACCAAAAAAAGAAAATTCCTTGACGTTTCCCCATGTTTAAAATCTGAATTTGCAAAYACATGCAATTATGCTATATCTGAAATCTAAATATATGTACATTAGCTGGGTCTTCAATAGTYTTATGTGTGTTGCATTGATTAGTCTGAGTTTTGTAAGTACAATGCACATCTAGTCTAGTAAT
Organism: Eudromia elegans; assembly: GCA_003342815.1. NCBI lineage: Eukaryota > Metazoa > Chordata > Aves > Tinamiformes > Tinamidae > Eudromia > Eudromia elegans. The sequence goes on from PTEX01000067.1 coordinate 206,858, forward strand.
TATTTTTAACTTATTGATTGCACTAGATTATCACAGAAAATCCAAGCCTATTACCCTCAGCCAGTGCCTCAACTCTAAGATTTTTTTATAGTTCAGTTATCAACATGTTACMGAAAAAAAAAAAAGCTACTTCTTCCAAAATGTAGATTGTCCATTGCAAATTTATGTTCAGCTACATGAAAATGACTGTCTTAAGAAATGTATTTCCTGCTTTTTTCCTAGATATTTGGAAAGAAAAAGCAATAAACTATCCTGAACTGTGTGAAATTCATAGTAAGCTCTGCATTTTGTTGAAGGCTGGGCATTCTTGAGGTTGCAGTTATTAGCTACAATTCCTGTCTTGGCAAAATCCAGCTATAATTAAAGAAGTAATGAAGTTGCAAAGAAAGCATTGCTGAATTTCTGGTAATATAAGATTTCAAATTCACCGTGACGATAATAAAAGTCAGATGTTATTCTGCATTTTCCACAAAAGGCATATGGATGCTTTATGGGAAARCTTCATTCTTCTTTCATTCTCATTACCTATTTCATCTTCTGAATTTCTCACTGAATTGGTATYGACAAGTTTATGATTCTTGATTAACTTAGGCAAAAACTGAAAAACTTGTTGCAACTGATCTTAATAAGAACTTGCAACAACCCAACTTCTCTTTTAAGCTATACTTAAGTAGAGCTTCCATAGAAAGACTTCTGTAGCTATAGACATCAACTTATATGCAAAAAGACATCTTTTATCCTATCAGTTATCCTAACAAGAAGTAACATCTTCACAACCATTACAGCAAGGAAAGACCAAAGCTTATCTTTCTTTTCTTCTCTCTACATATTTCCCAAGTTCAACATATCTCCATTTATGTGTTCTAAGGGATACCTGTTGTTTACAATATAGAGAATGAAAGCTAAAAATATTCTCTTATTTCTACTTATTCTCCATCTACAGATGAGCGAAGCAGGAAACACTTATCAGAGCTAGAAAACTAGGTGCATTTCATGCCACACATTATGGAGATCAAAGAGGAACGGTGTAAAARACAAAAACCCAACCTCACCTCCATCTTCCCCCACAATAATGACCAGCCCTCTGAAAGACACATAYAGAATCCCCTATACGTTCCAAATCATTAAAGTCTTGTAGAGAGGCCCCAGCCCAATTTTAGATGCATGCTCTAACTAGAATTTGCTTTTAATACAATAACTCACGATTTTAACCTCTTAAAAGGTTGAGCTTTCCCACTAGGTATGTATATTTCAGCACTAATAAATACAAAGCTGTGTGTTTATGCAATGAATTCTCTCCTGCCTTATGTCAGCTATGTACACTAATGCCTGTCTGCATAATAGTCACAACTGTTTCCTCTGTCTCTGAACAGATTACACTGCTCTGCTCATTTTTATTTGCAAGACTTCATCTCACTCCCTAGCTTCCTCTTTTTATTAACATTATAGTTCCACRGTCTTTGAGACAATGCATTAGGAAATACATTGCATTAAGAGAAAATCATAATAAATGGACGTCAGGTATACCAGTTGTTTAGGCCATGTTTCTATTTTATTTTAAGAAATACAGACATAACATATGGTACTGTGCTATGTCCTCAGCGTATTTTGTATTTCTAGAACTATCACAGAAAAAAGAATTACATACTGAAGCACAGAGTGAAAAATAAAAAGCTAATTCCAAGTTCAGGATTCATGTGGAACAGTTGTGATATCTCTTGTAAGGTAATTTTAATAAGATATTATAAATACCTGCATATATTATGGATATTTACATGGCAATAATCAAAGAGCAGACAATGTGTCAATATTAATTACCTAACCATCCTGGTTCTTTTGATAAATAATGCATGATCAGGAGAGAGTTTATCATCTAAGATGGAATATCTTAGATGCACATACAAACCTATTGAAAAGCCAGAATTCTCGTCCCTTTCCTCACTATGTCCAGCAGGCAACCAAGGCTCAGGTGCCCAGTTTGGAAGAGCAGAATATTTACATATGGAGAATGCATATGTGCAAACAGCCTGTTTCCTGACACTTTAGGCTCTGAGTACTGATCAAGTTGTCTTTGTGTGATACTTGAAATCAGTGATGACTACGCGGGCAGAAACACTCAGGAGCTGGGCAGACCAGAGCAGAACAGGCTATTAAATCTTTTTGCTTTCTGTTCAGGCTGGTCCCTATTTCCCCCTTGTTAAACGCAACCGCGTGACTTTTTCAGATAGTTTCCATAGAACCGTGTTTCTGGATTAAAACAGATATGACTCTATTAAGCTGCATTCACGTACTAAGTTGATATTATTATTTCTGAAAAGTATAATCAGACAGAAGAATACATCTAATTTCCATTGAAAACTACTTGATAAGACATACAGGAGTATTACTACACGCAAACTCCTGTTTTTTCTAACTAACATGTGGGGGCAATCATATCTAGTACTGAGGCACTTTAAAAATATCAAGTTTCATAAACTAGCTTTCTAGACTTGTCATCATTTGAGACTGTTGGTGCCTGGTGCTTTATATGGATCRGCAACAAATAGCTGTAGTCAGCCCTTCGTTAGCATTACAAGTTTTTGCTATTACAGCAGATTTGGAAATCAAAACCAAACCCATTGAACTTATCAATGTTACCCAAATGTTTTCTTTCCTAATTCTATTGAGATAATAAAGTTACTGGAGCAAACACATGCCATACAAGAATCAAGAAAAATATATCTCGGGAAACAAGACACAATCGTCTCAAAAATAAAATCTAGCATATATAACATTTAAAGATCCTGCAAAGAGATTTATCTAAGAAATTGCGTGCAACTTCACAGCCCGATATCACAATGCTTTTCTGCTTAGCACTTCGACAAAAAGTTTATCTTTGTAGGACAGACAATTTTAAAAAAATAGAGAGAGAGAGAGGGAAATGAAGACATGTTAGACAGAGCTTTCTCAAAACGATTCTGCTTCCTGATAAAGTACTCACAGGCCAGCTCTCCTGCTGTGACGTTTTATATATTTTATGACCATCACGTCTGGCAAGATTTGCATAGGTCCACCCTTGATTTGCAGAAGGAAAAAAATGAAAACCGCACAACTACTCTTCACTTTTGAGGAACAAACTGCAGCCTAGCTCCCTAGTGCTGCCAATTTTAACCTGATTCAATTAGCCTCCCAGGCCCACAGCTGATGCTTCATTCACAGCTGAGAGCAATCAACAATGGGTTCTCTGCAGGTGTTTGGGGTGCCCTTCCTCCCACAAGGAGCCTGAAAGAGCCACAAGACACAGCAAGTGGAGACTCTGACTTGTCCTGCAAGGGCTGATGCCCAGGTCTGAACCAGCAGAGAGGTTTTTATCTTAAAAGCCAATGCAAAGTGTCATGAGTATTGCAAATACTTTAAGCGTCAGGATGAATTACATACTACTGATGTTTCAGACAAACTACAGAAATCRGAACTTCTTCAAACCTGCCAGACAGCAAATGGACTTGAACAGGTGACCAGGGACCACTTCAGCCCCTGGACAAAACAGGATGAAATTCAAAGCACTCTTGCCTCGAAAACACCCTGAAAAGCCTCTTTCTTGTTACTCCCTTCCCAATTCAAAGGCCATAGACACCTCACTGGAACAAATGTAATTAGTTTAATTACAACTCAACAAGTCTCAGCTGAGCTTGTCATAGCTGGTCAGCAAGGTCTACAATCATTACATCAGGCCAGAAATTTTTAAGACACACTATGGTCTCCGAGATCTGTTTATAACAGCTCAATACACCCTTCGCAGAGATAAGACATTCTTTGAACACACAAGGCACTATGTGTTATATGAACCTGTAAATGTTAGTAGAAGGTATCAGAAGTGGTAACAGCAGAAGGAAATAAGATGCTTACAGTTTACTAAAGTATATATATTAATAGAGTATTTCTTATAATAACAACTAATTTCATATCTAATCAGCAGATGGACAGTACCCCCAGAAACTCCAGGTATACCACATCTATCACAGACCACAAATCTTGCCCTCACTAAATTCTTAGACTGGTAGTGTTACAATATTACTTTCTATTCATTATTTATAAGCTGAATTTTCACATAAACTGAACAAGTATTATACCACTTTATTAATTTAGGCAGCACTTATATCCTACCTCTGGATTCCAGACACAGTTATCATTAAGAGAAYTTCCGTTAACAGTCTTTCTCCTGCGGCTGGGATCCTCCTCTCTGCATACACACACCTACCTCGTGCTGCGTCACCCACACCCTTTGGAGCGCATGTGCTGAGAACTTTCRAGCCAGAGCAGCCGCAGGCAGGTGCTGGGCCCTGCAGAGCAGATGTCCCTGCAGCCCCACCACCTGGTCCACATGCTAGAGGAGTAAACGTTTATCTTACACCAAATACACCAAATAGCTGCACGTGATCAGGTGAAAGAGCCTCAAATCACAACTGCCCTCAAATCACAAGCCATACGACCCAATCAAAATTGGAAYGATGCAACTACCAGAACTTGATCTCTTTTTTTAAAAGCACAAATCCGCATGGTAAGGCATCCTTGCTCTYTAAATATCTCAAAAGAGGAACAGCATTTCTAAATAAATCTTATGGAGAAATTTCCTTGGTATACCAAAGCTAAGTGACAGAAGCCTTAGGGTTRGGGTTTTTTGTTGTTGTTGTTTAACCAGTCTTATGAGATTCATGTAAGAACATGATATGACACTCACCTAAAGTTTTTAAGTATCTTAGAAATATTTAAGTATCTTAGAAATATTTTAGCAAATAAACCACATCAGCAAGTGACTTTAAATGAAAATATTCTATTACTAGAATAAATTTGTATCTCAAAAAGGAGCTACTGGTAGGCAGCAGCAGCTGGAATCCTTCCTTTTTTTCCATTCCTAGCAGTTCACCAAGCATAGGGTGGGCTACAATACAGATCATTATCAAAAGTAATATACATGTATACATAATACCCTTGAAAATATGAAAATATTAACATTTTAAGGACTAATTAGAGTCTCAGTTAACTGTTTTTCAGAAAGTATTCTAAGAAGGCAAACACTTTACAGCAAGTGAATGGCACAAGGGAGCTATATAAAAGATACAGCTATTTCTTACTAAGTTCAAGCTATTCAGCCATGCTGATTCCATTCTAAAATTTGAAATTTCCAAGCATAGGGGTTATATCAAAGACTCTATGATAGCCCTCTAAAAACACTCCAGTGACTAAATTCTGAAATATTAATGAAAAATACAGCTGTAATATATTCCAATGCAGATTAAATTACAAGTAGCAATTCAACACTGAAATTCAGCTTTGATACCTCATACTGTCAGGGTAAATACTTCACAAGGTTTTAGCATTATATCASGTGCAGTAGAGAGTACAGTGATGCAATCAGTTTCTAATGAGATTGGGGTTACACAAACATTATGCAGATATATAAATAATGTACAATATAATGTATCATTTCCTGAATTTGATTCTGACATGCAGTTTCACTGACACAAGCTCAGAGAGGGGTAGTGTTGGTTTCTCTATTTTGCATTTAGCAACACATCAGAAATATAGTCCAGYATGCAGTATGAGGGTCAAATTCCACCTTTCAGAAATTTTCCAGAAACCCATTATATTAACCAGATCTAGCCAAATATGACATATTGCACTGTAAATTAGACTGCACCTATAAATGCTGATGCAGAGATATRGATACCATTGACAGAACTCAGCACTTCTGTTCACCTTTTTTCATAGTCAGCTCTCAGAGAATAAGTAGTTTTTAAGTCAAGCAGCAAACTTGTTTTCTGTTCCTTAATCTAATTTATCACTTATATACTGTATCATTTATCCAGATCAGTAAATTATATTTCAAATTTAATGCCTGAGATTTATTAATTTATAAACTGTAGAGATTCTCTGAAAATGAAGCTCAAAGCCTAAATTATACACAAAGGAGCTGTAGGAGAAGCTCTTCTTTCCAATAGCAAGAAAAAGGGTTTTGTGATGCAATAACAARGTTGATGATTACAAGAGATCTGCAAGGTAAGACAGTTATAACTGTCTCTGTGATACCCTGTTTGAGTTGGTGAGTTAAAGATCTTTGGTGAGAATTCTTATTCCCCGGTGACCCTGTTTGCCCACCTAACATGAGCTGCCTAACCCCTTCCATAGACACGTACAGAGAGCTCATATGATCAAATCATGCTCGCTAGGTGATCTAAGTATATAATTAGATTATGATATCCCTCCTGATATGGGATATGGGCCTGCCCTTTCAGTCAGTGGACTTTAATGTGGAGAGCTACAGCTAGATACAGAACAGGAAGCGGCCCAGGGGTCTCAAATGTAGTTCCCTACAGTCTCCATGCTTTTGAAAAATTGAATTGTGTTTTACATAGCTAATCACCTGGGCATGCAAATGTGTCTTCAGTCAAAAAAAAAAAAAAAAAAAAAAAAAAAAAAAAAAAGCTACTATTTCATGTTCAAACATGCTGAGCACTCTTAACCCCACTGAGTAACCTCAATATGCGTATGGATGTCACACTATGAATGCTGCAGAAACCAAACACAGAAAGGATAATTGTCCTTCTATTTTCTGACTTTCCTCAAAACCAGCTAGAACGTCTTTTTTGATTTTTTTTGTGAAAAAGAATTCACATTCTATTTTGCATTTCCTCTCACTAAAATAGCTCATTGTTGCAACTGAAGTCACTAGCACCTTCTCTGCAGGACAAAAGCAGCAGTTCTTTGCATAAGGAAACATATTATACTTTCTGGAAGATGCACAAAAAAARCAGAATCCTTTTTCTGTGATTTTAAAGCAAGATTTAAAAAAAAAAAATCAACTCACTTGTAAATGTTGAGAGTTGTCTGTCATATTGTCCTCTCGTCTACGAACTTCTTCCAACAACTGTGCATTCTTCTTCTTCTCCATTTGCTGATTGTGCTTCAGATTGGCAACCTTCTTGTTTTGGTCCTTCATATGTCTAAGAATTGTATGCACATACCCATTAGTGCTAATAACTGCAATCACAGCTGTTTCTCTACAAAGTAACTTGTGACTACAAAATCACTGTCACCAACAGACACGAGTATTCTGAATATCAAATTTAAATCATAAAAATTGATCTTCTTTTCAAACCAGCATATCAAAACTTTTTTTTATGCCATAATATTATACAGTGGTTAAAGAATTATTCTGATCCACAAGCTTTTCTTCCTTTTTCATCATTTGTTCCACATACGATGGCGGGRGTTTTTATCCTACACTCCTAACACAAATAGCAATTCTGGGGCCAATTTTAATGGATCTTTGAAGGACCAGTTCATTTTAAAGCAAGTAGAAATGAAGGCAACATCTAATAATGGTTGTGAATTTTTGTTTTTGCAAAGCTGGGAGAGAGATGCAATATTATAAATTATTATTTGGTATATTACAGTATACCAAAAATATTGCACTTGTATCTTGGTTCAAAAAAAATAGAATTCTTTCAACAAACAGTTATTAGCAAATTTATGAATATTTTTTAATGAAAAGGAAATAATCCTTAACACCATGATAAACCTTCTTATGAATTTATTCAAGCAATACATTTTTAACTTGTTTCAACGCTAATATTCTTTCTGTGTGCCTCTTAGTTATTAAGATAAAAGCTTTTTGGTTTTAGCACTTAGCATATACCCTTCTAGGAAGTGGGGCAAACTAATTTTGTCTTGGATGCTACAGCTACTCCTCTGGCTGCGTCTGAAAAATATCTTTGTAGCAATGCCTTTACCTTCTTGGGCTTTTGGATATTATTTTCTCAACGTCTTTTGACTCTGAGGAATTTATCTTTATATAGATAAAAGGGAACAAAGTCATGTGCAAATTCCTCATGAGATCTCCTCACTAATCCCATTTTGGCAAATGCAGGGAACATATTTTTAGTGACCAAAAAGATCACTGGAAATGCCTTCACCGCAGAACTTTCACAGAAAAAGAAGTTACAGAATAAATTTTTTGCACTGATTTTGGTTACACTAAAGGAATTAGGACATCTTATACTTACTTCTGTCACTGCCTTCTTTGTCTTCCTATCAATTCTTTTATTTATTTACATTGAAAGCTTAACTATGAATCTCAAATAGTAAATGTTCCCATGGTCTTAAAAATTCTTAGAAGACATTGCATTTAAAATTTGTGGGTATACCACATAACAGAAAAGCTAATATACTCTTATTATAAAAACACCGATTTCCTTAGAAAAATATGACTGAGGATCAGTAATACCATTGAAAATCTTTGATATTTTAGCACTTTCATTTACAAGAGTACAGAATGAAGAGTTCTCCCTGCTTATTTACAAGGAATGTTCTCTCTATATATTTTATTATATGTGTACTTCCAATATCTTAAATTATAACATATATCAAAAGTCAAAGAAATATTTTTACATCTGTGACACTACTGTATAAGATTTGTTTGGCTCTCAGAGAAGTTCAAACAGATGAAGTAATGCTATAGGAGTGTTAGTTTTTCACCAAGAAACTTCCAGAACGGAAGGTGATAGTTTAATGGCTTCATATTCAGCAACAGAGATATTTACAAAAAAAAGGAAAAAGAACCATAGAAAATAACAAGGCATTCAGTGGATATAAAACTACAAGAGCAAAGCAATTTCCCCATTAATTTCCTTTCTAAAACTTTGAGTCACAATGTGAGAGAAAAATCACTTAGGTATTTTTGGAATTTGATACAGTACTACAATACAAAATACATTTTAAATATGTTTTTATTTCATCTTAAATGTACTATAAATTGATGATAAATTTAACTCAATCTTCCTGAAACTGTATTTATCCCACTGAAAATGCAATTTGTGCACAGAAAACAGATCAAGGCAGAGCACAAGTCACTAGTTGATAAAAAATAAATCAGAACTAAAACAAATCTACATGAGCCTCACAGATAAGTGAAAAGAGAGAAATATGAAGTTCTCCATTTTAGAAACAGAATCTATCCTATAGTTCTTTTAAAGATCAATCTGTTAAGTGTATATAAATGTGTTATCTCATATGGTTGTCTATTTGCAGCCTTTCTCTTTTTCAGGCTCTCTAGGTTGAGTTAATTTGAGCCAGGAGCTAGTATGTTGTGATTCTAGAAACCACAGCCCAGCCTGTATATTCACTAAATATATTCAAGTATCTKTCATAGTACCTGGATGAACAACGCACCCTTTCTGAGATGCTATATAGCTAAGACTCTCTCCCCTTTTTAMATACCCTTAGGAAAATGATAGGACCAAACACTCCTAAAGAAAATCTCTTTCGCAGCCAGAAACAGGCCAGAAGTACAGCATTGCCTCTTTCTAGATTCTCAGCATCAAYTGCGAATTCAAATAAACTTGAGAATGAAAAAATACAGTACAAAATRGTCAGAACATATCTGCCTACATGAGACCTGCCCCAATAGCCCAAGGATTATAGTAGTCACCACGCTTTTAAGTAAAGAAAGCTGGATTTTCTAAAGTATACAAATTATGCCACAGCTTATCAATAATAAGCAAGCAACATGACAGAGCTAAAAAGCAGTAGGGATATTTCTGTCAAAGTTACACTGACAGATAAATGGAAAACAAACAGAAATATCATTACTCTGTTTAAACCTCTCCTATGTCTTAAGGAATATAATGGACTTAGATATCAAGCTCTCAATCAATACAATACTTCAAGAATCTCAGTGATGCCCTTTTTATTTATACATCCAGGTATCCATATACAATAGAGGCACTGTACAACTCCAAGTGAAAAAACAGTATCATCATAAACAAAGACCTAGTTGGCATGAAAATAAAGAAATACGGGAAAAAATGTCTCTTGCAGAACTTGTTATACAAACGTGTCATTTGGCAGAAATTTTAGTCATTTAATGCTTTKGGGTTGTTGAATATTAGTAGTTGATTCTTAGGTTTATGCTAACTATTTCTTTCATYGCTCTTTCCTCTTATGACTTCCCTATCCCAGTTTCTGTCTAATTCTATACCTAGAAGTAGAACACACGAGAGATGCCAGGAATATTTGGTGCCTGGGAAATGCAAAAATCTGAAGAGGAGGGGTTAAGTGAATGCTGTGCTGAAGCTTCTCTTTCTTTACCAACTAACTACATGCTCACAGAATTGAAGAGGAAGTACTACAATTAAAAAACTTAGGTGAGCATTTCTTGAGGCCTGAAAGATGCAAAAGTAGTTTAGCATATTAAATAACTACCAGAACATATCCTCTCCTCACAAATTTAAACTGATTAAAGAAAGATAAGTGAGATTAGTAAAAGTGCTTTCAAACATTCTATCAAAAGCTATTTTCATTAGCTTTGAATAAAAATACGCTGACTGACAAACATTATGGGAATAATGTGTCACAAACAAATGGCCACTTAATCTGGTCTGTTGGAATTGGCAATTACGACGTTACTTTCACATTTCTGTTTAAAACAAGCCAAGGTATTCCTTCAGATTTTAGGTCTTATACACTATACAATATCTGCCAGCCTTGCCAAAGAAACTTAAGTAGAAAAGGGGAGATTTCATTCCATCTGCTTTCCAGGTAATTAGAATAAATTTTAAAATATATATCTTTGACCATTATAAAAGCTTTTGGAAATAGACTGTACTATGTTGCAGAATTTTCCATGTCAGACATACACTTCTTTAAGAAGTTTACTCAAGAAATCTGTTCCTAGSTATGTAAGCCACTTCATAGCACTCTCCATACTACATTTAAAACTCACCAGGAGTTGTGGAGACATCTCACACATCTCAGCTGGACACTAGACTTAAAATCAGGTATCAAAATCATAGTAATATGTAYATCCATTTGCCTCAACATCCAAGAACTTTTTCCTAAAAAGAGGCATTAGCTTACCAAGARCATAAGAATAAAGATCAGATTTCTGATACCACTGAAGGACGAGCAGCTATGACTGCCAAACATTTAGGTAAACTTAGAGCACTATATATCTGAACAAGATAGATGAAGTGAAAAGACAAAAACTGCTATGTGACTGTCTCCTGCAAAATTTGGAGCAAAGGACTTAGAGCACCATAAACTGACTGCACAACAGAGCAAGAGAAAGCTCAATGTGCACACATGTCCATGTGTATCCAGTCACCATAGTCCTTAAAAGCTAAATACTATTATTTAATTTTAAAATACACTTTTTTTTTTTTTACATTAGTCAATAGACATCATTAGTCAATAGACATCATTAGTCAATAGACATCATTAGTCAATAGACATCATTAGTCAATAGACATCATTAGTCAATAGACTAATAGACATTAGTGCCATGGAGAACTTAATTCAGCAGGAATACAAATACCAAAACACTGTACCAATGTGTTCTTACTCGTATGAGCATCACTAATTCTAATGACGATGTTTAACCATGTTCAATTTATCTTATTCTTTTGGAAGAACTCACAAATTAATCCAGAGAATACTACAAGTAATTCMGTCTAACTTTTAAAAATAAATATTAACATGTAGCATCAGCAGACATGTGAGTATTCTTCAGAGTTCATTTTACAGYAGTGTGTAACAGGAGACTATACTCCAAGACTTTCTTCTCTGATAACTACAGAAAGCCACGTTATTACACTAAATTCCCAGTTTTAATTAGGCACCTGAATACCTTGGACAAGAACTGGGTAATGTCAGCCAAAAATAAATGTTTCATGCTTAGTATATCTCAAAGACTTTTTTTTAAAAGAAAAATCTTTTTTTACTTTTTTTTTTCCTCCAAAGCATCCAAAAAATGCAGACAGACAAAAAATTCCTTGAGCAAAATTTTAACATTTCCTTGAGGAATATATGTCTGTAGTACTTGTCATTAAATAGTAGGTTATATTACAATGGGACTACCTATYAGAAAAATCAATCAAAAAATTCTCCAGGATATCCAAACCTTTAGATGTCCCTGCTGATATTATAACAAAATATGCAGCAGTCAAGTATTAGAATAATACAGATGGGAAATAAGGTTATAGACTTTTAAAATTGTTTTCTGTAAGAAAAAATAAAAAAAAAGAGAGAGCACTACTGCTATCAAAGATAAACAGAGATTGTTTTTAGCAAAACAGTCATATTTGTATTTTAAGAAAAAAAAAATTTTAAAAAGTTTTTAAAAGTCTCCATAAATTTCTTTTATGATATAACCCTGCATATTAATTTTGAATATTCAGATCTCTTGACCTACTKCTCTATTTGCATATTGGGAAGTATTTTACCAAGATCTTTGCTTGAAAGAAAAAAAAACTTTAAAGTTTTAATAAAAAATAGATCAGGTCTTTCTTCTTTAGAAATATTCTATATTTTCACAAAGGATTCATGTTGAGGAACTAAAGACTGTATCTTAACAATCTACAGGGCACTGTGGATCTTAGTAGCTAGTCATGCAGAAGACCTGATCCTGTAAATCCTCTCCATGTGAGTGTCCATTCTGAACTACATTACTTCAGCAAGACTCAGCAGAAATATCCCCAATAGTTCTCACTGTCTTAAAAACTGGAAGTGCATATATATTCCCATTTGATTGATTAACTGAACTCAGACTATGAAACAACAGCATGAATTTGAGGGAGTTTTGTTTAATTTGTTCTGTTTGGTTTTTTTTAAATAAATCTCTTTTTTTAAAAAAAGAATCTTTTTTACAAGTCTAAAAATTAAAGATGGACTTTAGCAAAGCATAGGCGTCACAAGAGATGTCAAGAGGGTTATTGACAGACACATTCCTGACAGAAATACACAGGGACACTGCTTATTCACTTACAAGCCATAGTTGGATTTGTTTGGGGAAAAAAAAAGTATCATCATCATAAGAAATCTACATACACAACAGGTCGAAATTTTGACCTGACAAAGAAAACATGTCTTAGTTCAAATAACCAAAATTTTTCTTAAGAGAAGCTCTATGGGCTGTCTGCTGAATTCATTTAATAAGTTAGACTCTATTAATTTTAACATTTCTGATGTGCTTAGATAATAATAARGACTTGCTCTCCTGTCATTTGAATAGTTTCAAACATCATGATTTTTTATCCAGACTTATAGTCTACAATCTAAGAAAAGTAATATAAAAAAAAAAAATCCTTCAAATATAACATTGCCATAATGACCAACAATTGAAGTATATCTTCCAGCCAAAGATAGAAACAACCATTCCAACTGTGAAGTTAATTACTTTGACACAGTCAACACTTCCAAAGAGCAGAGCTTCCAAATAATTTTTATTCTTATTYGTAATTTACAAATTGCAAAAAGAAACAATATTGGGCCTTGCACTCTTCTATGATGCAGATGGTGTTCAAATAAGATCACTTGCCTGTTTCATGCTGAACCATTCATGCAATTCTATGCATTGGTATAAAATGGCAGGAAGTGATAATCATAGCCATAGGCAGAACAGAACTAAAATTTATTAACATATCGAATAATATTTTATTTCAGGAACATTTTGCCTTTTTCCTTGTAAAACAAATACTTTTCTGCAAAACTTCAAAGTCAGCTCACCATTCTATATCATGCTTATGTTCTGTGAGCACCAAATGTGTCCCATGGCAGCAACACCAAATGCCACTGCCTTTCATTTCCAGCGCACTGCTAAGAGCAAAGAAAAGAACTACCATGCCCAAGGCTGGAAGGAGAAAGAACGATTTTCCCTGAGGTGAAGTGTCTCACCACTACAGTGCCAAAAAGCAACACGGTACAAGGCAGCTGTCTGTTTCATCTCCCAGCATGGAACACTCAAAACAGAGRAAGTTATATACACACTAGAAGGCCAAATACATCAGTGTGAATTGTTCAGGTGGAGCCCTACCGGRACTGATCCATAACCTACAGAAACAAAGCAGCAGTCACCACTGCTATGAAATACTCCGCAACTAAGCAACTTACCACTTCTAATACCTTACCGCTCCACAGTAACTCTTTCAGCTGGGGTTCGTGTCTTTGATTATTCTGATTTCTTCATATGCAATATGACAACACAGCTGCTAAGAATATTTCTTGTTTAATTAAATGATGTCAAAAATATATTCAAAAATCTTTGAATATATAAAATAATATAGCCTCTTTCGTACTATTTCATAGCACTACGTTAATTGGCCAAATGATTATTTACTTTAAGGAGGACAAGGCTCATTATGATTCATCTATTACTGAAGTATAGCATAAGTGTAAATCAGTGTAATTTTTTTTATTTCTCAGCTATAAAATCATTTTTTAATAACATCTCTTCTGCTTCTTTTGAATTTGGAAGTCTCTCTGCTTTCAATATAAATCTTTAACAGACTAGCATAAAAAGCTCACKCATAAACAAAAGAAGGATGGAAGAACAAATTTTTAGTATATTCATGTTTTTCTTCATATTTACAGCTTCTGATACCAATGGATTTTGAACAAGGGAGGAAACCTGAAGCCCAGATAGATTGGTTGGTCTCAAAAAACATAAACAAGCAGATTTTAATGCTTCAAGAAACAAAGCAAATAGAAAGAATAAGAATGATAAGAATAAGAAAATTCTCTTATAATTCCCTTAATCTCCTTATTTTAGAAGTTTGAAGATCTAAGACCTAAGATTTCTCAATGCTCACACTGCTGCAGCATGACAAGTCTTCCCAAAGCATCCACAAGAAGATACAATTGCTATGACAGAACCAATGACTTTTCATGTCAGAAATTATGCAAGTGTCACAGAAGCAACATTTCTCACTTGAGGAATGGTTTACCCAACGCGCACTCYGGGAACTTTTCCAGAACCTCTGTTAAAGTGTTTAGTCTGACACAGTTCCATCCAAAGCCCTAGAGAGAGGCTACAAATATCCACATGAGGATAACACATGAATGAAAAAGACCTGCTAAAGCCTCCTTTCCAAACTATGGTTCATATCACTTTGTTTCAACACATGGTCAGCACTGTGACCACTGAAACACCAATATAGGACATTGCACTGCTGTCTGTCTCCACACATTCTTACTAGATGACACTTTACAAGAACATGTGTGAAATCTGTACCAGAAGACTCATCTGTCACACATCTCTCTTGTATACCAAAGATTGCTCTGCAATTGCTTCTTAAGGGTTTTTTGTTGTTGTTTTTTGTTTTTGCACACCTCTGTGCATGTTTTAACACTGCTTATAACATCACACTAGATGAGAAGGATTATTTGTTCTGATTTAATACAGCAACTGCTTGTTCAGCTAATTTATTAAGTGATACTATTAGGAATAATCACTACCAGTAACAGAAAAGAGTGTTGCCTAAACAGAGAAAGGAGTCTCAGTCCTTCAGCTGCTTCATCAGGTCTTTTCCAAATGTTCACCAGATATAAGTCTTCAACAATTCCTGATTCCAGCTATTCTCTGGATCCATCTCCTCCACAGTACAGCTACCTGAGTTTAACTGCAATCAGGATCAAACACAGTCTGCTGCATTCCACGTTCCTCCGCAATTTCCTCCCGTATCAAGTCCTTCTACTGCCATTCCTGGCTCAACTTAAGCCATTCTCATGGATCAACCTGACCATTCCATTCAGTGCATAAATCGAACTTCCCGTGCTTTTTCCGAACCCTATTCAGAACTCCAAATAAATCAGGTACACCTTGTACGATTTCTTGTTTTAACAAGCTAATTTCCCTTAATATAAGTTTAGATCAGAGCATTTCAATCCTGTCAGCTTGCTACTGCATTATGGAAGCAAATTACATGAGTGGAAAAAGTGATTCCACCACCTGCGCAACTCTTGAATTTATTTCCCATCTCATTTCAATCCCAGCTTTTGAGGGTAATGTCTCTTCACAGACATACCCCTCTACTGTACACAGGGTATCCTGATATCACTCTACCTCAGGCAGTCACAAGGGTGATAAATGGTATCGTCTCATTTTTTTAGCTCTATGTATTCTTCTTATTTTGTAAAATATGACGATTTGACTCCTTTTTCTCGCCAATAAAAGTCCGATGAAATAAACCTTACTATTTCTTAAATAACATTAAACGTAAATACACAAAAATTAAAACCATACATTTTGTCAGCAAAACAAAAAAGATCTTTATCATATCTTCATCTCTTTCAAAATGTTTAAAAGCTGATTATATATATATATATATAGTCAACAGACTGTAACAGAAAGACATGACAACAATCTGCCAGTTACCCAGTATGACAACTCTGTTTCTCACTCAGTCAGACCAGACTCTCTGAAGAGTAAAGTATATCACAGATTCTCTCAGTTTTCATTACTACACTATCTCGTTTTCTCCAGGGAAATTATCTTCGAACAACATATCACTCTGCCCTTGGAACCATCAAACTGACATTTGACAAAACTGTGGAAGGCAGCAAGTTAAATTTAAAACTCTGTTAAACCTTCCCTTGAACATCACACTGAGCTTTTGCCTCCCATGGAAGGCCAATCTTAGAGGCTGGTGGGAAAATTTTTAGCACTGATCAGTATATTACATGTGTGGGAAAAAATATCGAACTCCTMCATCTCTACAGGCAGATTGGGTGCATTTAGCTTGCTGTAAGCTAAATGGAAAATAAAAAGTTACAGAATTGTTTCTTTTGCTTAGTACTTCTATTATGAAGGTAGAAACACAGATATATTGTAGATTACTATATGAGTATGTATTTATATAACGATAAATTTTATTTTCTGGTTTGCCATCAGTATGAATAGCACATCTTGCTAYGAAACAGATGCATAATTTTCTAACCATTTTAAAGTTCTGTAAAACAAACGAATAAAATGGCAACTAAGAATATACATATGAGCAGAAATTAAATATTTAATAGATCTGTTTCTTAAATTAAGTTTTGACTTTAATGATGATTCAAGCTGTGAAACCTTAACACTTCACTGCAATCCTACAATAAACTCCAATCATACGCTACAACTTATCTAAGACTCCAGGGATGAAAGTTGGCAGGGCTATGAGGACAGTTTGCTTCAATAAGGTCAGCTGTTTTCTTAGGTCAATAAAACATAACTGAAATTGCACCTCCAACTGCTGAACAAATGTTTCTGCATACCAATCACTGAATTCCTATGAAACCAACCATAATGACAACCRCATAATATAATGCCTTCCTTTAAGCCCTCTCTGGCTAGTGAAATTTTCAATAAATGTTGAATATGGTCTGACAGAAATGCTATAATTCTCATTCRGACACTAGCTTCAAAGTCTATCCTGAAGTAAATGAAAATTAATCAGTGGCAGAAAGAAAGGCTATTTTTTTTTTTCCCCAGCATTTGTACGACTCAGATATAATCACTATCCATTCAGATTCTTTTAAAAATAGCCAGATATGCAATAAAAAGTCAACGTTCATGCAATTCACTACAATAAGAATCAAATTGTGGAAACAGAGTTTGCCATCTGGAAAGTAACTGGTAACTGTGATGTGCTATATTGCACGCAAAAAATATCTTGTCTTATCAATATTTTATTAATGAATCATCTTTTGCCAGATGGTTTCAAGGTATTCAAATCCTTTCAGAATTAGTTAGTCTAACTAGTTCCTTAGTTAGACACAAAATCTCTCCCAAACTGGAGAACTCTGCTTCTATGTGGAGAGAGGATAATGCTGTACAAAGARAAAAAAAGGCATTATCGTAAATGCRGGAAGGTCTGTAAACTTCAGATCTGAACATGTCATAAGAGCAGAATGGAGATTTGCCATAATTTCAGCCTAACGTGCTGCATGACAACCTGATACCAAGAACCATATCTGCAAATGCAAAGCTTTGACACCTGAAACTGTCTGCAATTTACTTCCTCTTCTCTGCCCAGAAGAGATTCTTGGAACCATAGAATCCTCTACTAGAAAGCTAAAGCTAGAAAGTACTAGAATATCTGCATTTTAGTCCAAAAGGCACCACATCAAGTCTCCAGCTAATTTCTGAATAAGCCAGATCTCGGGTCTCACGGTAGTTCTTGCAGTACGATTCAACTTAGTAATGAATATTTTGCAGTGTGCCATACTACTCAAAAGGAAAAAATCACAAGAACTCTGCATGAATTGACAAAGAAAAAGAATCAGTAGGAAAGAATTTCTCCTAGGTTCATATTTTTTCACCTATAGTCACAAGATTGACATCCATAGAAAGACTCAGGCTACCTCAGGAGCAGAAGAAATTGACATCTACATCTGTCGAGTCTACAAGAACATTACTCAATGACATATACTTTCGAGTATGCTCCTCAAAAATAACACATGAGCATAAATACTGGTACAGCTGACCTAAAATGTGGAAGAAAACAAAACCTGCATCTGGCCAGAACATGCAGCATGCAAATATAGAAAAAGCATAGAAAATATACACATGCATAGAAAATATACACATATCCATAGATTGCCCTTGCAGTAAAACACTGGTCCTGAATCTGGCCAGTTCAAACAGTTGGAAGTTTCTGAACCAAAAGCTAAATCACTTCATCTTATCCGATTATGCTTGCAATAATAGTAAAAATCATGGCAGTAAAAGGCATTCTCTGATTTTAAGCATAAATCTCTTCATATATTATTATTGTTCAGTTCATGACTTATTTGACTGAGTTCTCTATCCATAAGGTTTTCTGAAAGATGATTTCCTAAGCAAAGATAATCAAAATAAAACTCAAAAAAGAGAAAAAAATCCTCCTACCCAAGAAAACACAAATTCAATATGTTGCAAATAAGCATTATTTTCTTAAAAAACTTTGACAGAGCACTCATTTACTGAGATAAGTTCCTGATCCAGAAGTGAAATTACCAAAAGCCTCATAGCAGTGTTTAACATAAAAAATAAATAAATAAATAAAAGGCAAACTGAAGTCATTAATAGGAATTCAGACAGGGCAAAAATAAAATAAAACAAAATAAGAGAAGTATCAATGAAAACATTGGTTGAGAAAGGAGCAATTATGTAGGAGAGTGGAAAATACTGACCTGGAAGTCAAGCTGGTTGGAGCAGGGAAGAAAGCAGCAGTTTGGACAAAAACAGATAGGGAGGAAGACAACAAAAGAGAATAAAGGTAGGAACACATTAGATCTTTAAATATATAACAAGCAGATGTTATATTAGCAGTCTTTTTTAAAACAGAAAAGGGAGAGCAAAAAAATAAAATAAAATTACGGTACATGTGTATTTCTCTATTTCCTGTATTTCTATATTTCTTGCTGACCTCCAAACAAAACAGAAACTTTAAAGTAAAATGGCACCTTGTCATTTGTGATATTTGCAAAACCATCCACATTTACAGCCATCCTAATGTACACCAATACCAGAAGAAGCAAACCAATTAGTTTTAGACAATCTGGTTGCACTCACTGCCACAAAAACATCTCATATGCTGCAAGATCTTTTTTTGAACCAACATGGGTTCAATGGCCACATTCATCAAGGCTTCTAATGAAAGCCAAAACAGATACACAATTTGACAGCTTGTTCAGAGGTGTCAGGTTGAAGTGCACCAAGCACTGTACCTACCAATGATCCAAGAAACAGATCTCCCCACTCTCTCAGGAAATACAGCTCCTTCTCAGGCTGACAGTATTTTTTTTTCCAGTCCAAAATATAATGTTAATATTTCACTGAAGATATCTTAATGCCTGATAACTTGTTTGTTCCAAAACATCTAACATGCCCTTTGAATTAACTACAACAAAATAATTCCTGCCTTAAATCAAGCTAGACTGATCCCTGCAGTAAATTAAAGAGGTAAATAAAATAAAAGTAAATTAAAATAAAGACTCAAAATACTTTTTTAAAATACAATTTTTCAAGACACTGATTTTTTGGCTGTTCTTCAATGAATTGTTAGTGCCATGTGGATTTTTTGTTTTCATCATAATTCAAATACAAAACAATTAAAAATAACACAAATAACAACACAAAATAACACAAAATGTGTTAAAATATTTTGTGTGAATAACACAAAAGCTACACCAAAACAGTATCACACAAAACTTATAATGGAAGACACAAATCTGGGAACTATTTCCATTGAATACTTGCAAAAAAAGTGATCTTAAATGTGATAAAGCCAATTAAAATTATTCAGCCCTTAAAAAAAGCCATTCACTGCTTCAAATAATTAAGATGCTTCTGACTGCAGTGTAAAAAAGTGTCATCTGTGACACCTCATTTAACCAAAAAAATGGATAAAAACATTTTTTCATGACCTGTCTCTAACAGCAGTGATGACAAAATGCAAGTACCACAATTCAGATCACACACTAACATGGTCCATTTTGTATTCATTCTCTCTTCATTACTTTGTCATCGAGCCTAAGCAGCAGTTATTTACTATACTAAATACTGCATTTTAAAAACAAACTTTTGTCTCAGAACAAATGGAGCTTTCAGATTTTCATAGCCTTTACTGAGAAGTTACAGTAAATCAAGTAAATGACTGACCAGATAAAATGCCATTGAAAAAACATATCCAAGCTCCCTTAATGTATTCTATTCTGCATCTTACTCCTCCATCATCAAGCTCCAACATTTCACTTTCTAACTAGCAACTATCTGACCAGATTACTACATTTATCAATGACCACATAGCCTACCAGCTGTGAGGGAAGTAGGTAACTCTTGCTTAGTCCTGCTCTTTGTATCACTATCAGCATTGAATAACATATACTTCCACCCGAGCAGTTCCCTTTCAGCTCCAGTTATCTCCACTTTAGCTAGGTCCTTCACATTAAAATCTAAGCTCAGCAATATCTTCCCTTCTTTTTTGACCAAGAAAAAATACCATATTTCTTTCACCAAACAAAGAAACTAAATTTACAGAAAGTACTTTATTAGAGTATATATTTCATTTTATTTTACTTTATTCCCACTATAAACAGACAAATCAAGAAGGATGCAATAGAGATTACCAAAGAGCATTAGTAGGAGAAAAAGTTCTGGTTTTCCTGTATAATCATAATAAGTTAATAAAAAAAAGTTCTTATGTACACGATAATTAACAAAAGAGACCAACATGTTTGTATATATGAGAAATGGTATGAATCATGGATCTTAAGCAAAGCAGCTCAGAAATTGATTAAAGGAAATCTGTGGGGAAAAAAAAATAAAACAAAAAGAATTTGCATTCCAATTAAATGTTCATCGGTATTATTAATAACTTTCACTTGCCCTATAGAATACACTTAAATCTCCCTATCCTGAAGCAGATATCTCTGCCTTTGAGTATTTGACACTATATAAAACATGGTCAACTAAACTGTTTAAAAGGTAATTCATTTTTCTGTCTTATTTCTTAACTGGATTTTTAGGTGCTAAAATCAATACAAATGCTATAATTTCTTAAACAATTTGACTTTAAAAAGGCACATTATGCTGATAAATTTATATTAATTTATATTTAACATTGTAGAGATACCATAGCTTGCAATGCTCCAGTCCAGATATCTTTCAGAAATTTTCAGAAAATATATTATGGTCATCTTTTTAATTTTAATGATTTTAAATCATTCAATGCATCAACTGAAATTAGGATTAATTAAGATCTGAAGAAGATACTCTTGCATTAATGTGTATCATGCCTACTATTGCTTCTACCGTCACCTAATAGTTCAGTGAGTCTTTGAGCTCAGTGAGGGTATCAGCTACTGTTTCTGTAAAGAACATGCCACGAGTCTCCAGCCTGCTCACACTTGCAGTCACTGTATTACAGCTTGGGTTTGCAATTGCCCCTAAAACACCTACACGGATGGGAAAGTCAGCACTTCCATGACCACAAAGATTCCCTAATCCTGTTACCATTTTCCCATATCCTACTTTCGGATTTTGAAGTTTATGCAGACATCATATTCATGGTGTACAAAGTGACCAGAGTTCACTAATACCTTTCTCTAATATCTGTCTTATATATTAAAATCCATACATACAGGACCTTATTCTTAATCCTTCTTGATGGATAGTAAAAGCATGAGCTGCTAACAAAGCTGTCCTTAAGCAAACACTCAATTGTGTTTTCAGCACAAATCTTGATTTTTCCATTTAAATTTGAGGTCTTAGTTCTCAAGATAGGATAAACCCAAAGACTGACAGTTACATGCACAGTTCCTTATTATCAAAGCAAATGTTTCCCAGATGCCTGCAAAGAAATCAACAGATAATTGTGAAKGCTCGTCATGTCTCATCACTGGAAGCAGCTCCATGAAGTCTCCTTTCAGTGATGGGTGTTTCCCTTCCTGCAAGGCTACCAGCAATTCCCACAGACTTACTCCTCCTTTCCTGGTAATTCTCCTTATTGCAATGCTGTGTCTTGACTGCAATAACCACAAGCACCACAAGCAATAACGACAATAATGGGACCCTTAAAATATCACTGTTGGTACTATGAATCTCTCATCTTCCAACTTGATCACTAGAAAACCCTTTTATAAAATAATTTAAAATAAAATTTCTTCTTTCATTAATTTCATATAAATTCCTTCTTACTAAGGATAGAATGGGAAAGAAGAAATCAGATACCCAGAAATTTGTAAAGATCAGATAAATTGCAGCATAACCTGGGGGAACTTCAGAGCATTATTTCATTTCAGGCAGAATGAAATAAATGGATCGCCAAAATTCACTATCTCCAGTAAGAAGAAATTGTACAAACCTCCTCAGAACTAAGACAWAAGCAAGCTGGTCAGCACCAGAAAATACTTAGATGGGACAAAGACTGTAAAACCATTGGAATACTCAGAGTAAGTAGCATGAGAAAGACTTAGAAATACTTACTAATACCTGACAGGACCTCTGAGAACTAGCGATGCCGTTCCTGCTGAAGATATAGGTGTAGGGACAGTTTGGATTCACTACTTATTAAATCAGAATCAGTAGAAAGATTCTTATTCCCCTAATGTTCTAATGTTGCTTTTCTAGTATGGTTCTTTTCACTGTATATTGCACATAGCTTTTCCTGGACCTGCTCCTTTCACAAATAAAAAAAAAAAAAAAAAAAAGAAAAAGAAAAAAAAAAAAAAAGGAAACCCTCAAAAGCTTCCAAGTCAATAAAAGCAAGATGTGACTTTTTTTTTTACATTTTTTTTTACATTTCTGACATTTCAATTCATGAGACATCACCAATACTTTATCAAAAAGCATATCTATGCTTTTCTATGCTTCGTAATGAAGATCACATAAACAAAAATGCTGCTCAGCATAAGAAAAATAATACAAGAATTACCTTTCTAATTCAGCAATTTTCTTATCTTTGTCATTCTTCTCATTCTCTACTTCCTTGAGTATCTCTAGAAGTCTGTCAACCTCAGCCTGTGCTTTSCCACATTCTTCTCTATAGTATGAAGCCTCTTTGTCAAGCTGTTTAATTCTGTCTGCAAATTCTGGATTCATCCGTGCCTCCTCTTCAGCTTCGTGAGCCTTCAGAATCAATATTTWAAAAAAAGAATGAGTATAACAATACCTTACACAGATTTAAGACTTTTACTGCGTCAGCCTCAGAGTTCAAATTTTCATTAAAAAGGATTATGGGTATTACTGCCAGATGACAATTTTTTTTAAAGAAACACTACAAAGTAATGGATATATCTTTGTAGTCTTCCTAAAATTCTTTTCAAGTGCTATCTTCTTAAAGCTACAGTTTGATAGTGGGAGGAATTATTAAATTATCTTTTTACATATGAATTTTACCATATTCTTTATTTTTTCTGCAATTAGAAAGATCATCTTGCAATACATTTCATTCTTTTAAGTTGTTAAACTCTTTCAAAAATAGAGACAATTTCTTAATAGAGCATATTCTCCCTCTTTCTCCATACATATGCATAGATATATAAATGTATATAGAAATGTATATCATCAGCTGTTTTTCAAATGCAGTTTGATACTAAGAATTTAAAAAGAAAGATATTAGTTTTATAAAACACTGTTCTTAAAAGACAAACCAAGAAATTTTAAAAAATGCTTTCAGCAGATTACCCAATAATCCTTTTTTTTTTTTTTTTTCCTCCCTGTTGTTAATACTTAGCCTGAAACACCAGAAGAACAAGGCCACTGGTGAAAACAGCACAAACCTGGCAAACACATGCATGGATGGGTGGCAATTTCACAGACAAGAAAAAACGCAATGACAAAAACAACAGTGCAGATCCCAATCTTACTCCCATCAAACGTAATAGCAAAACCCCAATTAACTTCAATGGGAGCACGATCAGGCATCAGATGCTTTAAACTGTTGGCTGGAATCATCACAGACAGAGAGACACAACAAGGCACTGCAATGCTTAGCCTACCCCTTGCTTCCCATTATTCCTAATTGGCATCTTGAAAGAGCAGGCAAGGAAAAAACAAGTCGTTTAACGCAGCACACATTAAACATAGAAAATCCAGATAACATTTTTTGTTGTTGTTCTTAATGTACAGGAACACTACAGAAATTCAGAATATTTAGAACTGAAGATTCTCCAACTATCTTATGGGATAGAAAAAGTGTGGACTTACTTATCTTAATTTCAGGGAATAGACAAGCAAGCAATGAAAGAAACGTAGGTCAAAATGAAACATGCATGTTTTCAAAACAATTAATATTCTAAGGTTATAAAGGTCACATTCTTTGCAATGATCAACATTTTCAGCATAAATAAAGAGGTCTAGGTTTAATATAAATTAAAAATATAAAATTTAAAATTATTGAGGTGGAAATCTAGGGTTTTTGCATGTAACATATCTTTTCAGCATGAGGATAATAAGAAATAGCTTTGAAGTTCTAATTTTCTCCACTGTAAGACTCCAATAAATAAGAAATAAGCCAAAAGAATGACTTSAACAACACTAAATTTGATGGCCTTGCTCTTCCAATTCTCTATTTTAAGTTACAACACAGGTATACAGAGTTTCCCAACACAGACTCCTTGTTTCAAGGCAACATCCAAAGGATAAYAACTTGACTGTTTGGGTGAGATGTGGGCAATGGATTATATTGTCATATCAATTCCTGCTTAAGAAACAAAATTTCATTTATGTTGTGTGTTAGACATGTCAAAATATTTACTTTCAGCTAGCTTTGTAGTTTTTAAARAAAAGGCATATTCAGACTCCAGGACAATTCTGCAAGAGACTGGGTACCATTTTCCATCAACCTATTAAGAAATTAGACACTCTCCAAAATGGGCAGTAAGTATTCTTTCCAAAAAGAAATAAACAAGTGAAAAAGTGAAACAAGTGAAAAAGAAATCCATTTGTTGGCACAGTCACTCTAGGAAAACAAACAAACAAACAAGAATTTCTGCCTTTTACATACCAAAACACCTACACAAAGAGCAAGTTGTTCCCTACTGCTCTTCAGATTTCTTCTCCTCTCCTAAGGCTATGGTAAAACTAGGATTTAATAGTTCCTCTCTAGAGATTATTAGGCTTTCATATTCTTTCCTGCCACCTTCTCCTTCAGTAACTATATATTTCTATTTACTTGCCTTGTTTCCATTGTTTCGTAAATACACAAAACACCCATCTTTTGGGCCTCCAGACAGCCTTTCCTTCATTTCAGCCTACTGGAACAGACAGCTTCCATCTAATTGTTTTTTCTCCCACATGCCTCTATCCTAGTTTAAACCTAAATCAGGAAACAATGTAGAAGAAATTCTATTTTTTTGCTTTTCATTGGCCTTTGTATGATGAAAATTCCTAACGCAACAAGAACATGATAACGTCACCAGTACAAAGTTACCAGATGTTCAATTGTCACAAAGTATTCTCCTCAAATAGCAGATCTAAAATTTACTGGGGGAAAAAAAAAAAGTAAAGTCCAATATTAAATCGCAAGAGTATTCTTTCATCTCTTATGCTTTTAGGCGTAGTCACACCATTCTGCATTAGTGGAATATGTTTTGGGAAACTTCCTAGCACAAAGGTAGTCAGTGCATATCCCTATTATTCTCAGCATGAAGGGGAATCTCTAAAACACCATCACCAAGTGTTGACTGAGTGCCCTGCCTACACAGAGTTCTGAGGTGAAAATACAGTGATCCATAATATAATATATATACATAAATATAAGCATTCAATACAAAGGTAAAAACATTATGCTAATCTTAAAAAATATACTCTCAGCAAGACAAACCACCTATTAAGTTACAAGCACTTCTTATAGAATATTTTCTGACTACTTAAGCAAAAAAAAAGCTATTTGCATAAAGAAAGCAGGAATCAAATTTCTATACAGCAGTTGTAGTTCTCTTGTTAAAGGAGAGAAAAAAAAGGAAAATTATTAAATTACAAATAACAAGAATATAGAACACTTTTGAGGAAAGAAAAAAAAAAAAGAAAGAAGCTTTCTTCAAGTGGTGAACCCATTGCCATGGGTCCCTTGAAGGGAATCCTCATACTTCCATATTTCAAATAAAACTGCTGACACTACAACTGACTGCAAAGCACAATCTAAAGTGACATTCCTGGGAAAAAGGTATAGCTTTACTTACAGAATCTCTATTATATTTTATGGCTTTGAAATATGTGTTTGGACTTTAATTAGGAACATATTTTTATTTTTTTTATACAGCTCAGGGCTGATTTGCTTCCAGATGGAACTTGACGGCTGAGGTCAAACACTAGGTCCAAAAGTGCTGAAATACAATTTAGCTGATCCTGACCCACTCAAACAGGGTAGACTTCTTACTTTTATTTGTAGATCAAATGTAGCAGAAAGGTCCAGATGCCTTCTAAGCAGAAATTGCATGGTCATCACTGGAGCCTGAAAGTCTCAGCCTATTGCTCTTCTCCTCTCCTACTTCTGTCCTTTTCCCRTTTATGTCTTTTATTGCCCTCTGGGTCTTTATTTCCTTGTGGAGAACACTCTTCCTATTTTTATGGGTAAGAGTGGTATCTTGGGTATCCTCTTGCCTTTCAGCAGGCAAGAAATTAATCTCTTAATCTATGTCTGTAAATGATAAAACTGAGGTTTGCAAATTAGGCAYAGGAAAAGCAGCTCAGAATTTCAAATCATCACACTCATTTCATGATGTTTTGTCTATTTTACAGCCAAGTGATCAAAAAATGTGTAGTTGTATGTTTTACCGTGCTGCGGAAAGAGGGATGTATTATGTTTACAATTCAATAAAAGCTGCATATCACACTATTTAATATTGTACTTATTCTTAAAGTAATTATATATCATTCTGATATTTACTTGTATTAGTAAGCATTAGAAATACCTGAGAAGTAACATTTTTCTTATGTAAACAGCAAATTTCTTATAGAAACCCCACAATATTGTGTCACAGACATATAACATGAATTATTTGATCTATTAMGATTTTATGGCACAATCACGCATGCGTTATTCTGCATAATAGAAATGGATGAACAGATTCAGTATTTCATTTTAAAGTTTCAAATATATACATACACAGAAATGAACCAAGTACTTCACAAAAAAAATAGTAAAAGAAACAGCACAACATACATGCAAGAAATCACTTTATAAGATCCTTCAAATTTTCGTATTTCCAGGTGCTTACACCTTAATTCTTCTGTAGTCTTCTTAAAATTCTAACATTTTTTGATTTTACTTAACAGGAACTGCTCTAATCAACTTAGAGTAGATTCTGCAAGTAATCTAAATTTTACTCTTACATTACTCTCATAAACAATTGCAGAATTAAATCTTTCTTATTCATAAAACAGTCCACCAGGACTCTAAACTACATCCATCATTATATTTTCATTACAGGACAAAAACAATCATGTTACTTCTTGTAATTGATATTTATATAACACAAAATGCKTGGATATTTCAAAATGTTTGTTTTTCCAAATAAAGATCAAAAAATATGCCTCAAATTCCATTCACATCTTCCTCATACAGGTATTTTTACTACATTGTGAAATATTTCACAAAAGAGTATGGAGAATTTGCACTTCTTGGGTATCTTATTGCACATATATAAAACCCTTTTGTGCATTTGTCATTTTTTAAAAACATCAAATTTAAGTAGTRAATGCAAGAGTTGGATTTGATACTTTTCTGATGTAGTAGAAAATTTAAGAATAAACTAAAAAAAAGTAGCATTATTTCTGCATGGGGTAAAAGAGTGTTACTTGTCCAAACCACTTAAAAAAGAGAATTAAAACTTGAGTATCTTAGGACTAGATGGCCATCTAGCATTATATAACATTATTATTCTTTTAAGAAAAATGGTGAAATATTCTACTTAATGAAGTATCACGATGATTTGCAATACAAAAACTGTTTTACGTAACTGCCATTACACCACCKCAAAGAACAGAGGTGAAACATTGGCCTTGTGGAATTCAATGAGAATGTTGCCACTGACTTCAGTCAAGTTACAACTTCATTTCAAGACATTAGGTGGTTTGCAGGAAAGGGGAGAGTTCATCATTACTTTCATTGTTACAAGGCATGTTCCTTACRTATAAGGAGAAGAAAGAATAAAAAGAGGAAAGAAGGTATATTAAAGAAAAACTAGCCTACTATCAAAGCAAATCAATCTTCCATCCATTATTTTTAAACTGCATGGACATATCAAAAATATTGCATGTAAAGGAAAAAGTAAATAAAGGAATGATTGACTTCAGAATACRCAAATAGACTACCAAGTTACAAATTGTAATTCAGAACAGCAAAATAATTACACTTAAAATAATGATTGGAAAATCAAAAGAAAAAGTAACACAAAAATAGACTTAAATCTGAAGCAACAAGACAGCAGGAGTATAAATCTTATGAAATGAAACATAACKACCTCATAAATGATCGAGATGATACATAGAAACTGAAAATCTTTTTCAACAGCAACATGTTGGATGGTAGGGGTGACAACAGTAGCAATTTTTATCCTCCCTCCAATCTATGTATGACTGGGTTTGAACCACAGTTAGTCAATAACTTAAAAAATAAACATAGTACTGGATGCTGAGAAGCTACACAAGTTAGTAACAGCAGACTCCAAGGATGAAATCCTGCTCCACTGACGTTAATGGCAAAATTCCCGTTGAGCTCAATAAAACTAGCTCTCCTATACACAATAGCAATTACTTCTTAATGCCAAGCACGATTAATACATAAACTGTAGTTTGTACATTGCTATTACACTCCAGTTACATCATCATTTTTGTCCTGTGAAGTTCAAAGCACTTTAACCGTAACAGTCTCAGCCAAAGAAATGGAAACTGTTCTCTGCAGAGAGAACATGTGTTACTGCTCTTCCTCCAATTGAAACAGGATCTCAATCAAGACAAAAGGTTGCTGTGCAATTAAAACAGACATTAGGAAGAATAATAATGCTAAACAAGTCACAGCAATATTGTTTACTTTTCCTTAAACACTGATGTTGCTCTTCAGCCTGTTATATTTCAGCATTTCTTGGATTAAAAGCAAYGTTTCCATATTACTAGTGTATACATGCTGAATACAAAGAATCTTTTGAGTAAAACTGATGCAATCTTATTCATATAGACTTTTGAGAATCATGCTCATCACTTCTCATATAATATTATTTATATAATCAACTCAGTGATTTGAGATAAACTGAAAGATCAGCAGCTATTTTAAGTTTGAAGGATCAAATAAAGTACTCCAGGAGGTGGAAGTTAAAAGAAAAAAAAAAAAGAGAGAAAATCCATCCCCCTAAAAAAAATGTCTGCATGCTTTTYCTAATGCAGAAGTTGAGGACCTAAAGGCTAGAACGCTTGCTTTTTGGAAGCGTTATAAGTAGTAGGGTTAATACATTTCATATTCAAATAAATGGCCTTGAAGTCCACAAAGTAAATTTATTTATTATAATGGGGTATAGGTAAGCATCAAAAATATTCTGCAAAGCTCCACAGAGGAAGAGCACAACACAGAGTAAGGTAATGGATCCTCATGCTTTCATATGTTACAGTGGGCAGTTTTAGAAAGAACTTACTGGATTGTACATCTGATTGAACAACTGTTCAGCTTGCTACATTGCAAAGTTGGAAAGGAGTGAAGCACAGACAGGAAAAGAAGGAAAGATCCAGGAAAACAGCATTAGCTCAACAAATCCAGTGCATTTGCACAGAAGAACTTGTCATTAAAAAAAAAATAAAAAGGTAGAAATTTAAGTTTCTAAACATTCCTTGGTGAAAGTGAGAGGCACTGGGGAAACATAAATGTTGATTTTGGCTCTTAAAAAAGAATAGCTGGAGTAAGAAATTTAAGGTTTGTGTTACTTTCCCTTTCTCAAGTTAAATAACCCATGAAATAAAGAAAGGTGTCCACTTTTGATGATACATTAAGTGCTGGTCTCAAGCAATGAATCACTACAAGTGCTTATGGCTGAGGTYGCAACTTATCAAAGTTTCAAAGATGGTAGTAATAAAAGATTAATTAAATTTCATCATTAAATTTMTTAATTTTCTTTTGTTTTAACACAAAACTGAATTTTCTATGCAGAAAGACTTCTGAAGAGTTCAGCTTGTCAGAAAGTAAATACATCAGCAAATACATCAGTAAGCAGGTAAATTTAAGAAAATGACAAACAACAATAGGAAGAAATTCTAAAATGGATAATAAGATTTATAAATATAAATGTAAATTATATGCATATATACCTTATATATGCTATTATTATTAAAGTATTAAAATACCTATTAGGTAATTCCTGCTGTTATTTCACTAACCGCAAGAGAGAGTCAGTAAAAAAAGCCACGGAAGTTTGGCACCAAAAGCACTGAGCACTCTCCCATTTTCATTTTATGATTTTTTTTCAAATTAATGAAATTTKATATATAATCTTTGGCATAAAGTGTTTAATAAGCACATCTATTCTTTTAAACATTACTTTCTGTACCAAAATATAGCAGGTTCATACAAAGAGTTACTCCTTACAACGACCTTTATTCTCTTTTGCAATGTTTCCTCTTTAAAATTAACACAACATTTTTAG
This sequence comes from Eudromia elegans, assembly GCA_003342815.1. Classification (NCBI taxonomy): domain Eukaryota; kingdom Metazoa; phylum Chordata; class Aves; order Tinamiformes; family Tinamidae; genus Eudromia; species Eudromia elegans. Next base: position 237,764 of record PTEX01000067.1, read on the forward strand.
ATTAGTATATTTTCCCCCCACTGAAGTTAGTAGTTAAGTACTATTAAAAAAAATATTGAAAATCTAGTGAGACACAGCCAAAAACAGTTTTATGAAAATGAAACAAGGATAGAGGATTTGAAAATAAATCACAGATCACAGATTTGGTTTAGGGTTGCCCCTTGCACACATTTTTATTTTGGGCATAGCACATCTTACCATAACTGCTCATGGAAACTAGTAACTCCTAGCAAATGTGCACAGAATACTATCTTCATATTTATTAATACCATCTGGTACAATATGTAGATCATAATCAAACTAACTATAATCATTTTCAACTGCCATAATGAAAGTGCCTTCTCCGTGATATTTCTCAAGATAACAGACAGCCCTTTGGAGACGTTTTGGAAAGAGATGCAAACTCCCACTAGCTTCAGCAGACTTTTATGCTCAGACACAAGCACAGTTATGGGACCTGCATCTCAACTTAGTCCACACTGTGCTGATGTTCCCTCCTATCCTAACTCAGGCATGTGCAAGAATAGTACAGACTTCTGTTTCAGCTAGTTTCTCAAAGGAGGGAAAATATAATGAACATAGATTTTGGGGGACTAGTTACTATTAGCACAGGATATTTTCAGATTTACACAAAATATTTATTAGAGAAAACATGAATTGAAAATTAATGTTTGGAGTCTACTATCATTAACAGCCACTGTTTCTGTTCAACTAACATGCCCACAAAGGTAGCTGTAGCTACATTTTACAGTGGATATATCTGGCCTCCTACAAATGCTGGGTGAATTTCCAACRGGGCATTATGTTGTATTTATGATATAAGAAAATTATTAGATTTTCAACTTTCTTTTAATAATCCTTTGTAGTTATACACAAAAACATGCTCCTTTTTTATATGAAAGGCATTGCAGACACTCTCTGACTTTTATAATTGCCTATTTTTCCATGACCACATAATCTGTTTAGGTGTTAAGTAAGAAAAGATAGACTTTAGATTTAAAGTCTTTCAAGAGGATTTCTATTCTTTACATGATCTGTGCTTTAGATTTTAACTACTGCTTAAAATTAAAACAAGTAAGATAACCAAATTTTATGATAAACCAACAATCAAAAGAGAGGTAGTTTGATATTTTAATTCTGATATAAATAGCATTTACAAATTATCAAATATTTCAAGTAGTTGATTTTCTTTAAAGCTTGTGCATATGTTTGTTGAAAAAGATTCCCTTCCTTCATCCAATAAATCAATACACAATGCAGGCACCTAATTGCTGATACTCATCCCGAATTGAAAAATTCTAGAAGAATAATATTACATGCTGATATCCTCCTTTACACTCCACAACACCTTCCTCAGAGGGTGCACGTAAACACAGAGCAAGGTACTACTCAACCTAGGTAAAATAATGTGTCAGAATATCATCCTAATAACGGTAATACAGTACAAACACTATCTTTTTTTTTTTCTAGAAAATGCAACATTAGACATAAATATCAAAAATTAATGTTTGACTCACACTTACTAATGAATTGCAGGAGGCAAACATAATGCTTAAACCCATCAAGTATGTCATGAGACTGGTGTTTGAACAACATGAGTAGACATTACCAAATGACACAGAAAGAGGTCAAAGAAACAATGTGTGGTAGAAAAGCATCAAAAAATCTGCAAATCATTTTAGCAAAATCTATTTTAAAGCACCAATTTAAATAAAACCATGTTATAAAACAAAGATTTTAAAACATGTTCCTTTAAATGCTTGCTTCTGCTACTTGCTAAATAAAAAATAATTAACTGACAAGTGAGATAAGCTAGGCATTATTTTGCTTAATTTTCACATCTTTATGTTCAACAAGACCAGCAAAAGGTCTTAGGGGGAGTAAAAGTCTTAGCAAAAGCATATATTCATCAGCAAAAGAGCTAAAATAAAACCTAACTAGATTTTCAATTTTTTAAGCCTTTTTTTTTTYCCTATTGTGGCTGTGTGAGAAAACACAGCCTTTGATCTTCTTTTTACATGCTGCAAACATTTTCATCTACTTGAAATCTACAATAAATTCATACATATAAATTGCTGCTTCATTTTTCTTTTCTGCTTTCTGACTTCCTTCTGCTTCCCCTCCAWTGTCCTGTCCTCAGTTTAGTTATTTCTAGCAGCTTCTCAGAATTCCCTCTCATAATTATGCAAGGTAATTCCTGAGGCTCACTAGTGGCTTTGACATAAGCTTCTTCAGAAAAAAAAAGTTAGCAATAGTTGATGCAAGCACCAGCAAACATCATAAGATGGGTATATTTTAGATTAACTCCAGAAACCTAACTTCATCTTTTKCAAAAAAAGTTTTTATTTGGTGGTGTGTTTTGTTGCTGTTGTTCTTTTTGTTTTTTACGCGTGGAACTTACCTTTTTCAATTGTGCTTCCAACTTACTACACTCTTCYTTCTTTTGTTCTATGGCTATTTCTAAAGACTTAAGTTTGGAGTCTCTTTTCAGCCCTGCTGATGCCAATGAAGATGCATGTTCTTTGAGATCGATTAAACTAGACTGCAAAACGACCAAGAGTAGAACGTTAATTCCTAGTCACCAAGACACTAACTTATTGCCAACTTACTAGTCACACTCTTTCCCCTCCCGTCCCTCCAAGGGAAACGATACAAAGATAAGCATTTAGAGCAAAGGACAGTGTTTTGAGACTACAACCAATTGAAACCACAGGAGCTGGTATGCAATGAAACATAAAAACATTCATAGTAAGTCTATTAGTCTGACAAACGAAAACAGGAACAATGATGGAATATTCAAGTGTTCTGAGGGCTTATGTAAAGGAAAAGTTAGAGAAGATACACAACTACACGAAAAGTGTGGGGATGTGTTCTGTACAAAAGTGAGAGCTACAAAGAAAGCTTAAGAAAGTACCACTCCAGCAGCAGAATTTCAGCAGTTTAAACAGTTTTAAAGTAATCCTAATGCATTTGTTTCATCATAAAGTCATAGAAGAACATATTTAAAAGTCTTACTGCAAAGACTAACCTCTTTTTCTGTCAGTTCAGCTTGCAAAGCATTAACTTTCTCCTTCAGATCTTTATTTTCTTTTTTGTAAGATTCAATTTCTTCAAGCCTTTCTCTGTCATCTCGCTCCCTTTGCTCCTTCAAGCGCTCTATTATTCTTTCCTAACAACAGAAAATGTTGCAAAATGCATAGGTGGGAACCATTTTACGAGCGAGAGGAATAAAATAACTTACATTCAGTAACACTTTGATAAAAATCAACGTTTGGAGTAAAAGAAGGATTCAATCTAATGATCAAATTTCACATAATAGAAGTTAATGGAATATTTCTATATTCCATTTCATACCTGATGTTACCTCAGTGACACCAAATCAAAGCTTCAAGTACTTTAGGAGCCATACTAACTTTATTAACCATTTATACTGGTATGAATACACATGTAAAGATATTCACAGTTATTTATTTTATTATCTTTTAAGCATTATACTATATCAATTTATAAAGCATAAAAATAATAATCAATTTGGACTGATCTCAATTGGATAAATACTTTATTATTTTAAATTACTGAATTACTGACTTACAATATTTCTACACCAAAATCAATTTGATTTTAATGGGATCTGTCTATCTTATACAAGCTAAATGCCAATTCATAATGTTAATTCAAGAAATAGAAAAATATAGCTTCTTACAAGTACTTTAAACTTATTTTTGCAAGTTCTACAAAACTCAGGAATTTTCTGCAAAGCTCAGGAATATTTTGTAAATATTCAAATTCTAATGTTCAGAGGTGCTTACAATATATGGCTAACAATATATTCCCTGTGCACATGCAAATAAGCATATTAGTGTACAATTTGAATCTTAATTCTTATATTTCATTATTCTTATTTTAAATATTTGAAAATTAACCTACTTTTTCCTTAGGTTTGTATAGCAAACACAAGCTATTATGTAACATCTGTTATTATGTAACTTGAGTTAAGATCAAATATCAAAAGCAGATGTGAGGTATAACACTTCATACATGCTTGTTAAATGACTATCTATTATTGGTTGTGAAACTAGACCTAAGAGCAAAGCATGAATTATTTCAAACGTTTTCCTTATACAGTCACTTCACTATTACTTTAAACACTTGTGATCCTCTGATAAATTATTTTCTTTCTTCCACTTACATGATACTGATGTTTAGCTCCAATGATTTCTGTGTTACCAATAGTCGGAAGAAAAATGTCCATCACTCTGAATCCATCACCATATATAATCATATGTATAAGCAAAACTAATGTTTAATACTAGGAAAGTTTTAACAATTAGATTAAGATCTTCATTTAAATAAATGAAGTAATACTTCAGTGAAATAAAGACTGCAGATATATACAGGAAAATAATCAGCACTACACTGAATAACCATTTAACAGGCATGTCAGTACAATTCTTATTCAACATTCACGGTGCTATTGCTATTTATTGTTTACTATGTCTGGCAACAGAGACTCTTTTCCTAACCTTCAGATAACTGTATATACATTAATACAGAATTAGTAGTAGTGTAAAACACTTTTACACTACATTGGTGTACTACCTTAAAATAATCAATAAACAGGCACTGCTGATATACTGCATTCCACTTAGCATATGTCAAAAATTAAATGACAAAAATTTAAGGTATCTGGCTATCTGCAATTCAACTCATTTTCAAAATATTATGACTTTTCATGCATTGAGATGTCATGCATAAGGTGCATGAATCCTGGCTTCATTCTATTCAATGGCTAAATCTCCCTTTGACCTACTCACAGCCAAGATTTCATAAAGAAATCTGTTTGCATAGAACAAACGTTCTTCAGCAATAACATCATTAAGTATTACACAGATTACAAAGCAGCAAGCATAATAGTTTAACCTTTTTAAAATGTTACTATTTTCTATTTTTTGCTATATAATACACATTATGTAAGAAAGGAATAATATGGATTGCTAAATATGCCAGGTTCATTCCAAAATAAATAATATAAATTCTCTCTCTCTTGTATATTAATGCTAAAATCACTAAATGGATTTACACTAACTGGCATAGTCTGAGAATTGATTCAGAATATCCCTAGCTATATTCATACTTAGATTTTTACCGTCTTAAATATTTGCTTTTTTTTCCTTTTTAATAAATTATAGCACTATTTCACTTTATTAATAGATAAACAGTATAAAATTTTTCGCAGTCAAACACAAAAGAAGACTAATTTAACTGTCATCTGCAGAAGGCTAAATGTAAAAAACGTGTGTTAAAAGGCCCTAATATACCGTGTTTTACTTGATTAACAGCTAACTTACAGAAATCCCAACAATGTGTTCCTGTTTCACTCTTATTTGCATTGGCAAGCTTTCCTTATGCACTAATCTAGGACCTCACAGGTCTAATCTATTTGCACTTTATCACAGGAGCAGGAACTGAATTGTAGCAGCATATAGCTCTATTATCAGACACACTCAATTGCTTATCTACTGTATGCTGCTACAGCAGGACCAACTTTATAAATATCAGCTTCATGAAAGCAACCTCTTAAGCTGCTTTGGGCCAATCCAAGAGTGGAGATATTCTTTGAAAAGTTCCTTGTAAAAACATAAAGGAAGCTGATAGCAGTTTTGCATATTCTAGTTTTCTAGTATTTTCCTGGATGGGAATAAAATTATTTTTGATTGATTGCAAAGTGTATCACATTGCTGTTAGAATTTCCAACTTAAAAGGATCTATTTTCCAGACTCCACTCCATGCAGAGGAGCATCACATAATGCTGGTCTGCAATAAAACATTACCTTCTCTGACAGAGCTTCTTCTAAGGTTGCTAGTGCCGTGTCTGTGTTACTAGAATCCGTCTGCAATGATTTCACTCTGTCTTTTAGATTGGTTAGCTGTTTGTCTTTGTCCCTAAGTTGTTCCTGTAGATTTTCAATCTGAAAATAAACACAGATCACAATATTCATTAACTTGTCTCACCATTCCAGAAGAGACTTGGAGAATAGGATCAACTGCATGCACAATTATTACACATATGATACGTATGCTTCAGGAGCCTGCAAAATTTTTACATAGCACATTTTGGGTAATTTTTAATTCTGTCCCACTCTTTCCATTTTGTTTTCCTTTACTAAATAATACCACCTTCTAACAAGTTATGATAAAAAAAATCTCAGTATAGTATTATTATATTATCTGACATTAATTGTGTGGTCCTATATGAATTGTTTTCGTTTCAAGCATTGCAATATCTTAGCAATTCAAAGCACGTGTGGAATGGGCCCTTTAGATTATTCATTATAATAAAAAGGATAAAAGAAAGGGAGAGGAAGAGTCAGGAAGGATGGCAACCTATCCACCAAACCTCTCAATACTCTGCTGTAAAGAAAATTCCTCTGAATAGAGATAGGGATGTTTATGTTTCAGAAAAAACAAAACAACACTCCCCCCCCCAAAAAAAAAAAACTTCTCTTCATAAAAATTTTCTTCATCTCCATTAAGATTTAGTGTATATGACTTTATTTAGTACCTGCTTTAAACAGGTGTAGTTCTTCCTCTGATGTGTGCTTAAATATATTGCTAATGTTGCTATAAACATACCTTATTGTTCATCAGGTCATTATATTTACAGAGGTTAAGTTGAAAGCATTTTGCACAAAGAACTATCCGTGAGAATTCTGTGATGTTGGAAGCAAATCTGACTGAAAACACTCAGCTTGGAGGTCACTCAAATCACTGCAGCTTACTAAGAAGTTCTGGGCACAATGCAGAGAGGACTTTTGATACATGGCATGTAAAATGTTACTAATATTCTGTGAAAATAATCCATCTCCCTTCATCCTTTGCTCTTGCTACCACTCACTGTTTTGCTAGTATAAAGTCAAATTTTTTTCTATAATATCCAGCACAAATAGACAGTTTCATTAGATATCCAAGTAGTAAAGATAGTAGGGATAAATTAAAGGCTGAAAATTTGATATGAAAAATATGTCAAATATTATCTGTATTTTAGCAACACTTCTGTAAAATACTTATATAGGCAACTGACTTAAGTGACTTCCTCTTACTGAAAGCAGGGTTCCAACATGAAAAGCTTTTGACAAGAATTAAATCAAAAAGTAGAAAACTTAGAAAATTTAGCAAGTTTAGCAAATAAGTAAAAAGTGTGTGGTTTAAAAAGCCTTGTCTATTCATTTACTGTCTTAGAATAAAAAAATTAATGACACCTGAAAAAGACATAAAGTGCAAATCAGAAGTTATTATATAGCATAACCCAAGAAATTCCTCGCGAAATAAAGCAAAACTGCATAGGAACACTGGAGAAATTCAGTGCTGCATTGTCTCCCCAAGTCATCATTACAATAATACTTTTTGATTTCTATTTGCAAAGACTTTATGAACTATACCATATGGAAATCTAAGTCATGCTCCCAGGTCACCAAATGACCTCAAAAACGTGAAGTCTCTTAATCTGTCCTGTTTTACATCATCTGTTGTGTAAAACGCATATAAAGCGATAAAATACCTTTTTTTTCCAAATGATACAAGACCCTCAAAAAAACATTTGATAAGCAGACCAGTAGAGTTGCCAGAAATGACTAAAAGTGTTACCACAGAGCACAACAAATTTCATTTCTACCACAGATTTTTCTTTCATATCACAGATGGATTAAGAAGCACTGTTCTTTCAGAAGATACGATATTGCAGTTGACATAGGACAGCACAGCAAGAATCCAGTCTACACTGACAGCAGCACACGTACACCCACGCACACACACACAGAATTCCCAGACCTTGGCAGCAGTTTCCCATTGCTCCCCAGATCATCCTTTCAGAAGGTGCATCAAAAATCAAGCACGTACTATGGCTCTCTACGCTGAAAATACATTAAATGGAGTTGTAGTAGTGAGCACATCAGTGTCTATGACTGATCCTGCAATATCAGAAACTCTGACCATGCTGTTGCTTGTCTTTATTTTTGAGAATGGGAATCTGCTGTCAACAGCAAGGCAACTACAAATATCTTTCCTGCCACTTCTTAAGCAGCAGTTTGGAGATGGTACCAGCTGACTGTATTGATCATGGACAGCTTCATAAAGAAGCTTTGAAAGCTACTTATGTCTTTTCACCCTCAGATCAAGCAGTGTGCTGTTCAGATGGTAGAACTATTATCCATGCAGTAGTGTTATTTTGTTAGGACAAGAGCTGTATTTCTACACTCATAGAGAAAGACCATATTGTCAGATTTATAGATACATGCAGGAAGTCTGAAAGCACAATTCTAACATGGAGAGCCTGGCAGGAAGTCTGTTGGGAGCCTGTCTCCAAATGCCCCCACCTATGCTGGATGTTAAAGTTCCCATCACACAACAAGTATCTCCAAGAATTGTACCTGATGAGTTTCCAGTATTTTTATAAAATTCTATTCTTTAATAATATTCTATAGGTGTGATTTGCCAAAAAAAATCACAAGGTTCCTGACAGCGACTTAGAACTTAGGCGCACATAAGGTTCAGCATTTATCAATTGTTTTGTATTTGCTTGATGGTATTTAAAACTAGAGGTTTAAAAAACTCCAAGAGAGCGAGGTGTGTAATTCAAAATAATCAACTGTCTTCAGTGCATTAAGTAGTTTGCAGTATTTCTACAGTAGTTTCAACCAGGTAATCTTAAAGATTAAAAAAAAAAAAGCTTTTAATAAATGTAGACTTCCTGTCTTCCATATGCCAAAGGTTACATTAGAAATTACGGATTTTGTATAAAGTTATTATGAAGGAGGAAAAACAAAGGCACAAGAAATCAGTAGGGTATGGTCAACTTATAGCAGACTTTGGAACAGAAAAAGACCTAGAGAGTCATTATATAAAATGTACTCTAAGATGCCTAAATAAGGACTGTTTTGAAGCAAAAATATATTAAGAGCAAATGTACTTTAAAGGGCAGCAGATGTTTTATCCTTTCACGGGGCATTCAGGACTGAAAGACAGTATGGATAAATAAAATCAAAGCTACACACCTTCAAATCCTTTTCACAAATACCGCAAGCCAACTCCAAGAGTGATTAATGTAATAATCACTAGAGTCTAGTATACAGACTTGTCTAATACTCTGTAATATAATGCTAACCTGGAAATCCTACTGAAGTATTGCCTTTCTAATAGCATTTATTAATTGAGTCTGTACCACAGTCTTCACAGGGAAAGCTAATTTTTCAATGATAGATATTTCTGACTTCATATCACCACTTTCTTCTATCATTTTGCCTGCTTGATGGCCTTTGGGCAAAAAACTTTGATTTAGGGCATCATTCATTCAGGATAAGACTTAAACATGCCGTTAAAATTAGACAAATTATTATGCTCAGCACAGATTCAAATTCTTACTTTGGGAGCTATTCACAGAAATTTTATACTTTAGATCATTTCCTGTTCTTACTATAGATCAATGAAGTTTTGCTATTCACTTCACTTAATAACGCAATTTTCTCATGGCCAATGCTATTTACACCTAATACCATTCAGATTTTAACAGAAGCAGGATCCTTCACAATTACTATTAAACTAGATTTAAAAGTTTCCTTCACAATTCTAAAGTTAAATTCACGTGCAACTCTATAGAACTGAACCATTTCGGCAATAAAAATCTGGTCCTCATGTGCAAAGATGCATCGCTGTAATGAAAAACACCTCATTTAGGACATACTTTGGTCTAATTCTCCTCCCTTCTTTCCACAATGAGCTTTTCCAGGAAAAGAAGGCTCAAGTCAATCAAAGATATTTATACTGACATCATTAAAATCTATAATTAACAAATCAAAATCCATAGCACAGTTGTGTACATGCACAAAGTTCTTTTAAATAAATTAAAATAAACATGAAATAAAAAACATGAAATAATAATAAAAAAGAGTAAAGTCTTCATGTTGCTGTGGCAAATGCAAATTTTATGTCTTTTTTATATACCTGGGTAGATATATCAGATTATTGAGATGGGAGAAAGACTCCACTTGTTCTGTAAGACATGACTCCTATATATATATTATATATATATGTATATATTTGTATATGTGTGTATATATATATACACACACACGTATATATATGTAAAGGCTGCTGGGAAGAACTTGCACAGAATAGTTAACTCTTGTAAATGATCTCTAATAATATTTTTTTGTGTATATATTTTATATAGATACAGAAATAGGATACATGTGTTAATGAGTTAAGAACTTTTTATTTTATGGCATGGGTATTAGTCACATCTAAAATTACATTAACTGGTGTTTAGAGGACTGTACAGTATGTTTCTTTCTTTACTTTCATTCAAGTATTAATGATTCTAACTACCTCATGACACCCTGTGGAACACTGAAGCAATTGCACATTTCAGCCTCATCAAGCTATTTTCTCAAGCAAGGAGAAAATAAAACAGGGGGGTGCGTATTGATTACATGTTTTTGGAAACAAAGTTAAGATCTGGTCCTTTATTATCATCATCTTGACCTACCATTCTAGGCACCCTGAATTATAGTACTTATTTCCTACGCGCAGTGCTTATCTGAATTCCACAGCATTTACACGATTTCCTTCCTCTTAAAACTAATTTAAAATATGATCCAACCCTTAACCAAGAAAACATGTTCTAAAATTATTCAGCATTTACAAAATTTTTCCCTCAGAGGTAAAGAGAACAGGCAGCAAATTAAAAACATCCCCACTGAACCACAACCGCTTTAAAATCAGTCATTCAGTGCATAGTCCATAGGTAAAACAAGAGGAAAGGATCTGATTATTGTTCTATTTGTGCTATATAAATCTGTAGAAAATACATTGAAGGGAATAGGACCACACTGGGAAGTAGTGCAGAGTGTGGGTGTGTTGTTGGGATGAGCATGGGATTAACATAGACCTGTTAATGCAAACAAGATTTTTGGACTAGTTAATCACAATGAGCTCTTTCAAAACGGTTACAGAAGGCAAAGAGATTGAACAGTTTCAGATGCTAAAATCTTGGAACACAAGATATGATTTAGTTCTTCCTTGCTTTTTAAAACTCAAAGTGATAGAGTCTATCAGAGTTTCTTGTTCTCTCTCTAACATATATTTGGGTGCAAGCATATACAGTACAAGCAGGATTTTACTGTTGAGCAATTTGAGTACACCTGAATTCACTTTATAACAGGGACTTTTTAAACCTTTACTTAACCTTCAAGGATTTATGCTTTTCTATGATAGGAAACAAGTTACTAACTCATTTTGTCAAAAGGTAATTTTTACCTGTACATACTTATGTCATTGCACTATTAACAATTTGAAAAGAAACCACTCAATCTTTTCTGTATTTCAAAAATTAAGATTGCCACATCTTAACACAGAAGTATCATTCACCCTTGCAGATAAATGCCTTTCCTATGGGGCATCCTCTCAATAAAGCGGAAGTTCTAATCTTGTGACTTCTTGGCAACTGTCTCAGGAATGTTTCCTTAATATGCACAGGACTAAATTAAATCTCAGGCTTTATAATTCTGTAGTAACTCAAGTTCTCAAAAGAAAATTGCTTTAATTATTTAAATTAAGGCCAGGCTACTACACCCTAGAATTTGAAAGAAAATTGTATAAGCAAAGGAAGTGTTCCAAAGTGTAACAATTTGCCTTCAGAGATATATATTGAAGTATGAGAGTGTAAATCCAAGAGAGAATTTACCAGAGAACTTCTAAATCTTCCTTGTGCAACTATGAAATCTCACATGCCTAAATTTAGTTGTATATATTTTTCACTCCACTTTGTATTTATGAATTTTAAATAATTCAAACATCAAATATCTTCTAACACGGTTCTTTACAATTTGAAAACTCAATTTTCCTGATTTCTCCAGTTTCTCTAGTCAGATTTCTCTGCAATTTGTTTCATTTTACAGCAAGAATCATGTCTGGTCCCACGAAGCAGATAAGATTAGTTACATTTAGAATTGAAAAATGGAAAGAAAACAGAATTCATAAAAAGAGCCTAGAAAGTGTTGCATTGCTCTTCATTGTATCGCTACCTTTCATATGTTCCCTTTTTCCTTCTAAGTAGGTAGACAGACAGACAGACAAGTACTAAAATTCTTTTTAAAGTCAAAATATTTAGACATTTAGACACTAAAAGTAAAAATAAAAGTGATAAAGATATTACACTATCACATAAAATCTTTAAAATACTTTAAAATTGTATTTTTCAGTTTTCAACTACGTATATTTACTAAACTGTAGGATTTTCACTAACTTTCACTTATAAATCACTAATCTTTTATTAAAATATAATATTTTTCAGTTACCAAGGTAATTGGCAAAAAAGCTTACAAAGCTTACAAACATAGGTTGGTCTTCAATCTCATTAGTAGTTCTAACAGCTATGAGTACAACTATTTCTAAGAGAAAGAAAACTCTTACCTGTACTTTTCTATTAAATAATTTATTCGCAATTTAAGTTATTTCCAGAGTCCCTTCCAAATATATATCCTCCAAACTAGCTAAACACAGCAGTGCTGTGCTTACTTCATGTTAAGAACATTATATAACTCAATAATATCTTCCAATTTCATATTCTTTCCATTATTTTGCACCACAAGACTTCTTAAACTTTAGTAATTTTAGGCAGTCCAGTATCACATGAACAGTTCATTTCTACAATCTCAGTATTATGGCTGATATTAAAAAGTCTCATGTAAAACAGTACAAAATGTGCATAACCTGTTAATACAGTCTAGATTCGGTAATCTGACAAAGAAATATAGACAGATGAGGGGAAAAATATAAAAGAACAAAGAACTCAGTCAAGTCTGCAGGTAATCACTTAAGGTGGCAACTCGGGAGAAGTAGCACAACATTTCTAACCGTGAGGACGGTGTGCATCCAAGGAGAAAGCAATATCCAAATCAGTGGGTTTGTCAAGATTTGATGAAAGATCTTTCTGCAAAGCTCTTTTCCCTCAAACTTCCTGCAGGGCTCCATTTCAAAGGAGCAGAGCACAGCTGCACAGTGGCAGTCACAAAGAAGCCAATGAAGAACTGCTCCCTCAGACGTCAGCCCTCACGTTAACCTGATGACAAGAGCAATAGAGAAATGGCATGCTCTGGTAATTACCCTGTTGCTACCTTCCCAACTCATGTTTTTCAAGCAGTAAGGAAAATAATCCAGCAGAATTTTGCTTAATTCATGAGCCCAGGGAACAGGGGAAAAAAAAAAAAATTATGGTCAGAAACTAGAAAATATTTAAAATGAATATTTCTTCCAGAAATAGTTTCCCTCCAAAGATATAGTTCTATACAAGACATCTTCTATTTATTCAAGTTCATCAAGTTTAAGCAAAACAAAACTACAAAGTCTATTTAGAGATTTTGCAGCAATTCTGCAATATAAAGTACTATCTAATTTTACAAATGAAACTGAAGCATTTGTGATATGAAACTTTTCTTAGGGAAACCAATTCAGCTCTATTTTTCTTCTCATTTTATTAGGTATAATTGTATTACTGCATATAATACTACTTTAAACCAACTCTTTGCAAGCATAAAACAGTTTCAATTAAATAAAACAAACAAAACCAGTAATTTACCAAAGACGTACCTGTCTGTATACTTACCATTTGCTGCTCCTTTTACCACCAGTCTGAACAATACTGATCAAGAACCTATGGAGAACATTCCTCACAGGTGTACACTATGCCTTTTAATTATTCCTTTTAATGTATATTGCCATACTATGTTAGCTGAGCACACTGCTTCATAGAGAACTAACATCAAGCCTTAGAATGACATACTAAATACTATTAAATTTGTAAGAGAAGACTTTGCCCTGAGACAGTTGTAAAAAGACTGCATGAGAATTTGAACTCTGCCTTATTTAATGACTAGAATAAATTTACTTGCACTGGCCATCAGCTGAAATTGTAGGGGGGGAAAAAAAAGTCTACTTGGAACCTCTATTCCAGGACTATCCAACACCACCTTTTATGAAAACTATTTACTCACAGATTTTTTTTTTTTCTAATGTGCAAAAACTAGGACTAAGCTACTCAACAAGGCATTCAAATGCATCCTGCTAGCGATCTCGCAATAAAAACTTAGGGAAACTAACTGGACATGCCTACTATGTATGTGCACTTAGTACAAAATAATGCACAAAAGAGGAAAGCACATACAGCAATGTATAAATTGAATGTATAAAATTACCGTAATGTCAACAGGACATCAGATAGAGATTATTCTCAGCATATAATGTTCAAAAGGGAAAAAAAAAGCAATGTATATGTATGGCTGACTCCTTATGAGGTTGAATAAGCAACAAGAGTTGAAAGCAAAGACTCTTTTGTATGTTCTTTTACAAATTCAAGCCCCATACAGTGTGCTTAAGTACAAGGTCAATATTACACACAGCTTCACAGAAATGTGCGCTTTCACAGCATTAAGAGGAAGATTTAATTTTCAACTTCACTGTACCAGTCTATTATGTGTAAAGTGTTATTTTTCACTATGCGTTCCCATAAACTGACTTTAGTGATTGTATAGAGAAGAAATAAGTGAAACCAAATACATATATATATTTTTTTTTCCTATAAAGATACTATGCATATCAGCCACAACATGCTAACTACAAATTCTGGGCCTGGAATACAAGTACTAATGCTGAGAAAACTGAGCCAGAAAGAGCTTTCCCTTTGAGTAACCATCAGCCAGATATCACACCATAGATCTGTAAAGATTATTTTTAAGGAGATTAGACAACCATTTAGCTATGGTGACTAACTTATTCATTTCTATTTATTTACACATTCATCCTTCTCCAGCTATGACTTAAGAATTTTCAGTTCCATGAAGGAATACCCATGTTCTTCTATAATTGGAAATAATATTGCAGCAATCCAAGTTAAAATCTTTTCTGAGGTTATTCCTTTTTTCTGGAAGCTCCTGTTTAATTAATTTTCACTTCCTTCTCCCTCACACCTTTTGTTGCAGAAGAGGGCTTTTACAATAGCAGATGTAAAACTAGTGGATTGTATCTGCATTCCATCTATAGATTGGTGCTTTACAGTTTTCATTTATAAATTTATACTACCTAGAGTTTTACTGAAGAGTTTAAACTCTGCCTCTTTAGGAACATATGATCTTCCCTTGATTTTTATTATGACAGAAATATAGAGTAATATAATAAAAAGTACGTACAAAGAGGACAGCAACAAGAGGACAACAAGAGGAACAAACTAATATTTGGAACCTTTTGGAAGAGGCCTTACATTATACTTAGTAATATTATTCACAAATTAACCCAAATTTTTCAAACAGTTACAGCTAAGAATTTACTCCATTATTTTAATTATATTACTGCTCCAACAGGTCCTTAGAGACCTTTTCTCTCAGTTTAAATTCTGAAGAATTAACCCATAATTTCTCATGTGAGAAACCCAGGGCCTCAGGGCTCTAGTAGAAACTGGAACTTGTTTTCCACTCCCTTCAGACAGAGCCCTTTTCTCTCTTACAGGAAAAGATATTATCTCGTCAACAATCCTCTCACTCTGACAAAAAAACTCTATTAATTTTTCAGTTTTGTGCTGAATTGCCCAATAAAGTCACCAGCATCTTCAGGAAGGGAGAGCACAACATGGAAGACAGTGAGTTGCTCTCCTGTAGGTGCAGCAGTTCCAGTCTGCACTGTTCCTGACAGACCTGCAGGTACTGGCTGTAATCTCTGGGTAAATAACTCTCACCTTTTTCTTCCAAGCTGCCAAGTTTAAGATAGTTTTAAAATGATTAAGAATTCAGATACTTGTTTTTCCAATGTAATTGTTATATCTCCCCGTAAATCAGGTTTTATTATTATTTCAGCACAATGTTCTTTGCGACTGTTTACCAGTCTGTTAAGTGTGGGTAATATCAGTCAAGAACTGTACAGAAGCATTAACTATTAGCACAGTATGTACCCTTTAGTATGAGAGAAGAAAAAATTCATCAACTGTTGATCATTAAGAGAAATGTAATTGCATGCTGGGAAAACTTAAATTCTCTGGACGGTATCTGCAATAAGGTGCTATTATATGCAAATACAAAAGGAAATTCTTTAACTACTCTATAATATCAAACATCAGCTAACTATCTCACATATGTATACATTTAGAAACTATGAGTGCATCCGGATCATTTTCTTTAGTAACAAAGTTATAGCTTTTTTAATTTTTTCTTTTAAATTGCACAGTTACTGCAGGTAATATTTCCCCCACCTGTAGCTGCTGTGAGATTCCTGATTTTTTTCCCTAATATAGCAGTCAAATTTACTAGTGCAGGAAGGATTGGGTCGCATAAGCCTTAAGAGAGAAGGGTGGATGCAGAGTTTTCCAAGAGAGAAGAAAGCTCCCTGAGGGCAGCACAGGGAAGGGGGCTGCCCTCAAGTCAGCTGACACTTTTACTGGTCTATAAAAGGAGGGCAGCAGGCGAATGGAGCCAAGTGAGGAGAAGGCTGTCACACAGAGAGGAGCTCCTGGACTAAAAGCTTGGCTTCTGTTGCCAGACTCCAGTTGAGACAGAGCTGGAACTTAATGCTAAAATTAACCTCCAGCAGGAAGCTGGCCAAAAGAAGCCTGGGCTGATAATATCCACTTGCATATCTGGAAATACTCAGTCTCTGTCTCCTTCTCCTCAGGGACCAATAAATTCTCAGAACAAACCAGCTTGACTCTCAGACTCTTCTAAGCAGGGCTCACAGTCTCGTCAGACAGACATTGAAAAGTTTTTACTCTCGTTATATGTATTTATTGTGATATAACTCAAAATATAACAGGTAGTTTTGAGATAGTAAATATACCGATGCAAAATGAACTAACATCATTTCTGTTATTATGCACAAAGAAGTGAACGTTCATTCCTGAAAAATTAGCACTTCTTGCAAAACAACCATCTGTGCATACTTAGGACCAAATTTTCAAATCAGGCTGGGTATGAATTGCCACATCTCACAGCACCTTACGTGCTCACACAGTAATAACTGATCATGGAACTGTTTTTGAAGTCAGGCTCAACTGCATGTTTCAGACACCTCAAAATATGACCTATATTATTTCTCTACGCTAGCCTACAACAATCATCAGCTGTCTGCTCAATCGCATGCTGTAGGTATTTGAAAATATCTGAAGATTTCTTACACAGGGTCAGATCTGCATTATTTTTGTAGGTATGTATGAATTTGCATATGAAAGTTTAAAAAAGATTTTTCAAGAAAATGTTTATGCTATTTGGTATGCAAGCAGCCAAAGAAGCTGACTATTTGAATATAAGTTAATGTAAACTCACACATAAGGCAGGGGAAAAAAGCTCTTTTTGCATACATACACTTTTAATAAAAATATGAACAGTGATACACCTTTTGGTTTGTATCACCTTGTCATTCCTATATAATGTCTGCATCAGCTGGGCAGACTTGGAGGCGCCTGTCCTGATTAAAAAATTATAGTAGGACTCATAAAAAAGTTAAACGGTAGTAAGAACAAGAATGAGGCAGCAGATAAATTGAATAGACAAATGTTGGGCAACAGGGAATACTGAAAATGGAAGATGCAAAGGAAATTGGGTAATAGGCAACTCAGGAGCTGCAGAGAGAGACGAAGAGCCAGTACAGTAGAATGGGAAGTCTTCCAGAGCAATGAGTGAACACAGAGATGTCAATATGTCAGAACACACAAACAGGAAATCACTCCAAAAAAGACAAAAGCATAAAAACATTGTATGTATGTATGTGTTATTTGTAAATACACACATATATTTGAGAAAATATATAGAAACAGTACAATAATCTAAGTTTTAAAGTTGAAGAGCTATCTGTTCAGAAATCAGGGTTGGGATTTGATTTCTAAATTATCATTAGATTGGAGCTAAGAAGCACACTACCTGATTTTAAATAGAGACTTGTTAGAATGATGTACCTCTTCCCACAGCCAAGATAAACCCACATGAAACCTTCATCAGCAGAACTGAGGAAGAGCGAGGAGAGTGAGTAAGAGAGATTTCAAAGCTAAAACGGGGTAGGGAGGCAGGAAGCTCACCTGGATTAAACTGCAAATGTAGGCTCAATCCCTAGAGAAGTAATAAGAACTTCACTTGCTGTAAAAATATGGCTTTTAGGCAGTGGAATGGGCTGTGATATCCAGACATTCTTTTCAGGACTGTGTCCCACAGTTCTGCATTACTTTACCTTTTCAAACCCATGGCAACTGAATTTCCCATTTGAAGGATAACTAGTCACTAAAGAGATATCTTCATCAACTTGATTTTATGCTACTCATTTTATATGCTTTACACTGTCCAAAATTATTTGCCCTCTTTTATGATATTTATAATCTTCACATGTTAGAAGAAAACCCTAAGCTCTACTAGTTTTAGCCTGGCATCTTCCAGCATCGGCTTCAACTATTCCTGTTCTCAAACTTACATGCATTTACATCACTGTTTTGATAATAAGATGTCTCAAATCCATCATAATTTTTCAGGTGTGATGACACCAAGGCTGTCTGGACAGAGATTATCACCATGTATTCTGCTATCCCATATTTCTGCAGACTGTACTGGGAGTCTTTGCTACACTTTGCAAATACTCCTCTGCTTCGGTATTTATCACAACTGCAGGTATCCTAGCATTAGCACTGTTCAAATTTCTTTTTCAAACAAGTTATTTTTCCTTTACGCATTGAAAAACATTTTTCTAATTGAAATACTGAGTATTTTCTAAATTAAAACATTGAAGGAATCCATAACTGATATAAAATCTGCCTTCTTACTTCAGATATGTCTCCCTTCTCTTCACTACTTGCCTCTTTATTGTTTTTCGTATTTCTTCAATCAACTTTCAACATTGGGGAATTTATATATGGCCTGAAGAGGTCTGAAGAGGTTTGTGGGGTTTTTTTGGTTTTTTTTTTTTAGCCTTATTATTGCTCTTTGATATTAATTCCTTCCATATTTAATCCAAAACAATGTCTTATAATAAAATATTTATAACCTATGAAGTCTGTCCTTCAATGAATTATCATGCACATCCATGTGGAAAATTCAGTTAAAGAATCCACGGTAAATTTAAACTCTACCACAATCCAGTAATCTCCTACTTTTTCTTTCATACTATTTACTTTTTAAAATTTATATACATATAAATACTTTCAGAATTTCTGTTTTATTTTTACTGTCACAATATATTTCTACTGATGAGTTTGGATTACCATTTAAACCACCAATGTGAGTGAAACAAAGGCACTCCTTTCTTTCCTTTCCTAGAAAGTTTAAAAAAATATTTAACATGTCCTGTAAGATTTGATTCTGAAGCCCAATACAACCTTCTTTGAAGCAAGTGCTATAGATATAATTTTAAAAGAAAGTTGTAAGAGATACAAGAATTCACAGAGGAAAAAAAATAAATACACATCTAAATGTTGCAGGGTCCTACCACCCAGGCTAACCCTGCCAATATACAGTTATGAGTATAGCAATAGACTAAAAATAATTTAGTTAGAAGTCTCTAGCCATAAATTATACTTTTATGGAAATTATGTCTTTTTATCTTGATAGTTTGCAGTATAATAATATTAAAAAATATTTGTAATAATAAGCTTAAAATACAGATAAATAATTGGCTTGAGACATAATGTAAACTTTGATGGTGACAATATATAGCAACCTCTCAATATACCTGTTTCATTCAGAGAATTTCAGGTGAGTGTACTGCTTGTAAGTTCTATACAATTAATTTATGAGTTAAGTCGCAAATATTTCACACTCAAAGGAAAAAAGGTGCAAAGTGCCATGCTTTAAAGCAGGTCCATCATTTTAATTCTTATTTATATGCTCCTCTCCAGCCTTAGACACTATTTCAGAGATTTACAACGTCCGCTTCCCTAATACTTTTCTTACAAAGTATTCTATTCTAAATAATAGTTCATCAAATTAGAGACCAACAAAAGAAATACCTAAAACTTTACACTTTCTTTCTCACAGAGCCATTAAAAAGAGACAGAGTGGGAAGAACAGAAAGAGTAAAAAAAAAAAAAAAAGAAAAAAAGAAAAAATCAAGAAAAATTACATTGAAAGTAAAAAAAAAAGGAAGCTCTGCCCCCTAGCTGCTGTAGAAGATGACAATATGCATTCAATACAGCTATGTTGATTTGTACCAGAAGAAAACTACATCCTTCAAAACTGTATTCAAAAGCTAGCATAGTTCCATTTCAGCTAACTAGTTCCATTTCAGATGGAACTAGTTTTATATGAGTTTAAGTGTCACTGGAAAAAAGAACAGTTGAGCGCAAACAGTGAGAAAGGAAATTATAATTATTTTTCAGGAATTACTATCTAAAAGTTATCTTTCAGCTCACTGGTGATCAAGCGAATCTATACTCCTATGTAAAATGTGATGTAGCCACTTCAAGTGAATGAAAAGTTTGGCAAAAGGATGTTACAACATTGCTCCCTGCCCTCTTCTTCTTTAGAGATGTCTTTCCCTAATCATTCTAAATTAACATATGGTCAGTATACGTAGGTTTATATCAGACTGAAACTAGGAATTGAAGTGTTCCAAATGTTGTTCATCAGAAACCCAAGATTCTTGTTACTACGAGATGTAACCTAATATTTACACTATAGCAACACAAAGACAATGCACGTATTGAGTTGCACCATTAGTTACTGCAGGCCAGACACAGACTTGCTATGTATAAACTATCAAAGCACCACTAAACTTCAACTGAAATGTTAAACACAGCAACTTAGATGTTTTTAATCAACATCTGCTTAACAGATTAGTTTTTCTATAGCAATGGCAATACCTTAATACAAATGTCAGAACAGGAAGCAGAAGCAATCTGAACAAGGACACTACAATATTCTGCTAATAACTTCACTTTTAGTGTCTTCCATTCGGCATATAATAGATAGTAGCAGCAATCTGAATTTTTAAAATAACAATTATATCCAGTAAACTGCTTGACATACGTGAAGAAGTAATTCTAGAACTAATAAAAATACAACTAATTGAATACACTGCTTAATTTGTATTTCTGGATTTGGAACATTTTTATTTTAGCATTAGCAGGAATAGTTTACCAGATAGGCTGTAAGTGTCAATCAGGTAATCTATAAGCAATACAGGAAAGTTTCACCAAAAGCAAGCAAGAAACTATTTCTTCCTCTTCTGCCTCTGTTTTCTGACTAGTTTTGCAGCAGAACACTTGAGGCAAAGCAATAGCCAGTGATCACAGGACTGCCTATCCTTTCCCTCCAAAAATAGACAAAAGACAAATTTAGTCCTTACTGAGAAACATTTCCCATATCATTGGTAGCAGAGCGTTCAAGAAGATAGGCCTGTCTGTCAGCATCAAACACTGGGAAACGTGCCCAAAGAAGTAGAAACTTTCCTTGCTTCCAGGAGGATTATTCACATGGATGATTGTGTGAGTTCGTTTAGTCTGTTTTACAGCCTGAAGCAAAGTATGATGTGTCTTTTCTACCTTTTCCACAACCTTGGAGCAATTTCCAACTCTCAGACTCATGGAAGGTGTTGCAATCTACACATTTCAAGAAGCAGACTAATACTATTTTTCATAGAAAGAGAGTATACAAAAACTACTATTAACAGGTGCTAACAGCAAGAATTGTTGAATATGTGAATTGTTGTGTGTGAACCCACATCTCATAAATCTAACAGTTTACAAAACTGTTCCCAGGGATAATTCAAAGGGATGATCTCTTTTTCAATCAAACTCCTGCTTTCTATTATCTTCCTATATAGTCTAGATTTTATACGTTGAAGTTCTCCATATTAACTGTTTACTTTCTTATCCAGCTATGACAAAAAACTCAAGCTCTCCAAAGCTATCAATTTTTTTTTTTAATATACATATAGACATGTGAGTGAGGCTATTTATGTCTCCCATAACAGCCATGACAAAAAGCCACACTTCAGTTGAAAATATGCGCTTATATACACCTAGCCCTGTCTACCAACAGGCTGCTGCTCTAAGATGATAGTTTAAAAATTCATGTGGTGCTTTAGCAACTTCTCACCATCACACAAGACCAGCAATAGGAACTACAGGGAGAAATATATATATGCATTCCTCCTGTATGGTCATACGATCCCCCCTTTACAATGTCCATCCCAGTCAAAAAGCTAAAAAGTCATCCACACTAACTGCCCAACCCAACATCAGGTATCTGCTGTGCTGGGAGCTTGAAATTGTCTCCCAGAAAATAAAATAACCTCCAAGATATACAAGCCTTTGGTTTTCAAGAAAATCTCTGCCATAAAAAGAGTAAAAGAACAAACAATGCAACTTCTTGAAGAATTTGCGCTGTGTCACTTCAATGACTTGTCACAGATTCTGAAGTAAATGCAGGCACAAACCCCACAAAGTCTGTCCCATTGAGCTGGTTAGGAAACAGCTGATCTGCTACTCAAAGATGCTGCTTCAGAAACAGTGAATCAGATGAATATATATCTGGGATGGAAAGGCACCTAATATAAGACACCTATCAGAGATATTTTTAACACTCTCCTGCCATTTGAAATTTCTGTCAGTAAACTTCTATTAAATTTCTTGGTATTCATCTGTTTCGCAGATGAATATATTTTTCACAGATGAATATATTTTTTCTCTTAAGCAATTCTAACTCTCTTGTTCTTTATAACATGTATACACAGGCATCTATTTCTTTAAACAATTCCTTTATGTTCTTCTGCACCTTCCAGGTATGATAACTCCCAGTCTTCTTCCGTCCATTCCGTCTATACCTAACTCAGTTCTTTCACATTTCAATAGAAATTTCAACTATTGCAAAGAAAATACTGCTCTCTCATTCAGCAGAACATTCTCAGCATGTGAGTGGACTGCTTTCTCAGCATGAATAAACTGAGGGTCTTATTTAAGGATAACTTCATTAATTACTACTGGTATTTCAGAATCTAATGACAACATCTTTCCTCTCCCATAGCACTGGTGTCACACTAGCAGTATGAGACATTTATGTAAGTACCTCATTAATCTCAGCCCTGCTTTGCAAATGACATACCATTATTAAGAGCACTTCTGTATGCTATGTATAATTGAAGTCTTGAACGATTAAATACTCTTCATACGAGCTATGTTTGAAGAACCTTTTGTCAAAACTAGCTGGCATAATTCAGTCTGGAATAATTTTCATTATTTATGCTTAAAGATCTTCTGTTAAAATTCTAAATAAATGTGTAATAATAACATCTTAATCAGACACCCCAAAATGGCCTTTTTTAATCTATTATATTGTATTTAATCATATTTTAGATCTATTTTACAACTGATGGCTTTCTTTTGTGTGTATATAACCACAACAGAGAAAAGGTAACAGTATTGGAATCAACACTACTAACCTGAATGGAAAACTGTATTTAGTTTTATCTGCCTTCCAGACGGTCATGTCTAACATGATCCAATTTGGCAAAGTTGCAGCCTTAAGCAGTCAGGGACACTAAAGACTGTATACTTAAAGTGGGCATATACTATTGGTAAAAAAATATTTCTTAGTTTCAATCAATAGTCACCACAGCAGACTTTGTAAATGTCATCAAAACATGCATGTAACATGGTAATGACTTCCCAGTGTTTCAGCAACACTTGCAATCTGCAGTCAGAACACTGGTCTGTTTTGTGGAAAACTTAAGATATCAGCATCTGTTGTCTCATTCCAGCAATGAAACAGAACTCAGTGATCTGGTAATTCAAAACTCCAGATCTCATCACAGTCTGATAAAAATTGGCAAAGATAACAACAAAGATAACATGCCATCACTGACTGGGTATTTCAGAGAGATTTCTCTCATTCTTTAACAACTGCATTGACCTACCACATGATTATGAAAGGGTGCTCCAAACTGATTAAACATGAAAACCCGAGTGCATCTCCTGTCAGCAATGTGCTTGTACCTTCTACAAGGTGAGGTCAAATGAAATAAAATTATCTGCTAAATTGTTCTGGATTCCTTTTTTTTTTTTTTTTCAGCTGTGGTGCTCTCACAGTCAGAATATCCATGTCAAGTGATAATACCGATAAAGATTTCTAAACACAAAGACAGACACATTTGTATAGCATACTAAATTTACATATTTTCAGATAAAAAGCATTATTCAAAGGCAGCTAATAGTAATGCATACAATCAATTGTAAAGCACAACTTAATTTAACATGAACTGGACAATATCATCTAGTGTGCACAGTCCAGCCACTCCAAGTATACATTCCAATTATTACATTAGAGCTAAGACTTTATGACATTTCCCACAAACGTTAATTAGCTGGTAGGTTAGGGCCTTCAGTCAAGTAGCACTTCATCAATCACAAAGCTTAAACTATTAAAGATGGAAACTGTAGCATTTTACATAAAAGGTTACGTTGCAAGTGAAAGTAGAATATTATATTACCCCCTTTTACACTTTTTTTTTGTTATAATCCCCACAAAAGAATTTCCACAAGCTGTTGTCCTAATATGATCCAGCACTACATCCTCCACTCTGCTCTTGTCTAAGCAGCTACTGTTTTCAACATAAAAGACTCCCAGTCCTCAGTACAGAATTGGATTTAAAACATCTGTAGATTTTAAAAAGACAAAACTCACCAGGTTTAACAATGTATAAAAGAAGAAGTTAGGAGTAAAAAGGGATGTGAAAGAAATGTTATCCAACTCAGCACTTCTACCTCCCAATCTTTAATTGAACTGTATGCAAAGACATTGCATATTGTGGTAAGAAATACATAAAGATTTCTAAGGTCTGCCCCTCTGCATGCTAAAATGACAGATATGAGGTGTAAGACTAGCTTTGCCAGGTTAAACAAGGCTATTAAAACAGCATACCCAACTTTACTGGCACTAAAATGGAACAGTGGTGCCAAAGATTCTAAAAGAAAGAAATATTAAGTAATATTGCACCCCTGACATTGACATAAGTTTATTATTACTCCATGCCAATCTACGTTGATCCAAATCTTCTAAATGCATGCTGTTCCAGTGCAGGGCCTCCCTTAGGCCTGCCAATTAGGGTGAACAGTGTGGTGCTTTTCTAAATTTTGTCAAATACTACGTCAAAACTCCTGCATAAAAGGAAAATGCATTACTAGCCCATTATCTAGCCCATTACCATCTTCTGCAGCATGCTGCCTCATACTTGCTCCTCTGCCATCCTGTAAGAGCTACCACATCTCTTCTTGCCTCTCATCTTTGTTAAAAGTCCTCAACAGAATCACTTCTATCCCCCAAGTCAAACAATCACCCAAAAAGAAGACACAATTCCGAGTTGGAACAAAAGCTAAAGTAAGTGGCTTCATATCCAAAGTGAATAAAAATACACCAATAAATTTGTCCGTGAACAAAAAAAAAATGGAGGCAAGCATTATAATATTAGAGTTCAGAAGAATCTAATGTCTAGGGAGAACTTAGGAAGAAGAACAAGAGCGGTTCTCTATACTCCTTTTTAGTCCTTTTAAAAGGATTTTCAAAAGAGTAATATGACAATTGTTGCAATGACCTAAAAAAAGATCTGTAAAGAAAGGACAGTCCACTAGAGGGACCAAAAAAACATTTCACCTCTTCTGCATCATTCATAAATGACCCATATCCCCACTCCCTGAAACGGCACATAGATGTGCATGACGGCGACAAATCAATTGCTAAATGCACAACACAGAAACATCTGGCTGCCACGATGTGAAGTGAAATAATTATGTAAGAATAAAAGCATAATTAAATTCACATAAAAGATAAAATTGCTACAATTAATATACAGCAAATATTATTTGCAACAAAATGCATTCTCTTATGCAAGAGATTTATGTTGTTAAACCGTGAAAGAAGAGACATGTCAGTGAATTTTATTCTTAAAACAGCATCTCCTGCCAGACTGAGAATTCTTGAGCATTAACTGTTCAAAAATATTGCAAGAAAACACTAAAACACTAGGAACAACCATTACACACCAACATGATTCTGAAATACATATCATTGAATGAGCAATTTGCCTATATCCAAAGAAGAGCTCTGCTCCCTACATTTCACACAGATGCTGTGAGATGTGATTGTCCTGGGATGCATTATTTCATGCAGTGAGAATGAAATAATTTATCACAGAGGGGTTTTTTTTAAATATAAGGGCACTAATGGCAGAAAAGCTTGGAAGATTCACAGGCAGTGAAGAATCTAACATCATCTGTAAAACATTTGCAAGTACATATGCAAGTACCCTGGTCCAGAGATATGACCACCCTTCCTGCCAGGGATGCTAGGGTGCCCAAGGAGTGTAATCATGACAGCCTAAGGCACAATCAGCACTTGAGTTAGCTAGAAAAAAATAGAAATCACTTTCCAGCTTCATTAAAAAATCTGATTTTTATTGGCGGCAATATTTTCTGGAAAGCATCCTTGATAGCATCATACTCTAAATTTATTTTAAAAATAGGAGAGATCAGAGCAGGACAAAATTTCACTTCAGTTATCTAGGTAAATCATCATTTATTCCTAAACAAACTGGAAGTGAGGCACAACCAAAATAATAACACAAAACTTAAAATGTGACCTGATGGTCATTACAAAAGCAAGATTTCAAAAGATTATATTATTTTATTAGAAACAAACTAATGATATAATGATGACCTTGATGTTATTTTTTGGTATGTTAATATCCAAATTTTATGGAAACAGGTTTATTAAAAATACTTCTGGTAAGCAAACTTATACACGACTGACATGATGCATATGAATTATTTTTCTCACTTTTAAAGCAAGTAATAAATGCAAGTAATAAAGTAATAAATTCTTCTCATAGCAGAAAACATGAGAAAACAGGATTAAAAAAAAAAAAAAGTGCTATTTCAAATCCTAAACAATCAATTCAATACTTCCTCTCACTTTGCACTTAGTTCTTGGCATGAGCTACTTACTACATTGTATATTAGAGCTCTAGACTCTAATAGGTGTTTACTCTAAGATTCAGTTAAAAACATTACAGCTTGAAGTGCTTGTTTTTCAGAACCATAAGTTGTGACCAGGCAGCCATGCCAGACAGTGATGACACCTCTGTGGCAAACCGTATCCATGCAATTTTGATTACTGAATCTATACACTACCTATTGAACCAGTTCCTCAAGATCTAAACAGAAGATCAAGTGTAAGTTGTTGATTTGCTTTTTAAAACACAAAACATAAGATGCATTCTTTTCTTCAAAATTCCCAAACGATAACCAAAATTAGTTAACATTCACTCAAAGTAAATAAAAGGTTAAAAAAATGTTGTTTTCTACTGGAATAGTCAGCATTTGATTGGCAATATACCTGGAAGGGAAAATATATTTGATT
The DNA here is from genome assembly GCA_003342815.1 of Eudromia elegans. Lineage (NCBI taxonomy): Eukaryota > Metazoa > Chordata > Aves > Tinamiformes > Tinamidae > Eudromia > Eudromia elegans. The sequence goes on from PTEX01000067.1 coordinate 265,183, forward strand.
CCATGAACTTTTTCTCCTTTTCTCTGCATGCTCCCAAGTACATCTATATAAATTAAAGAGTGATACACACAGTACATATCTGTTACGAGCATAAGTACTTCTTGTGGGTGTGAGGAGAAAGATGCAGTAAGTAAATTCAGAACTACTCTGTGCAGAACCCATGCAGAGCTACCTTTCCCAGGAAAGGTTCTCCCTGCCCCTGCACAGGTCTCAAAATGGAAACTATAATGATTGATTAAAACCAACTTCACCAACAGAGAAAATGGAATTGGCTAAATTTGTGGAAATCTAGAAATAAGGTTAATAAGACCTCAAGAAAGCACCTGCATTCTTCTATCATTAGTCTATTCTGCATAGGGAAAGCAGATAATTGACTTAATTTAAGTCCTGTCACTACCAGGTCTTTAAAAGGTTTAGGGTAAAGCAAACAAACAAAATCAAACAAATACCTTGACTACTATACACTGACTCACTATACTTTTTTTAATATTTTAAAAGCAATATATTCTAAGAAATATTCTCTTTACATGTGTCTCAGAAGTTTTATAACACTTTCCTTCATCATGAATTTTACCTTTTTCTGAAGGACATTAATTTTTCTCTCTTTTACTTCCAACATGTCTTTCATATCTCGAATCTCTCCAGCCAGGGTTCCTTTTTCTTCTGTGAGGTCTTGAAGTTGTTTCGTTTTTTTATTGAGAAATGTTTCTTTTTCTTCCAATCGTAACCTCAAGGCATCAACCTAGAATAAATATAACAAACATATTTTGGTCTTAGTAAAGATGAACAGGACATTTTAGTTATTTCCTCTAAATCATAGAAATTTTTTTGCCTTTTTTTTTGTATGAATATTTTCCAAGATCTCTTTTTCCCTGCTTTGAGAGGTTCTTCTCCTTTTTAAATTATTAAGTATTAATAGAAAGAGTAAAAAGAATCAAAATTTGAAATAGAAACCGCCAAACCTAAAATATATTAAAACAGCCCTAACCTGATGTAWTCATAAATGATTAAACTAAAATCATCTTGCTAACTAAATATATAGTTCAGGAAAAATAATACTCTATATCCTGTATTTAACTACTAAAGGTATGAAGCGCACAACTAGATACTAAAGTCACCACACAGATGGACAGAGGCTGGTAAACTGGAATTAAACTATTTAACACAGATGAGCCTTATCATTTCCCCTTTGCTATGTTCCATTTTTCTTCAGCATGCATTTTTTAAGTATTTTAACTTAACAATTAAATACATAACAGTTAACCTTATACTTTCAATAGTAAGCACCAAATCCTGTCAGATAAAATAGGGGATATTTTATTCCAAGGGCCTAGGCAAAAGCATTGTCTGACCATTCTTAGTAAAGACCCATATAGTATAGAATTCTCCTGCATAGTACAGAACAACAGGACAGACAGGAACCAACATAGCAATAGTTGTTTTTTAAAAAAAAAAAACAAATTTTTTAAAAAAAATAAATTTTAAAAATTTTTTTTTTTAAAAAAAACCCCACACTTTGGAAGTTGCAACTTATACCTATTTTTCCTTTCAATGACCACTTCAACTAGAGCATCCCTGCACACACACATCTTTCAGAAATGCAGTTACAAATGAATCGCTGAGCAGTACACCAGCCATAGAGCTTAAACCATGTGYGGGGAAATCTGGGATAAAAAGCAGCTTTCAGCATGTACGCTTTTAAATACTAAAAAAGAATTTTTAAGTAAACCTCATTATTGAAAACAAATTTCTAAATAAATGACCACTATAAAAATGTCATCATGAAAGAATAGCAAAATTTAATGATATGCGGTACCTGCAATTTGGTCTGCTCATTTAAGCCCTTTCTAGAGCTCTTATCAGAAATGTACACTTTTAAGCACCATGAGAGAACCAATTAAAGTCCTTGTTAGTGCTGAAATTCCAAAAGTCAAGTCTCCGTTACGGAAATGAGAATTTATTCTTACTGAAACATTTCAGGTTTCCAGAAAGCTGGTTAACAAATTATAACTTACAGTCCAGGAGTGGATATACTAAAAATACTGTTAAACACCTTTTGCTACAGTTGCACTTACTACCCAGAGAAAGAAAGGCGCAATCTAGCACAGAGAACATGTAGAGTCCGCATGAGAATAGAAAAATTCAGCAGAGGAATCAGCCTTTAGAATRATGTTATCACATCCCACCAGCTATAGAACTATGAATAAAAATGAATCATTTGTTATTCCAAAGCCAGGTCTTCTTGAACAGACAGCATTTGTCTGATACTGTGTTCCTCCACTGCTCTGAAACCAAGAGGTGTTCACGTTAAGTGGATCCACACAGGCTTGTTTTGGCTGCAGGTATGCCATTGAGGAGACAAGTCTGAGATGGAAAATATATGATGTGGCAATCTAAAATAATTCTCCATCTAGCAGGGAGTTAGCTGCAGGAAGTCAAGCAAGTGAGAAATTTTAGATTCACTAATCCAAATTTCAAACATAAAAATGACAGAAAATGAAGAAGTAGGGTTTAAAGTTTACTTTACCTTAAAATTCACAAACTGCATTCATAATAAAAAGCTAGAAGGAAGTAACTTAAATGACATGAATGTTAGTTTAGCATTTTTAAGTAGTGCAGTTCAAGCAGTCAGAAAAAGCCATGTGTGTTAAGGAATCCATTTTTTTTCAAGTTGATCAGAAAATTATAAAGTACAGAACAATCAGCAGAATCTGATTTATTTTTATTTACATTCTGAATTTTGTAATGCTAAATTTATTCTGAGCACAAGCCTCAGCAATGTCATTTTAAAATTTGGTTTGGGACCAATTTAGATGATCTATTAAATCTCAAAATGCATGTTCTTCCTGCTCTTAAAATGGCTCACTGCTTTTCTATACACTGGAAAAAAGATTTACACTCCCTAGGATTTATTTTTAAGATTTTACAATATTAAAGTAACAAGGTCTTGCAGCTGGTGTGCAGTAAGCAGTGCAAAATTMAATGATTTAACTTTTGAAAAAGAGTAGAAGCAGGGAAACTACCGATCCTTTTTAAAAAGCAACAACATTGCATGAGACACTCATCAGCAGATCCTCTCTGTACTTGTTTACTTATTTGCTGCACGTCCATAAGTAATCCCTTAAGTCAAATCATAAAAATCTCTGCTGGGCCCTTAAGCAGCAACAAAGAAGCTGGTCATACCACTGCAGAAGGAGCTCCAGAAGTGTTCTTCATCATTAAGGCACAAAGTTCAATCTTCCAAATGCCACTAACCAGTTTTACAGCTGAAGTTAGAGAAAGCTGAAGGTACTGTCAGCAAGTCATGTAATGAAATCGTTCCCATGGACTGGGAAAACACAGTAGCCTCTGAAGTTACTGGGTACAGTTTGGTTTGTCTGAACCCACCTGAGCAGCAGCTTGAGGCAATAGTCTCTAGCAATACTTCTCCTAACCCCACCCTATAAGATAAGCAAACAATTCTCTTCCTCATAAATCTGATGTCAGCAGTAGCTTATGCTTTGCATGTGTAAAGACACCTAGGCATAAAAAGTTTTGTAGTTTCCCATGCCTTAATCTGAAGCACAGAGACTCAAAACAGTCTTTGAAAAACATTCTTCTACCTTTTATCAAAAAAGACCCTTTTTGGTGTTCCCCTTTTTACTTCTTTTGTAGTTTCTCCTTTTTTTTTTTAATTCTTGTACATGAACTTTTTGTCTTTACTGTAGCATCAACCAGTAGTCAGATTTCCTGAGAGTAATAGAGCAAAGCACTTAAATTCCAAAAGATCACCTACTTGATGGAACGGAGGCAGTGAGATAAAATAGGCACRTCACCGCCCAGCAACATGCGTAGCAAGGGGCCATTCTGCAATCGGTGCTCCATGTGAGCTCTCACAGAAAGGCAGAGCTCTAAGCGAGTTCCAATTTGGAAGACTGAATAGCGGGCTCATACTGTGTGTGGTCTTAGGTGAACAGATTTATTTTCTATTCACAGGAATGCAGTGTGGAGGTTTACAAGAACACTGGTTATGCCAGTCATTTTCCGCTTCTCTACATTCTTGTTTCTGCCTCCAGTAATCATGAACCAAGACTTTTACATTTCTCATAATGTGAAACAAAACTACCTCAGCCTGAACTACATGCAACCTTTTACTGTACAGATCTGCTTGGTGCTAAGCATGCATGACATCATTTCATAGGTCAAACCTGAACCTCCAGATGGTGTAAGACCATAAAGCTGTTAAGTCAGCTCCTCATCTCGTGGAAGACAAGGAGCAAAATAAGCTCCTTATGTCTTGTGTAAAGCCAGGACGGATTTGCCAATATTATAAATTATCTTTATGTCCACTGAAAATGGTGCAATGAAATCTCCTATCTCCAAAACAAGAAACAATGAATTCTAAATGCAGCACGCCAGTGCACTGTGAGAAATGCCTGCCATTTTGTCACTGCTCCTTTTATGTCTACTGCACTTAAAATATAATCTAAAAGAAAAAAATTGGGTCATTTTACAGTATCAAATATATATTTTTAATATAAAGGATAAGGATTGCTGGTGCACAAAACCTCTCTCTTTGGCTTTTCACTCAACACTATAATTTTAAGAGTCTTTACTTTTTCCCAAGCTTTGGCAGTACACATACCAGTTAAACTTGGCAACCTAAAGAAGGCTAACATTTTCCACAAAAATAAAGCAAAATCAGATTTGATATCTGTCCAAGTAAATTGCTTTTTAATTTTCTCTAACTGATTTTTCCTCAGCAACTACTTATTTCAACTACTTAATACAATAAACTCTGTCACTTGCTTTGGAAATATACAACACTTTGTATAACTTCAGCATTGGGTTATACTTGAGAAAGAAAGGAAAAGTTCATGYAAGCAGCAAAAATTGCCAAATTCAAAGTCAAACTTTATTAATCTTCATGTCATCACTCGCCACTCATGACCAGCTCCAGTCATGACGTCTAGTTCTTGAAGTCCCTTACTGTTAATCATTTAACTTATATGCCGTGCGACATATATCATTTATGAAAGCATTTTTAATGTTAGGGAGCTCTGTGAGGAAATAAAACGYGAAGAACTACTACTGTGTTTCACTACTAAGAATTATTTATTTTATCACCATAAATAAATATATTTGTAAAAGCAAAGGTTTGGGGAAACCTTTTTACAGTACGGAATTATAAGGCAAAGCAAATATGTCATATGCTTACTACATTCTAGTCCCAAATTGAAGATATGGTGAGTAAACTAGTTCTTTTAATTAGAGAAAAAGTCCACTTACAACCATTGCTTTAACTACCTTACCACTCCCGTCACTCTGGGTATTATGATTTCTTTTGTTTGAATCTTGACAGCATAATAGATTAAAAGCATTTATTTTACTCATTTAATGAAGGGTAACACATCAGTGCTATACACAGTGCTCCCAGCCTACCACCGTCCAGCAGCCAACTTAGCCACCTCCTCCACTAATGAGTCCTGATTGCCCTTTCATTCTTCTTTTTTTCCTCTAGTCTAGGTTATGCTCTCCTTTAAAGAGAGAACTGGCAACTCCGAGTGGTCAAAGTACACAAGAAAAAGTCTTAGTTGAAATGGAGATAGCAAGCAACATAAAAGAGAGTCTCTTGGGCAGTTTGAAACCAGTGCGTTCTGCAATGTTATATGCTACAAAAAATCCTGACCACGTGTGGTCCATCAGTGCAGCCAACTGTCTAACAGCTGTTTTCTTCAAACCTGTATCTTTGCCTATTTCTACCATTAAAATTAGGTAGTTTAAACAAATAGCCCAAAGTTCAGAATTTAATATTCGGAACCATTCCAGCAAATTTTGGAAAACACATGGGAATTGTAACTCTTGTGCTAATACTTACAAGTTTTTGCTAATAAAACTTCCAACACTAACCTTACCTCATTGAACTTACCTCACTGATTTTTATGCTCACTATAAAACTATAGCTGTCATAATATGTTTGAATTACTGCAGAAGGATGTAAGTCATTCCAGAGTCAATGTTATTTAGCAACATAATGACAGTTATAACTTCAAAATACTTAAAACCAATTTTCAAAACTATCAATCTTGGTAGCTTTAAACTTTTGAAATTTGTCTCCAATAACATTCAAATTTTATTATTTTTAAACAGATTAATAGAAACTGAGTTAAAGTGTCACAATGTTCTTTTTTAAGTCATGCCAATACATTTAATTGCTTCATGAATAAATTGTGTACAATTCCAAAATAATATAAAAACTTCAGTAAATATCCATTCTTACATGACCTCTTTTTTCAGTTTTATTTTTTCTTAAAATTTGATGACAGTGATTTCAACGTTCAAACACAGAGGTTGCCTGCAGGTAAACCACTCTGCAGCAGAGGTGGGAATCTGCTAAAACTGAAGGGGAGTGCTGTACCCTTGACCTCTCTCGATTCTGCATGTGTTTCAAGGAAGAATATTATGATTCACCCTGTTCTGGGACTTGAAGGCTAGTTTATGTCTCCTGCTTGTTTATCTAACATCAGCAGGTCCAGCTGGATTCAGCCTGACTACAGTCTTATCTCCAGACTTATCTACTGCCAGCTGGTAAAAACACAGTGACATAAGACAGCTTGGGCAATATTATTCATTTATTTATAAGAACAGAATCAACAGGGGAGAAGATTAAAACAATGACCTATAAGTAAACAAATACAGTTTACTTTAAATATAATTCGGTGCTTTACTGTATTAAGTATGTCCTTTCAGTTTTCACATCTCTCCTGCCTCCATTTTTCCAGAGACCAAGTTATAGCCAATTCCCAAAACTGCAGTTGTAATGTATAGTTGGGCACTATCCTCGTTCATTCAACACTAATTGTTTGAGAACACTGGTGCCAGGAATGCCTTTTCATGCCTCTCACAACCTGTTTTGCTTGTACTCTGCCCACAAGACAGAAGTACTCAAGTTTCCCTCTGTCTTTGTTTCTCTCATTAGCTTCACAGTCACAGCCTTTGCTACCCATGCAGTTTTGGGGGTGTGCCTTTTCTTGCRGTCCAGAGCAACAGAACACCCTGCCTAACAGCTGTTTTTAAAATTGATTTGTCTTTTATAGCATGCAGCTGAGTTTGGGTAATAAACATAGTAATGATTCAGTTGGTAACAGTAAATAAATTAACTATCATYATAAGTGCTAAGTGTATTCCTGGAGGAAAAATTACACACTGAATGCGCAATTAGAAACTGTAAAACACAGACTGCACTGTCACATTGGATAGGGAGCTCTCCAGCCTTTTCCTAAAAGATTAGGCTGAAGCAGGCAAGCATATCAGAATCTTGCAGACAGAGGCCCTTGGGATAACAAGRGTGAGAAACAAAAGTTGGCCATGGGTTTGATATTGTTCTATATAGTAATGAAGTGGTACACAAATGCTCGGAACACCTCAGAAAAAGCCCAGCACTGCCTACAGCCTCAGTGCAGAGATGCTGCGGGTGAACTGGGATTCTGCATAATCCCCTTCCACATAGGCAGGATGTAGGTCATAGAATACCCAAACTGCTTAAGGCTGGCCTTCCAGCTCTAGTGCAAAACTTACTGGGTACAATAGTATCCTACACACTTACAAAATGAAAGTATCCATAAAAGCTGTTTGTTCTTTTAATATTTTGYTGCTGGACCTTAATTTCCATGAACAACAGAGTTGAGGTTTTTAGTGGAAATTTTCTATGAGATTAAAATAAGATACACAGCAAAAATACTCTCTTTTGTTGGCTGCCCAGTTACTTATTATTTTCCCCTTTCCAATTTTAATGTCCAGTTTAAGTATCAGCTACATTTAAGGATAGATTCAAGGATAATAAAACCCATGTAAAAATCAGGTAGACAATACACCCAAACTGCACAGAGAAAATAGCATCTGCATAGAGAAAACTTTTAAAGACTCGTGGACAAAAGGACAGTTTCCATTTTTAAATGGAGGAAAAGGAGAAAAAAACTTATATGGATTTATTTAACAAACTCCAAATAGTCTGAACACTCAATTGTGAGGCGGGAATAAATCTAAATTACCAAACAACATATATGCTGTAAGACTCACAGTACTGACATGTGTCTATTTGCTAAATAAATACATAATCTGAAATTGTTTAAAAAACACACTCATTGCTCAGMTGTAAATTTTTATCCTTAGCATACATAACTGAAATGGGAACTGTCACTAGTTTACAGCAATAAGCACTGAGGAACAGTTGTCTCAGATGACCCTGAAAATGAAACCACTATACAATGACACATTTGAACCCTTTAGTTATCTTCTCTTATGACAATTTTCCTGATCATCCTACCACTTCTCCTCTGCACTGCTCCCATCCGGAATTAATCTTTGTTGAACCTGGATGACCAAAACCACAAACTGCATTCCAGATGGGATCTCACAGGATTAAAACCTCCTTTTTCTCTACCAAAATCTTTCTCCTGATACATCCAAGATCAGATTTTCCAGAGCTATATTTTGCTCATGACTAATACCAACCTTCTGAGTAATACAGTTATTTGATAACACCACCTCTACATCAATCTTTACATTACAGGGGAAGTTCTATTTTTTAGTCCTCAAGGGCAAAACTCTGCATTTTGTACTACTACATCTCATCCATTACTATCACTCCAGAATTCAAGATCATCTAATTCTCCTCACTAGTGGCTTCAATATGTGCATCTGCATGAGATTTTATATGCATGTGTCCAAGCTCTGGCAAGCTATACTATGAAAATATTAAATAAGATTCTCTGCAGTATCAGGTTTTGAGAGGCTTCAGCAATAACCTCTCCCAGTCCAATCCTTCCCCTTTGACACTACCTACACTTTCTCCCTGTTAGCTGGTATTTCACCAGTTCTACAATTCTTAGATTAATCATCTCCCTCTTCTCTCACTTTATTTCCCACACAATACTGCAATTAAAGCAGTGTATCTTTCCTATCAAAGATATTTCTCTGGTCTAAGTTAATTATCTCAACTAAAATGGATACAAAGAAGCTCTCTGAATAGCCGCTAAATGATTCTTCACTCAAGAGAAACCTTCTTTCACAGGAAATTCAAAGGAATATGGCCAGATGAATAAATTATCACTCTAGCTCCTCTCTTTTTATTTCCTTTAAGCTTGATCTCCAGTCAGGGGATGGAAATGATATAATTCTATTCAGAATCTTATACTAGTAACAAAAGGAGGATCTTTGAGTTGCAACTATGGATTTACTAGTTATGGAAACAAATCCTGAAGTATGAAAATTCATTCCCCAGCCTCTGACATCTGACATCAACATGGGAACTTTATAAATCTTCCTTTAAGAACATTTTATAAATAAATAAAGCAAGTATTATTTCTCAGTTGTTWTTCTTTTCCTAGAAAGCATTCTGCAAGCAATCTTTTTTCCAGACATAGTTTATTCTGCATATGGGTGAAATTTTGCTCCTTTTTCCAATCTCCTCAAAAGACTGGGAAAATGAAGATACTGTTCAAATAACAGAACAATGCCAGCACACAGAAGCAATCTTAATATAAAGTCTAGAAGAGACTAAATACATATGATTCTGCACTATACAAATCTAATTACATTTATCAACACATACATAAGAGCATCAAATACTCTCTCAAGTAGAAGAAAATAAAACCTTCCCAACACTTAATAGGCTGAGGAGGACATCGTGAAGAATTGCTAGAGTTTCYCTCTGTAGTCATCATAGACGACATCTAGTAGTTTTTGGCAGATAATCGCATGTAGTGACATGTTTTACATAGTTTAACTAAATAGCAAAACACAAAGCACTTGTAGCCTAAATAAAGGGGGTTTTTTAAATTTTTTTTGGGGGGAGGGGGGCAGATTTAGTTTCTCTATGTTTCTCCTTAAAGAAATAGATTTAAAAAAAAGAGGTAGTAGTCAGAGATTACAATTCTATTATTGTTGTATTGTTATTGTCCTGTAATTACAAGTCTAGATAGATTTGCCGTGAGTTTGCATTACGAAAGATCAAGTGCCAGATATATAGGTGCAACAGTCTCTCTTGATACAAAATCCTGAAATAAATACTTCTCTTAGCATAATATTAAATCTAGAACAGGCATCAGCCTTTGCATTTTCTTCTTGCACATATTATACCCTCAGTGATACCTCTGTACTTGCATGGATGCACCTAACTGCTCTTGTAATTGRAACTTTGCAAACACTTCTATTATTAATGTAAGAAGAAATACAATCCACATTCATCACTGTACTAGACTGCAAGCTCTAACAACAATAAGGTGAAGTTTTAGCCACTAGATGACACACAGAGATGCTATTTTGAATTTAATAAAGAATAAACTCAAGGAGCTCAAGTTGTCTTTTCATAGTATTAAAGAAAACAGTTCCCCTGTTTTCCTGTGATTATATGTTATTCCCAAGTACACAGCCACTGGGACTGTATCATTGGCCCTTACTTGGCTATATTTCTATTTTGATCACCTTAAATGCACGAATCTGTCTAAAGACTTAAACTGGCTTGATTATGCTAGGGAGCAGTGAATTAATCTAAAAATAACAATGAGTTTTAACTTTGATGCCGGAACCTTGTTTCAAAAACACTGCCAAATGTACAAATGGACTGATCAACTGCTGATAATCTCAGTTTTTATTATAATATATTACTTGGCATAATCACAAGGGCATTCCTTCAGCACAATTCCTGGTCATTTTTTTTTTTTTTTGAGTGTAAAGGATGCTATTATGTCAGTATGTTTTAAACTATATACAAATATTTTCCCTGTCAATTAGAAAAAATTAAGCATGCAGGGAATAAAAAAAAAGAGCATCTGACTAGCCTGAAGATCACACAGTATTTAAATCATAAAGTCATGGAAAAATAAAAGCCTTCTGAAACAAAGTTAGCTTTCTGAGTTTGCAAGCAGTACAGTTCTACAAAAAAAAAAAAGTCTTAAGGAAATTAAAAGGGCAAATGTACATCAGATGTCAAAGTCTAATATATAGAATATAACACCTAAGTACCAGTAGCAATCTCTCTCTGGTCTTTTTTTTTCCACTCCTCTTCTTTTCTTCCCAAAACTAGGCTCTAATAAGCCACATGGCCTAACCTTTTCCCCTTTTATTTTGACTGAAATTTATTTCTACATAACTTCAGGATTTCTCTTTCAACAATGTCACTGTGCAACTAGTGAGACAACTACAAATTCTTGAAAAGTTCTAGTCTTTCACTTGTAGTTTTTAACAGCAGATGCTCTATTATGCCACGATAAGAAAAATCTTTGAATTGTTTAAACTTACTAAAACAGTTAAAAGCAAAATTACCCAAATCCTAAATATGTAATTCATAAAACAGCATATTTTCTTTAATTAATTTTCTCAAAGTTTACAATATCTGTACTAATTCTCTGTAACTAGATACGTTCTGGATCCATTCTCAGAGAATCTGCATAGAATAAACATTTGAAACATCTTAAAGACTAACTAAAACCATCCTTCCACTATGCTGCAAGGCAAATGATTTTTAGATGTTTTGCATTTTTATGCTAAATAGTACAGCTGCAATTGATAAAAAGCAATCAAGCTAATTTAAGTCAATCATGTCCAGGAGGCTTTCATCACTCATTTTAAGGCTTTACCACAGCAAGCAGTTTCTCCCAGCTCCCCCTCCAGATTTTGCTACTTTATACTTCAAACTGCATTTCACAAAGCAAAGAAAAAAAAAATATAAATCTTCTGAAAAATTTTACAATAGAAATATGTCACTTTCAACTAGAGCTTAGGTAGAGAGTAACAATTTAAAACAATGAGTATTTATCACAATAAAGGTACTCTTTACCTTATGCAACCAGACGGCCTCTGTWCAAAGAAAGGTAAACTTTTAGCACTCAAAAGGCACAACTGTTTGTAATGCAACTGCCTTGTAATGCATAATCTGGATTGTATTAGTGGGATCATAACACATGCTCCAAATTTATTATTCTGATTTATCAGTATGGCACATCACAGCTGCCAGTCTGAGTTCCGACATTTGACATTTTAAATATGATTTTTTTTTTTATTTTCAACTTTTGCTTTAGTTATTTCCACTGAATTTTAGACCCAAATGAAACCATTATATCCATGCAAGAATTCTTGCCTTAGATGGGAGAAATCAGAAACAATGGATCCCAATTCTCTGGTGGTTCTACCCACGTGGCAAATCCCCACATGCATGCAACTGCTGACGCTTCTCAGTCAGTCGGCTCAAAAAGGAAGAAGTAAATGGAGAGCAACTCTGAACTTCAAAGCATGCTTTGCCTCTGCTCCTGTTCCTATGGGACAGTTATTGAGTACTGCACAGTAACTGGAGACGGAAGCCGGGAAGCACACAACCATGCCCCAAACCTCTTCTTCATGAAGAGACAAAGTCATGTGATGGCTTCTTCGCATGTTCTATTCAAGCACATGCTCATCAAAGCCACTAGTTCTTTGTTTCCATAGAACTCATGCTTTATAAATATTTGCCTTGCAGGACATGCACTTATAAGACACACTTTTAATGACAACAGCTACCTAGGACAAGACAAAGCCAATTAATGGAAGGCCACAACAGCTCCTACTGCAGGGACTGTGGAGTCTGTCAATGGCGCTTGTGAGACCACATCTGGGGCTCAGTGACCAGTGTGGGCTCCCCAGAAAAACGTAATACTGAATATATGAGATGAGCACAGAGTACTAGGCTGCCAATAGGACTGGAGCACATGATTTATAGGAGAGGCCTGGCTTTGCATATGCTTAACAAGAGAAGGTTAAGAGGAGAAAGTTAGAGGGTCCCATCACCCCAACTTATTCAAGTTTCCCACTTCCCTAGAAAGCATTACAGTTAGTACAGACATGAAGCCTAAAAAAGAGAGTTTTACAGTGACTGCAAAACAGAAATACTAAAAGCAAACAAGCAAACAAAAAGAAACCCTTAAGAATTTTATGACTCAGCATAAGCAAAGGCACATTTCAAATTAAACTATCAGCAAAATGTCCAAAAGAAAGTTTTCTTGACACACATCACAGCTTTTCTAGGGAACAACACACTCAAAGACACTGTGGAAGTTTAAAGAAAACAGAAGGCAATCTCTGGTTATAGAGGCATCCCCAATACTTTTTCTATTCTCACAGAATGAATATGTGATAGCGAAACCAACAAAAATTCCTATAAATGCTGCAGATACCACAGAAGTCTACTAGAGGTGAGAAAAGGGGATTAAAAAAGTGGGGGTGGGGGAATTTTCAAAGAGGATATACGTTCAGTTTATGTTTAAAAGGTTTAAATCATCAGACAGTTTGAGAAATCATCAGACAGTTTGAGAAACAGCCAATTTGAAAGCCAATGAAGCTCAATCAACCACAGACCTGCACAAGGGAAAAATGGGGCAATCTGTCCTTTGTCATGGCATCATGCTATATTCAAGGTCACTTCTATCGCCATTTTGTGCTTTGCCAGCTAGTTATATGTATATGTTTTTTCCTTTTGTTGATTAATCTATTTTTATTTTATAGAATAAATTTCTAATATTGTCAGAAAAGGAGTCACACTATAATAATTAATCAAAACAAAAGGGGTTGCCAATAAGCCTGAACTCTGCTCATAAATTCAGCTGCAGGACTGGGCAATAGCAATAAGTCACCAATGCCAGGGACTCTGGGTCAAGTCTGGCAAAGATTTCGTGCCCCGATTGAAACTTGGCTTATTTGGGGCAACGGGACTTTCCTAAAACCAGAGCTCAGATTGACTACACACGCGCCTGTCTCTCTCTGTGGCCTGGCACTTCGCAGGATAAGCTTCATTATGGTTATGCTTAGGAAAACTACACTCAATTGTTTCCAGTCTATTGCAAGCATAAACCTGCAAGTCGTATTAAATATGTTCTCTGGTATTTACCACAACTTTTATGAAATCATGCATTAAAATCCTAAAATGGAATAAAATAAAAGCAACGTCTCTGTTTTTTGCAATTTTTGGCAGCATTTCAAAATAAACAAGGAAGCAAACTAATCCTCACATTGGAAGGTCAGCCAAGACCTTATTTACAGGAAAATATAGCTAATTAAAAAATTCAAGTATCCAGTTGCAAAAATAAGAGTAAAGCAACTTTATCATGTATCATCTATGAATCTAGAAAGACTAAACAGCTGATTGACAAAACACCTTACTAAATCTATTGGTCTATTAATGAAAAATTGAAGCAAATGCATAATATGAAATTTTACATTTATCTCAAAAATGGGCTAAATGAATCAAAGTATCACATTATTGCAACTCAAACAAATCTCACCAGGTGTTGAAAGGAATTAGGAGACTTTAAATTTTCTGCATGAAACCTTCCATTTTCATACACTTTAATCTCGGAATTTTTACTGCTCCTGACATAATGTAGAAAAGTTTAGCTATAAATATTCAAAGAGAAAAACCTCTGTGGGAGCATAGGAAGTCTCAGAATAGACATTCTGTTAGAAATCCAGCATAGTGCAGAGGCCCAGCAAGACTCTGCACTGTGTTATGTTTTAGAGACGAGACATGTTATGTTTTAGGTCTGAGACATGCAGAGGATCAGTGAAACAGAATCTAGAGCACACAAAGATCTGTGCATCTTTTCTCCTACACTCTCCTTCTTTGCCCGTAAGGACTCTTTTTATTTTTACATATATACCTATTTGCCGTATATCTAAGTCTAAGAGTCTGCAACTCTTTCCAGTCTTAATCCATGTTCTATGCAATCCACAGACCAGATGCAGTAACAGCTTTTGTTAGAGTTGATATGGGGAGCGAGCTTCGTAAACACTATTCCTACTTCCATCACTGGTCATAGTAATTTCTACCAGAAATATTTTTCCTCACTTCTCTTATATTTCTTCTGTAACGTTATGGCAACATTAGTGCTGTCAATAAGGAAACTTTCCACTGTCATCATCCTCCAAACACTTAGTAATTTTCTCCAATTTTGTTACAAAAAATAAAAATCAATCCACCGACCACACCTAAGTTTGGAAAACATCACAATATTATTCACGTGAAAAGTTGTAATATGTAGAAATGAGAAAATAAAATAGGTATCAATTCATTTCGAATAGGTGTTGTAGAAGGCTGCTATAGTGTTTATGAATACTATAATCAATTTCAGGCATAAAATCAATTCTAGAATGCAGTTTAGATGTGCTCTGATGGTGCTCGGAATTGATAGCAATTCAGGAAGTTAATGATACAGTATAAAAATAATTAAACTAAGGGAAATTATTTTAAGTATTTCCTTGGAACTTCAACAGCTTACAGTTTAAAGGGGAAAAGGAGCAAGCAGTGACCATGATCCTGAACTGTTTTATTTATAAGCTCCTTAGTCTTTCCCACTTTGCATTAATCTTGTGCCTGTTCTCACACCATAGGGCAGTTGGAAAAATGTAGGCTTTAGGGATACAGAACAGCCATTATGTTTGTTTCACCTGCAGTAAGACTTGAGAGCCAAAAGCAAAAGCACACAGTAGAAAATGATAAAATTAAGGTTTATATCTGCAAATCCAATTTGATCCCACGTGCTAAAATAGGCATCCAGAGAACCTCTGTAGAAACAGAAACCAAAACATTCTCAACCATTATATTATTCCTATCTTCTGATCTGCTTCTCCATCCAAATTTACACTAGTGCCAATATTTTCAAAACTCTTCAAATACTTGATTTTTAACTCCCTGATTTTATCTTGTTAAAGCTTAACTCTACAAGGTACTTAAATACATTTCTAACATAATCATAGACCAGTTCTTAGAGAATATGTAAGTAGCTCTCCAAACCTGCCCTGATGTTCCTGTCACAGAGCTTTCATAGTAGCTTATTCTGCAATTCCTTTCCACAGTTCCATGCTCCTTTTAAATTCTTTTCCTTCAATTCTGCAGAACAGCTAATTTTCTTTATGAAAGCTCAGACTGCTGTTAATACTGGAGAAAACTCCCTTCTCTCACAACTGTTATTCGTGCATCAAATGCATTAGAAATATAATTGTCTTATATAAGATTTTTTTTCACATTTGTAAACTGTTACTGCTTCTAGGATTGTACCATACTTCTTCCACAAAATTTAGAATGCTGTCATACTGAAATACTCATTTACTTGTAGGCAAGCATCCTTAAAAGCATATACATAAGTCTGGGGCAGAGAGTATACAGTGTACATAGGGTAGACAATGAGCAAAAGCCGATTTACAATTTCAAATGAATTAATACCATGTAATTGCATTTCTTTAACGTATATTAGTGTCTTACAAATTCTATTTGAAAGAAATAGTTTAATTAATCCTAGTAGTTAAAGACATACAAAGCTGTATAGGAAACAAATACAAAGTATTTGTGTGAAGAGTAAAGATTTTAGTTGTAAAGTCATATATTAATTACGGGAAAACCATCAGAGAGAGATAGAAAACTGAAGTGATATCCCAAACAGAGAAAAGCTGCAAAAGCAAGTCAGCAGACCAAATGATTTATTATCACAGAAAAGGCTTATATTAGCAAAGAGGTTAAAAAAAAGAAATTTCATGGCAGACAGATCATTTCAGAACCCTGCTGCCATCACTTTTTACTCGTCAAAGTCCAGAAAATGTTAACCAGTATCCTAAAATGTTGAGATACTTGATGCTAACAAGCACAGTAGTTGTACTGAAGCTGAGTAGATTCACTCGGTTTCTTCTCAAGTGTAAGACCACTGTTTTCATGGCTCACTGTGCACAACAGCAATTCCTCCCTACAACTGGAAACTAAGATTGTTCCCACATGTCACTGCTAGCCAATGCACAAGGACTTTTGTGCATTAAAGCCTTAAGGCTATATAGCTGAGCTACCATGGCTCACTACAGTAAAGCTATGAAATAACAAGCCTGCTTCAGACAGACAGCTTTTGCCACATGCATTATCCTTTGCTTGTCTCAAAGAAAATTTTATAGTAGTTTATAAATCACTTTTATATTTGCAGTTTTATATTGCTCATTTTAAAAACTGAAAAGCCTCTTTCACTTGAACAGAAAACAAAGCACGGATGACACAAAACTGGAATTTCGTAAAGCTCATCACACCAGCTTGCTGAAGATACACCCAGTACTGACAAAATCAATTGTTGAGCAGAAAACACAAGTACTACTGCGTCTGTTGAAAATAACAATTCGCTGATATAATTTGAGGGTCATATCTACTGGAACTTAATCTAAGCAGTCTGCACAAATAATAGACGTCTGCCCTGAATTTGATAAAGGGATGTGTTCGTGCATTTAAGAGATTTATCACTGATATCCCCATTCTTGAGTGACATTTGTAATATTAACTTCACATAATGGCTACCAAGAGCTCTAATTCAGTCAGTCCCTTTGCCAGGTAACAACATTAGAACATGACCTAGTACAATGTTACACAGGAATTTTTCTGCACACCTACAGGAAGGTTGCCTTATCATTACTTGGTCCAGCTACATCTCCTTAGAGGAAGCAACAACCTCCATAAGCCTTAGGCAGTTGAGAAACGTAATGGGCAGGCAGCAGATGGAAAAGCCCATGGAATAGCTGCTGAGCCAGGCACAGGATCGGCAGAAAGGAGAGTCACTGTTCCTCTCCCATATCCTTAGCGATCAGCAGGGCCACTCAGGAATCAAAACCACGTGAACGGTGAAGCCGATGGCAAATTCCATCTCCGAGATAAAACCTGACCTGAACCATGCAAGGCACTGTCGAGAAAGTTGTGACCTAAGTCACTCTACATTGATCGGTCTTAGACCAGACACTGCTAGTCTAAGAAGTGAGACGCATAATGCAAAAGCATCCTTACTTAGCCTCTCCCTTTCCTACTCAAAGGGGAGGAGGTGGTATACAAGCCTCCACAATGCTGCTTGTTTGCTTTTGAATTTTGTTTTGTTTTGTTTTCTTTAAACACTGGGTGATCTTTCCTCTGCATGCAAAGCAAAATTGCAGAACAATCTACTGGCAGGAGAGCAGAGAGACCACACTGGAATATCTGTCTCTGCCTAATTTTAAACAAGAAAATCCCAAAGCAAAAGAAAAATACAAATTTAAATTAAATGCTAGCCTAGAAAAATACAAATGTCAGAGCAAAATAACTAGCTATACCATTATTATTGTAAAATTAAAAGCAGATTTATATTTCAAAAGATAGTCAACATTGTAATAAAAAGTAAAATAAAAGGTTTGTGGTTTTGTTCCAATTATTTTGCTGTCTGCTTTTATTTGTTCTTTGTGCAGACGAAGAACTGCCAAGATGTCAATGATTTTACAGTCCTTCTCTACAAACAGATTTGTTTAAAAGTAAACCAATTTGCAATAAATACCTAACAAAATCACCTTTCCTTTCATTTTTGTTAGGTTTTCAATATTAATGCATACTTATCCAAAACCTCAATATTCTGCTGCAGTACAGATTTATGTTTCTAATCCATTAATTTCAATGATAGGACCGTGCTCATTATCTACAAAATATCTTCATAGACATCTATGGATTTCACAGTTCCTTAACATTCAAACAGCACAAAATCACAGTGTGCTGTCCAAAGCAATTGTACGGTAACTAACAAAGTGCTAAAATGCTAGAATTTCTTATGAAGTGAATATTTTGCTCCATTGATCTACCCAGCCAAAATGGATATTATTTGCATCAATCTCTGTTTTTCTGTTGGTAGAGGCAGTAGTTAAAGCATTGCCAGTCACTGCTATAATGTGCTAACATATTCTAAAACTGTACAACTTACTACTACTTGAAGTATATAAGTTGAAGTCAACTTAGTCTTTCTTTTAAAAAAAAAAAAATTATCAATAGGGATTATCAGTGTTGTTTCTTTCCCACTTAAGGGTAAGCATGAGGTTTTATTTGAAAAGTAAACATATATGATTTTTTCATAACAATGAAAGAAAAATCTCAGTCTGATATTCTTCCTCTTAACAATATCTTTAAATAGAGTACAGCAACATTTTCAATGTTCTGTAGCTGAAGTGGCCTGACTTTGTCTCACTTTTATCTGTCATCAGGGTTTTCATATCATTAACAAAGAACCAAAACAAAGACAATATACTTTCAGGTGGGAAAAGCTTGCACAGTTTGGCACTTAAAAAGGCTATATATACACCCTTAAATTGTAACAAACTGAAATGCACATACCAGGGGTGAACAACCTCCTAAAAACCATCTCCAAACATTTTTCCTATTGGCAATGAACTATTTTCAGACCTCCCAACTCTGGCCACCATGATAGTTACCGCTTTACAGGATTAAATGTTTTTGTTTCAGCTGTCAGGGAAAACTTTAAATAATAGCTTTTTAAGTCAAATAAACTTATAAAAATAAATAACTACTGACATCACTGAAGATATCAGAAACCTAGAGAAAAGCACATCATGCCAAAATCTGTGCAATTTATGTGTTTTTTTTTTCTCACAACCTATGACAAAGTACCATTATATCTGAAATTTGACCCAGTTATCACTATTTGAAGAAAACGAACTCAAAAATGTCCCCTTATTTCTAATAATCTATTGTAATTCTCCACCACATGTAAATTAACTATCTTAACACCAGAAACACTAGTTAGTTATGCTTAACAATAGTAGCCAACATTGTATAAAGATTAAGCAAATCATCATTATATCCCTGCTTACACTTCATTTCTGACCATTGAAACAACTTATAAGAATGAGTTCAAATGAAAACTCTGATTACAGAAGTAAAATTTCTGATCTAATTTTGCTGAGATGTCATGAGAGAACAAGACCTGGAATGACAACAACTTCTTTTCTAACAAGAAAATTTGACAGAAGTCATTAATAAACAAATTGAATCTAGTGAACTTCCAGGCATATCTAAACCAGAAAAAGCTTCAAAGCTTCATACCTTATTAGACTTGTCACACAAGAAATATCGAGGAGTATCAAGCTGAATCATTGCATAAAACGCAGCCACTGGCTCAAAAAAAAAACCAAAAACCAACCTGAAGATGGCCTGCAGAGTACTATTATTAAGCTAAATACTAATAAAAGGCTTATTATGAAGTAATTGAGATGCTGTTGTTGAGGACTTATTTTATTAGAGGATTCATTCAAATTATTTAATTACAACATGGTGATTATAAAGTAATGATTTTGAGGCAGGAAGTTAACACTGCGGATATCAAAACCTTACTCAGCTCAGGATTAGAATTGGTCTTTGATGGGTATACCTCACTTCCAGAGAGCAGGTCTTCAAGTTCTATTATGAGCATGGCTTTAGGACAGCAAAAAATTCTTCAGCGACAACTAAAAAAATATACCTATTCTGCAAAAATAAGACTTGGATATGCAGAAAGCAAATGGCTTAATGCAGTCAAAAATGTTATCACCTTCACTCATCTGAGAACTACCAACAATAGCTTGTACAATACAAAATTCCTTCTGTAATGATTTACACCTGCTGGAGATCTGCCATTTGCCCTGCATCTCCCCGTAGCTGCTTCCCCATCTGCTGCTGCAAGCCATCGCCCTCCTTTTAGACAGGACCTGAGGCCTGGAAATAGAAGATTTGGGTGCGCTAAGCAGATAAAATCTTAGATCAACTCCAGGTTGCAGAAAACCACACCTGCTATGTCTACATTCAGCTAGATTGCTCCTACAGAACACCAGGAATTAGCTTAGCTTCAAATCCAAGCCCCAGAGAGTCCAGCTGGCAAAGAAATGTTTTTATTCCTCATCCATCTGCACTGGCAGACCACATGGCTGATCACCATGTAAATGACATTTTATTTTTCATGTCTTCATGAAGATAGGTCTTGTTTTTAATATATATAAACCTCCTGTGCTCTACCATACCTCTCTCAATGCAAGGATTGTGCAAAAACATATAGGACCTCCTTTCACACTTGGAATTACCCTCAAACTTAGTCTCTCCAAACATTATAAGGAAATGTAAAAGGTCCTTTTGAGATACAGAATAGATGTAGTAGGGGAAAAAAAAAAAAAAAAAAAAAAAAACCAATGCTGAGTTACATGAAGTTTATACTTTTGAAAGGGTTACCAGAAAGGTTCCACCTAAAACTCACACTGGTTATGGGGGGAGTTTGCTGAAATTTTACTCTAAGACACAATACCATGTGAACCTTTCCTATCTAACACTAGGGACAAGATGGCTTGTAAGAGCCCTCAAAGTTATGGCATCCCTAAAAGTGAGGAACAACCTCACCAATTAGCCAGGAAACTAATGGCCAGGAAACTAATAACTAACAGTTATATAACTAATTGAATATGTTGTCTTCTTGAAGCTTCTACTAAGATTGTGTTATTTTTGTTTTTGTCTAAATGTTGATAAGCAACCAGGAATCTGCCTACAGAAATACTTACAATGATCTACAAATGCCATCTGCTTTTTGAGATGCTTTTGCTTTTGAGATGCTCACCAGACCAGCATACTTCTCCATCACTCTGAAAGTTCAGCAGGATAGCTCTCAGTAAGCTACATAACCAGTCTCGAATTGTAATGTCTGTAAAGGGGAAACTCTTCTTGCAACCCCTTTTAACCAAGAAAGATCACTACCATTCAACAGAGTGGTAAGGAACATGCCAAAACCCTGAGGGCCTTAAAATTATATAATAATAACATGGCATCGTTAGGTCATGCATGTTAGACTTGAAGAATCTTTATTTTATAGTCTGTGAAATTGCTTGGACACAGATCTGTCACTCTTTTCTTATGCTTGCTAGAGAAACTAAATATTCTTACATAGTTATACAATAGTTTATTACAAATCCTATGTTTTGTTATATTAGACTATTTCTTATGGATAGCTGAAAACATCTGTAAGACTATCCCAGGAAACAAGACCAGATAGCTCAACTATTTTTTAAGGAGCCCCTGATTCCTTAATAAGACTAGTTCAAATTTGCTTGGATAGACACCGACAGTTCTTCTTCTCTTCAGTTCACAGTGGATGAACTCCATTCATTTTAAGGATAAAAATATAGTGTCCATACTTAGGTCCTCTATAATCCACATCAGAAATTTTCACTTAGTTATTTATGCATAAAGCTCAAAAACTTGCTCAAAAAAGCTTAATTTATTTAAGGTAAATCTAACAAAAGGGTAAGCAGTTTTGATTTGAAGACTGCCAGGGTTATTAAATCATCCATTTCCCTTTCTACCGTGTCCATAACTAACCACTCTCCCTAACATGGAACTTTATAAAAATCTTTATTATTGCACATACACTGTTTCAAAATGATTTTAAGTAATAATTACTCTGTCACAATTACACACAATAATCATGTCAGCTCCTTATCAGACAAGGTACGGCTTAGCCATTAATCTTATAAGAGCATTCTCTTAAAAAGGAAGAATTTTTTTCTGTGCTTTACTTTATCTTTCACTAATCCTATCTTTATAACACTTCTGGTTCTTTGGTGTTAGGGTTGTTGCTATTTTTGCATTGTAAGCTTTAAGTTTCTCAAACTATTGGCATAAAACATCACAATCTCTTATCACAAATAAGAAGATATTAAGCAAACCAAAATAGGTTTCTTCATTGCCCTTTATAGAACATTTCTCATATCAAGCCAGCTCTTTGATTATTAGCACTTTCATCTTTCACTTTGTGTCCCCAAGAATTTAACAATAAGTAGATACAACATAACTGACTGGCTCCTGCACACCAATAGAACATTACAGCTAATTTTAACCTAACTTGCTCATGCGAAGAGGTCAAGCTTAATTCCAATATTTTGCACGAATTGGGCACAAGAAGAATTGAATAGCTGTCAGAAGCCAGTT
The DNA here is from genome assembly GCA_003342815.1 of Eudromia elegans. NCBI lineage: Eukaryota > Metazoa > Chordata > Aves > Tinamiformes > Tinamidae > Eudromia > Eudromia elegans. The sequence goes on from PTEX01000067.1 coordinate 287,966, forward strand.
GGTCTCTGCACATCAGAACTGTGCAAACCCAGCAACCCATCATCATCAACAGCATTGCAGATTCAGATGAAGCAGTCAGCTCTTTTTACCACTGTCCACCTGCCAGCAATAAATATTATACTGCCTTGAATATGCACCAAGTCAAAAAAGATTAGGAAATCAAATTATCGTAAAGTCCTGGAATTCATCACTATGCTCAACATCATGACAAGAAACATAAACTTTGCAAAACAGACATGCACAGCTAAAGATTTAGAATATGTAATCTTTATTACTCAAAAGCTAGACTGCTGGACTGGAATCAGCCAAAGTTGTTGATTTTTTTTAGTCTTGTCTTTATTGTGATTTTGTATTGCATACTTATGTTAGCTGGACAGTCAGCTCACTAGACAGAAATTGAAAATCCCAGGATTTCATCTGTATCTTCCTAATGTTCTTGAGGGTAAGATATGCAGCACTGAAGGATGTTCAGAATCTTAGAAATATTTTCTTTTATTGCTTCCATAAGAATGATGAGCTTAAGCTAACTGATTTTTTTGTCCCTAGAGTTTTACTAGCTAGAATCTTGAAGTATACAGTAAGTCTCCTATGTAACTTAGGTATACAACTCTCTGAATAGAAACTAAGTGCATTATATCAGCACTATAACTGATTTTTTAAAGGTATCATCACTGTAATATACACTACTTAACTGAACATGCATATTGCATTTTATGATGAGAAAATACTATACCTCTGTCTGAAGTATGGCAGCTCTCTGTTCTTTGGCAGTAAGTGACTCTTTAAGCACTTCAATGTGTTGCTTGCAATCTGAATTTTGATTGCTAAGAGTTTCAAGCTTAGTCTGTAAGGCAAGAAGTTCTGATTCTTTTTTGGAGAGTTCTTGTTTCAGTTGGTCAATCTGTAATAGCAAAAGAAAGATGATGTCATTAATTTAATTTACAATTCATAGTTACACTTAATATATGATTGGTGAGAATTACTAGAGAATGCAACTTCTGTAAAAGTTACACCTTGTGCAAAGCATAGAGGCCAATTAAGATTCTGACTTTGAACATTTCCAAATTCCTTTGAGTTTCATGTATTTTAAAGTGCCCTGCTTTAAGAATGATTGCTTCTGCTTTTCAAGCTAAAAGCAAGCTCTTACAGCTCTAGAGCTGATGACTTAGCCTATAAATTCACCACAGAACCCAGTTGAGTCCGGTGTTCTCAGAGTGGAACAAGTGGGCAGGACTGAAAATATACAAAGAAAGTTTTCCTATACATATAAATTCATCACAATAGTCTACTTCTTCCAACAGTGTAATTCTCAGTATTTAATCTACAAGTTTTCAGGAGACTGATAAAGAAAAGCAGGCATCTTAAGGAGAGGGAAAACAGGATAGTTGAACTGTAACCTTACTCTTCCTGCAAGTTTGTTGCTGCTCTCTAGCCCACAACCTTTTATCTTCACTGACAGTTCATAAGAAATTCTCAGGTATTAGGAAAACCAAGCAAAAGATATTTAAGAGATGTCTGGAGAACATGTTACAAGAAAACTCCACAGAGTGAAAGGTCTGTAAAACAATAAAGATAATTCCCCTCAGGGAAATAGTGGAAATTTTAGGTTTATCAGGAAATATCACAGAATTGTGATCTTCCCTTTCCACAATGCATGTAACAGCATAGTAGACTTAGAATATTTGAACCTGAACAGCACTGGAGAATACACAGAACCATGCTAGAGGATGAAGGATTAGATGATACTTAAGTATTTTTTTTAAAGAGTTTCTGTGAAATAACACTGGTCATCAGATGAGTTCAGCTTTACCATCTCACGAGGAATTTTTTTAAATGAAATGTCTCAGTAAATTTCCAGATTCAGAGAAGCCACACTTATTGTTTGCAAGGTTTTCTTGACCATTGAAGGGCCAATGACCAAGGGCTAGAGAAGTGCTAAAACAGCTCTTCTCAATCTGTCACTTCAGTTGCATCTCAAAAGTAATTTCGGATACAAGAGATCACGGAGAGCTAGATATATGAGCTATGTATCCCCTGGGGGAAGAAAAGAATAAAATCAAATTTAATGGGTTGATCCTACTTAACCATATCCTAAATTTCCACATACAAAAATATTTCACAAATACAATAATGGATGGCACAGTTGCTGGAAATATTTACTATTGATTATACAGTTGCTATTCTGTTCTACATGGTGAGAAGCTAAATCCAAAAAAAATAAAAAGAAAAAAAAATTAGAACCTGTATATAATACAGGCTCTAAAAGCAGTCATCTCCATAGTCAAAAAAAATAAAAATAAAGAACATATTAAAAAAAAATCATGGGAAAATATAAAAAGCCCAGTAAAGAAACTGATGAACTGCTCAAATTCTCTTGAAAGCAAATCATCATCTTCCACTCCTTGCCAGAACATGTAAGCAAGTATGGAAACTGAGACCAAAATGTATACAAAATAAAAATTGGGAAAATCTGTCTACAATATACAAAGACAAAAAGTAGATCCTCAGCCAATATGAATTACATCATGTTTTATACAAGAATCATATGAAAATCTCAGACACTTAATCTCTCCATCAAACTTTTGTTTTTTTTTCTGGGACACAATCCATATCCTCAGAAGTAATCAGCCAAAAAAGAGCCTCATTTCATAACAGGTATGGTTTTTGTGTCTTAGAAAGAGAATCTGTTCATCCGGAAAATATTCTGGTTATCAGATCCGTAAATTGCCAGGACTTAAAAACATTTGTTACATTTCTCAGTTTTAAGAAAAAGGAAATATCTGTGTTGAATAACTATGGTTTTGGTTGGCCTATTATTAAAATAAATTACAATGGTGAAAATGTACTGAAACTTCTATTAATAAAATATCAAAAATGCTCAAGGCTATTGATGGCCTTATTTGTGGCAATATGCCACAAATTCGTTTGAAGAAATTTTCATACCTGAGTATACTTGCTTATTAAAACTTCTGCATAAGCTGCATAATACTGCATGTAATAAAGTAAATACATTTTCTATATCATGGCAGATGTGCATACATTTTCCATTTGCTAAATCTTAAGCAATGCAGAAGCCAACAGTAATGATTCAGTGAGATTTCCTGATCTCAGTACAAAAGAATATCAAGTCAAGAACACGGCTGTCCTGTACTTTGTAAAAACTACAACAAAGACAACCTACAAATATGGATCTAAGCCCTGGAGTTCCAAAGAAACTCCAAATTTTTCTGACCTTCTCATTCTCTCACATATTTCATAAACGAAATTTATCTGTCACCACTTTTTTCAACATTGCCCAATATGATCTCGCTTTACCTCTTTTGCTGAAAACCCTAATTCCTTTGTGTTCCTTTCAAAATTATCATTCTTTGTCACCTCCAGAATTTTTAGTTCCATTGGCTTTCTTTTTTTCTTCATAACAAAACCTTACATGGTATTAAATAGGGTAACTGGAAAAACAATAAATAAATAAATAAATAATAATAATAAAAGCTCCTTACCTGAAGACTGTATAATTTAATAATAATAGGCTAAATCTTGGTCAGCAATTCAGTTAAACAAAACTATGATTTAGAATCATATAATCAATAAGGTTAGAAGAGACCTTTAGAGATCCTCTAGTCCAAACTCCCTGCACACACAGGGTTACCTACAACATGTGACACAAGATTGCATCCTTGGGTTGTTCCTCCCCAGGTGCAGAACCTTCCACTTTCTCTTGGTGAACTTCATGAGGTTTCTCACCACCAAGTTGTCCAGGTCCCTCTGGATGGCAGCTGAGGGGATACCCTGTCCCTTCATCCAAGTGATTGATGAATAAATTGACCTCAGTTGCACCAAGGACTTACTCCTGAAGGACACCACTAACTAAAGGCCTCCAGCTAGACTCTGTATCACTGATCACAACCCTCTGAGCCCTGCCATCTAGCAGTTCTCAATCCATCTCACCATCCACTCATAATTCCAGGGTTTGTCCAAGAGAAGGCTGTGAGGAATGGTGGCAAAAGCCTTGCTGAAGTCAAGATAGATGACATCCACTGCTCTCCTCTCATCTACCCAGCCAGTCACTCCATCATAGAAGGCTATCAGGTTAGTTAACCAAGATTTGCCCTTGGGCAATCCATGCTGACTACTACTGAGCACCTTCTTCTCCTCCACATGCTTAGAGACAATAGCCAGGACTACCTGTTCCAACACTTTTCCAGAGATGGAGGTGAGGCTGACTGGTCTGTGGCCTCCTTGCCATTTCTGCAGACTGGCATGACATTGGCTTTCTTCCAGTCCTCAGACATCTCCCCTGTTCTCCAGGACCTTCTGAAGATGATGGAAAGCAGCTTAGCAATAAGCTCCAGCTCACACAGCACACTTAGGTGCATCCCATCAGGTCCCACAGATTTGTGGGTATGAAGTTTACCTAAGTGTTCTCTAACTCAATCTTCCTCTATTCAGGGCAAGTCTTCCTCTCTCCAGGCTTCTTCTCCTGTCTCTAGGGTCTGGGATTCCAGAGGGCTGCCCTTACCCATTTACACATGCTAAGGATCTAGTCTCCTGTGATAGCTGCTTACTGAAGTGAAGGAATTAAGCGAAGGGCAAAGCAAGTAAAAGTTAAGTGGCTGCAGTTAAACAGAGCTCTTGACATCCTGAGGTTGACCTCAACCCACACTTTAGAATCTATGGTCTATCTGGGGATTCTGCTGTCCATGTTGGTCAAGGTCTAAAAGGCTTATTTGTCCATCAGAAATGTGGTTGCTCTTATCTTGCAATTTTGTTTTATAGGTTGCCCTAGAACTCTCCCTCTACCTACAGTTTGAAAAGTTTCTCTTAATAAACGCTAATTACAGAGAGCCTTAGTTACAGTTCACTTAAGCTTAATAGATTCTTAAGCGTCATCTGTTTGTTGAAGTCAGGTTGATCTATCCCTGCGTTTTCACACTCATTCCTGGAGACAGTGTGAGACTTCCAGCACGCAAAGAACTACTTGAATTCTAGAGTGTCCAGCTGCAACTGAAAAATGCAAGCAGTAGATCCAAGTCTTGCAAAGCGAAAGTTATTTTTAAAAAGGTATATGATTCTGTCTGTTTTCCTCAGATCTTCAGATCTCTACATTCAATACTCATGAAAAATTGTTTTGACAACTCCAGCATTGTGAAAGTGATGACAACTGTTTTCCTTTCAAACATATAGCAAGGATAAACCTTCCACATGTGGAAAAGACAAAAACTCTTGAAGCACTTATTTCTGGCGTCCTCACTTCTAAAATTTTCCTTTTCATTTGCTTCAGATTCAAAGCTTTTTGAAGGAATGGAATTAATATTATTAAAATAAATTAAGAAAAGAAACCTTTCATGGTATTTTTGTATAAATAATATCGAGTATTTTTCTTTTAACACCTCTCTCTTTTATTTAAATTAATAACATTTAAAATGAGTTACATTTCAGGTATAAATGCATACTATTAACAACTTTATAGCTTTGTTCCACTTTTTGCCATCAATCATGGATTCTATTTATAAGAATTTATCAACCACCTCAGGTTCAAAAGATCAACTATAAGATGAGCTGTTTGCCGAGAGCTACTGAAATATTTTCGATCTTGAAAGGTTGAGATGAATAGTAATAAAAGAATCCTCTCTGCTGCAAAACACCATTTTAAGGAGAAGAAAAAGACTGGTGAAAGATAAAGTTTCACCATGACATGGTAACATTTATCAAGGATCAGAGGACTGGACCATGACCATGTTCCATTGCAGAGTCTCCTCCTCACAGCTTTCTATGTCATAGAAGCATCCTGGAGCTCTTAATCATATTAAAAGCTTGTTAAAAAAATACAAGGGTTTGTACATTATTCTTATGTCAATAGTTTGCAGAGGCATTTTAGGAGTTTTGTTCTAATTTACTAAAATGGAACAGCCTCAAACCAACCACATTTAAATGGGTAAAATAATGATCATTCCCAGTGATAATGCCACTTTAGAACTTTAAATTGTTTTGCTGTGTGTTTTTGTTAGTTTGTTTTTTAACATAAAAATATTTGTTGAAGCTTTTACAAATATGGATTGCTTCCATATGGACACTAAAGCTTTATAAACAAAACACTCTTGCAATGCAAGGCTGGTGAAAAACAATTATAGTCTGTGACACTTATCTATAGTATTTAAGTTTTCAGACAATTATTCAAATATCAAGCAAAAAAAAAAAAAAAAAAAAGAACTAACAAAAAAAAGCAGTTGGAAGGCTCATTTTTAACTAGTGAGCAGCTAAGCAAATTGTGAAGGAGTCATATTGACCAGCTAGGACCATACCTTAGGCATCAAACTTCACTTCTGACATATTCTTCTTCCCTCTTGTTAGGGAGCTTGATATCAAGAAAATGTGTTATGTTACTACACACTTACTATCTGTTTACGGTCAACCCAGCTACTCTACCTATAAACTACAAATAACTATCATCTTTGTACAATTATTTGAGATTCTCATGTGAAAAAAATATATAAGAATCACTTTTTCAACTCTTAAATCTTGAAAATACTGTAAAACCACAATTTGGCATCAACTATGGTAAAGCAGCCATTGCTGCAAAATTATCATCAAACTGGGGGAAAACTCACAAGTAAAATTATGCAAAGACAGTGTAAATCAAAATTATGAGCCTGTTCATATCCAGCATAAGAACCAAAAATCATAATGAAACATTAGAAAAGAAACATTAAAACACTGTACATGAGACATGAAAAAGGGAAATAATATAATCCTAAAGATTTTAATTGCTTCTGCAGAAGCAGTGGCGGAATAGCCTCTTCCTCCTCTTTCTTCAACTAACACACATAAATACATTTTTATTCATTCAAAATACATTCCTCTTCCAGAGACATTTAATATCACTTACTACATATTTACAAGTACAAGGCACTCAAAGAGGTTCTTCTGTTGAAAAGGATCTAATTAAAACATGTGTTTGTGTTATTCAAATTAAGTTATTATCATTACGTTATTTTATTGGTAGACTGTACCTTATTTTTCATGAACTTTGAGTGACTCTTGTAAACTTCTATTTGTTTAATTTCTTCTTCTCGGTCCTCTGTATTCAGAACTCCATTTGTTTTTAGCATCTGTATCTCATCTTCAAGATCTCTTATATTGCGCTCAAGGGAAGCTATTTTTGTATCCTAAGGTAATAGAAAAAAAAAAAAAAAAAGAGTATTGAAAACAATATGAAACTTCTGTTAAAGCACAACAAAAATATTTCTGTGCTTGCAGAAATATGTATAAAACTGATAGTCAAAATAGATGGTACAACTACAGATTCCATATAATCCGTCATAAAGCTGGACTAATTCCACTGATGACACCCAGAAGAAATGCATTATTCATATATTTTTCAATGCCAAAAACATGAAGTGTGAAGCTATTTTCTGTTGCATCATCAGATATACATAATACAGAATGCATTATAGTCAAAATGTCCTCTTCAATCCTACATTGTTAGGAACGAAAGGAGAGGAAGATGTCTTATTTCCCATATATATATATGTGATAACATACCAAATTTCTAAACACGAAGGCTAAGTTTAGCCTAGAGAGTCTGGTCTGCCAACACTGCAGAAGGAAAGGCCACTTCATTATATCACTAAGAGCTGAGGCATTTTGTCATGTTCTCAGTCTCTCCCAATATTACAAAAAGTGAGGGAAAAAAAAAAAGTTATCTCCTCATTTTTCCTTCACTAATTTGGATATATTACTAGGAGAGGGTTTAGCATTTTTTATTGTGAGTCACAAAAATAAACAATATATAACCAATTTAACTCAACTGAAATTCGTACATCTCGGACATAGGTGCCTTGCATGCCAGGACAGCACTTAACATCTAGCGATATCAGTTCTTGCCAGTCATTTGGAGACTGAGTCTCTCTCTTCAGTAAGAGCCAGAAAGAGAAAATATTTGTGATTATGCACTTGTCACACACTTTTCYATTTTAAAGAGCATTGCATACGGACTTAACAGGGTACCTGCTTTAGGCACTGTTGGCAGACATTTAGTAAGAAATTGAAAATACTATGATTCAGCTACTGTGATAATCAGTTCAAGAACATGAAATAGCAATCATCAATCAAAAATTACAGACCAGGGTGAACTTCCTCCTGCACTGAGATGAAGGACAAAATAGACTTATTCAGTAAGCTTAGGATATTACCCTAGAAAATTAACTTAGGAAAAACACAAACTGAATTGACCCTTTAAACAGGACAGGCTAAGCTTAGGTTTCTCCAGTTAACTATAATTCTGTTGTTGTTAGGGGTTTTTTTTCTTTTTTTTTTTTCTTTTTTGGATATTAGTTTTCATTTCCTGACCTCTACTGCCATCTCTAAAGCTGCCCAGAAGCAAAACCTGAACTCCTGCAGTACCTTCCTTCATAAGCCAATTCAGCTATTTAAGAAGCTAGACATTTTGTACTAAATTCCAAAAAGCATGTGACCTTTAATATCAACCAAAAATGAAAATCTGATTTTCTTTTTATATTCAGCAACTGCTCTCAGTAATCCACGAGGAAACAAAGCTATGTAAAAATGTAATCTAATCATATTTAAACAAAGTAGTGTATCATTCCTGTAATATTTTAACTTTAATTCTTACAGCCAAAAATGTCTCAGACTGAGAAATCTTTTATTATTATCTCCTGTATTAGCACAAATTAACACAGGTTTATGAATGGAGAAGATTTTAACTCTGAAAAATTCTGGAAATTCTGGAAAATTATTTACTAAATGAAGTTCTTAATCCGATTGCTGCATACTGTGATTACAACTGTGCAAGAACTAGTTTTCCTATCTCCAGAAAAAAATGGTACTGTCAGCTTTTTCTTAACTTGTTTTTGCAACAGAAACCAAAAACTGTAAAAGTTTGGAAGACTAAAATCTGTTTCATCAGAATAGCACTGATGACAAGACAGGAGAAAAGTCAGATATCACGTTCTCTTCAAAGGCTGTTCAAGGAGCAAAGGAACTGTTCCTTTACTCAAGACCAAGAGTTGCAATTCTGCAAGCACACTACATCAGCTGCTGGTTGCTGGCTTGCCCAGGAAAATTCTACTGCCCTGGTAACAGCTGGAAAGTAAAGAACAAGAGAGGTTAAAAGATAATATAGGCAGCCTGGAGCTCCCAGTGTGTCCTGGCCTGGAGGAAGTTGGGTTATCTCACAGGATAGACAGAAAACCAGAAGATAATTTTGCTCTCATTAGAAGTTTTGATAGAATAGGCACATTCCTTACACATCTCCTTCAACACCCTAAGACTATCTATTAACAGCAACATTCTAACAGACTCAGTCTGCATGGAATTACAAAGATTTCTTCACAGTAATATCAAAGAAGCAGCTTAGTGTTAGCTGCTACTAACAAATTTCTGAGTTCCTCAACAATGTGACATTTGTACATTTTTTTATGGATCAGTTAAAAGATAGTTCCAGTCTTTTAAAGTGACAAAAGATGATGGCAGGATCTGTGCTGTAGATCAGGGTACTAACCTACCAATCAATCCCCTTTCCAGTAGCATCCAGCACTTCTTTTCCTCAATGCTTCCACTAGAACAGTATCACAGATGTTCTCTACAGCTTTCTAAATATTTTGTCTGAGTTTCTCAGCAATGAGGAGTAATAAACTGTTATTCTTACCTAATTCCAAATACTAGATACATTCAACCAGATGTCTTTGCTTGTAGAACAAGCAAATCAGTAGCAGGTGTTGGTATTTCACATTTAATATCATTTGTACATAATAAACACATGCCAGCAACAGAGCATACACTCTTTTTATGCAGCTCTAACATTGTCAATTTAATATAGATATTAGAAGAGAAGCACAAAAAAATATTCAGGCTTTCTTTGAAGACAAGAGAATGTTAAGAGTCATGCAGTCTCAGCAGTAAGACTATGTTGCACTGCAAACACACATTCATGCTCTTCTAAAACCAAGCCCATACCTGAAATATCAAAGCTGGATCAATATATAGAGAAGGTTCTTTCTGCAAGCAATGTAAACCACAGATATTTTCATTCACTTCAGAGCTTAGCATTTTAGAGACTTATTCTTGTTGCCTTACTATATATATTTCAGGATTGTCATTAATATACTTAGGATAAGCTTTGTGTGAAATCAGTAGGCAATTCGTCTGCTTTCAATATTCAAGAAAAAACAAGAACCGTCTGAAGAAAATAATATGTTTGAGCTCAAAGGCAGGGAAAATGGGCCTATCTCAATAGGTGAAAGGGAAGATGGATTGGGATAGGGGCCAGAAAGCATTCAGCAGTGGCAGTGGGTAGATGCAAAACATAAGGACTTACTATGCAGATGCAGAGTCTGCCAGAGCAGGGCAAGGCACTCAGACCAAACCCTACCTTGAAGCCGGGGGGAAATGGGCTGGGTGCAGCAAGGAAGAACACACACTTCTGGGAGCCCTCTGAGTGGCTGGGGCCATGGCCATGGTTGGCCATAGAAGACCATAATCCTCTCCTTCTGCCCTCAGCACCGTAGGGAAATTTTTGCTTCAGTGCTTGATCATTTAAAACAAATGTTTCCCATCTTTTCAGAAGAAATGCTGTCTGGATTAAGACAATTTAAATTTACTTGCAAATATTCCAAAACTGGAATTTGTAATAAAAACTGCTGTTTAATCATGTGGATTTTAGCTACTTACATTTGTCCCTTTTTCTTTTGAGTGCCGGGCTTGTTTTAGACAAGGAACCCCAAAGGAGATTGTGGTCACAGCAAAAGAAAGAAAAATCTGCCTCTCAGCTGAAAGGCAACTCCACATCAGACTGCTCCAGCAACATGATTACAGCTTCACCAGTGACAAATGAAAGCCCTAATTACCAAGTTCTTAAGAAGTGGAAGATCTCACCACTCCGAGCTCTCCCGAGATTAAAAAAGAAAAGCTTTTTCCTGTCTTCAGAAACAGGGAAACTCCCAGTGTAGCTGTAACTATAACTCCTTTCCCTTTGCCCTTTTCAAAGGGGATTTGTTTTGGTGTGGGAGAGGGAAGAGTAAACTATTTTGCAACATAACCTTTCCATTGCTAATTGCTCACATGGAAGACCATAAACAACTCTGTAACACTATATCTGCATCTCCACATTTTTAAATCTATAGTGCTGAATATTAAGATATAAAAACAAGTTTCTCAGCCAAACAGAGCATCTTATTTCTCGTACTTTTAGGACAAGTTATTGCAAAAATACCATGTTTTAAGTTTCACAKATTTCTGAACTAGAACAAATAGAGAAGTCTAAGGGAAATATATCAGAATAGGAATAGGAATATATCAGAATTTTTTTTATACAGATTTATCTCACGGCAACTCTACCGACTTTGACAATACTTTCTTGTTATATTAGTACTATATTCCAAAATAGAGTGTGTTGGATATCTTTTTATTTACAAATAAGTTCTAGCGCTTTTCTATACACCTTCTGCATTATTTCTTTATCAAAATATTTGAGAGTCCTTCCTGTGTGCCATCTGAATGAGTGACCCATCAGAGTTAGACGTAAACTCTCCCCACATGTGGACAGAAATTGGCAGATTTAGCTATCAAATTTCTTTCTAGATAGTAGCCATCAAAGTTTTCCTGAAATACACAACTGAGATGTTTCAACCATGAGAAGCACTGGGCATCTAGCTTTAAACTGATGGACTAGAACCTTTAACAGGCAGGACCAGCCTCCTTTCTAACTAAAATCATCGCCATGTCCTATGAAAGGAGATATATTAAAAAAGCCCTGACAATGATTTTAGAGTAAAGATGGGAGAAAAAAAAATATTGACCATACCTAGCTCCACAACAAAAAAGAAGTTGAAAAGTAGAAGCAAGCACTTAATGCTTTAATATTCAAAGTTATAAAGTGAGTTTCAACTGAAAAAAAAAAAAAAAACACAAGTGTAGGAAAACATGCAAAGACCATACCTTCATTTCAATAACTGTCTGAAGAGCTTTTGTCTTAGCTGGCTCGGGCTGTAGCTGGGTTCTTCTATGTAATTCCTGCGGAGGGACACGATAGAAATAAGCTTGGCGACTCATCTTGCCATTATTTTATCACTCATATGAAGGTATCGCAGCAAATTAAAAGTCTGATGATTAGAAGCACATAACTCTGAACGCTACAGGTGCTTCACTCTCTACTACCCTGCAAGCATCACTGCAATCCTGATCTTATATTACAGACAACTGTGCCAGCACATGCGCTATTTCTGAAACCACTATCAATAATTAATGTCAACTGTGACAAAGCCAGCAGTAATCCAACTGCAATACTGCTGCTTCTGCCCAGACATCAAATCATAATTCACTCTATCAATTTACTTATCCAAATACTTCTAGGAGTCATTTAAAATCCTTTCTGTAAGTTTCTTCTTTGTTTTTCCACTGATAACCGAATAAGCAATTTTAAAACATTATATTTAAATTTGACATTTTAAGTATCATAATTAGATAGTGGGTTGATGCAGCACCCTCTACAGAATCTATCACAAATCAGTTCTCACAATTGCACACTATTTCTTTCTGCAGCTTAAAACACAGGTAACAGAAAAAATGATTGCAGTCATTAAATACGTATAATCTGCAGAAGGCATTCAAGTCTCAGTCTTTGGGAACAAAAAAAAAGAATAAAGAATATCAGGGTTTTTTTGGTGGGTTTTTTTTTTTTGTTTGTTTGTTTGTTTGGTTTTTTTTTAAATAAAACACCAGAGCTGTATCTTATGCGGAAGTATCTCAGTTAAAAAAAGTGGGGAAAGGAGAGATATCTACAGTTCTACACAGAACTGGCATGAATCATCATCATCATAATTTAAAAGTTTGATAAAGCTTCTCCCTATCTCACAACCTGTCTGGTCAGTTTATTAGAAAGCAAAACCAAGAAAGGGCACATTTAAACCAAGTTTGCCTCAAAAGCACAGAAGTCTCACTGCGTGGGTCATTCTCACCCTGCTTTTTATATGTCCAAATATCTAGATCCACATTTGACCTAACTTTATAACCACAAAAAAAAAAAAAAAAGTCTTGTTAGGCTGCAGATGCAGAGCTGGGCTGAGTCACCAGAACAACATAGTGTACATGTCTTCCAAATTATGCTTCCCTCATATCACCCTTATAAATTCAAGAAAATCATTCAAAATGGTAATGACATGGTCCTAACAGGTCTTTTTCTCATAAATCCCCTTCTCCTGAGTGAAGGAATAATGTACAGAAACCCACAATCACAATTATAATTAAGATATTTGATGCACATTTCACTTTTTTTTATTCTGTCCCCCTCGGTCTACCATAGCACATCTAGGATCTCATCTATATGATAACATGCAGGCTTAAMATTCATAATATTGTTATTGTTAATCAACAAGCACAAGCATAGTGAAACCTATTTTATAAAGACTAAACAGTTTAAGCAACTTTGGATATGATGTTAAAATAACTAATTTAACATCTTTATAAAAATATATCCAGGTTACTTTGTGGTTTCATATTTTAAATTAACTGAATAGGTTCCATTTATGAACATCGATAGCTTAATCAGCAATAACTAAAAGACTTCATGARAAGAAAGATGTCAATTTTGGTAATAATTCATGTAATTTAAATGCTTCTCCTGGAAAAGGAAAAATTAGTTCACAGTAAGTTTTTTCAAGCAAAGSTTGCAAAGAAACACATTATATCTACTTTTATTTTTGGTCTGTTGTATTCTTAGCCCCACTATTCTGACAGAGGAAGCAGCTCCATGAAACAATAACTTATGATCACACAATTATCTAGTCAAAAAAATATCCCTACCATATTCAAAATTAAATATTCTCCAAATCCTAGGTTTTGCAGTCAAAAATAATTTCATGCACAAAGCAAATGATTGSTGTAGTATGTGATATGACATAATATCAACAGATCTATCCAGAAATTGTCATGTTTGGCAAAGTGCCCTGCATTTTCAATTAAAGAGTAAGCAGCTTTCCATAGCTACCACAGAAAATCCCATATATGTTGAATTCGAGGTCTATGCTTACAAGTTATGTATTGAAGTTACGGTCAAATAGTGGATAATCTAAGACCATCACGCTCATACCAGTCAGTTTGGTCTCATTTTTTAAACCATGTTCATGCAAACATTTTTGGCCAAGACACAATTTTCATTCCCTATTTTTACAGGCACTACCAATGACATCCTAATCAACGACTGAGGCTCTCAAKAACTCTGGTAATATAAAAATAAAACACATCATTATTATTACAAAGAAGAGGAAGAAAGAATTGGATACACACAGTCCTGCCTTTTGCATTTTCATTTTCAATATGAACAGCYAAATAAATTGTTAAATTAGACTCTGGCTTCACGTAGCCTATTRATGGAAATTTTTGCTAAAACACATTACTGTCTAGAAGCATCAGATAGGTGCAAGCATTAAAATACATATGTAAAGTTAAATAGACTTTTATGTTTAAAATATATATCATATATACACATATATATGTGTATATACATATGTTTAAAATTTCTATTTAACACTTGACAACTGTACTATAATTTTATATTGCATTGTACTATAATATTTTGTACTTTTATAATTATTGTACTATTGCATTGTACTATAATTTTATATTGCATAAAGGACCATTTGGGTATTATTTTGTTTGTTTGTTGCATTTATAACTAATTATCCATATTACCAAGAAAAACAGAAAGAAAAAGAAATCTTTGGAGATCACCTATATGGAGCAAATTGCCACCTCTCAATCACCAGCTGATTGTCTCAGCAGGCAAGCAAAACTGAAACAAGTACATTCACTAACCAAACAGTTCAAGAAAAAAGTTTATGTCATAGGTTTGTCATACAGTTCTCCTACAAAAGTCATGGAAAAATACTTGGCCAGTCATACCACTATCTGATCAGCAAAAATTACAGCTAATTCTAAGACCAGACTTCACTCCCCAAGGCCACATAAAGTGAGCTGGAATATAAACAGGATTCCATGCACTACCCAKGGAGACAAACCAGAGTTTCCACCCCCTTAGCCAAAGATGAATAGMCTGCCACAGATGAGTGTTCCTACATGTCTATCACAGCGCGCAGCCCTTCCTCATAATACTCTTCCTGTTTGCCTTATGAAACAATCTAATGCTGGTTGACTTAAAAGCTTTTCTTTGATACTACTGATGGTAAAAGGCAGCACGCTTAGAGATTCTGGAGAAGATCAGAAAATGACTCCCACTTTATTATTTTTTGGGGTTTTCTTCCAATCGATTAAAATGTTTGGAGACTCCCATAAAGCTGAAATGTTCGAGTATGTTGTTCTATGTACTCTTTCTTCTTTTTTTTTTTTTTTTGTTTTTTGTTTTTATTTTTTGGGGGGGGGGTGGGGGGGTGCAGGGGGCAGGCTACTTATTCAAGTGTATAATTTTGGCACCAATTTATGTGCAAGATACACTATTTTCATCATTTTATCATCTCATGTCACCCGAAGAGTTTCTAATTTACTTCAGCAGCAAGAGATATATTGATTGTTTTGTGAAGCCAGTATACACTAAAGAAACCTAGTTTTTAATCCATCACATGATTTTTGGAGTAATGCTGCTTTGTCCTAATTTCTCTCAACCAGAAGAACAGGAAGTCTCTGTTTTTTTTTAAAAAAAAAAGAAATAAAAACTTTTTTTTAAACTAATCTGTATTTAATGGAATATTTTATACTTATTTCCATGGTAAAGCACTTGTGCTATCAACTATTAAGATCTGCACTACTAATCTCTCAGTAGTTAGGAAATTATACTTTCATTATATCCTCCACCTGTATCACTGCAATCACTAGCACTTCTTAGTAACCACTTTGTTCATATAAATTAAGTAGATTTCTGCATAATCAGATGTAGCATATCACATTATTAACACTGGTATTTTAAGATAATGCTTAGTTGTCAAGGTGATTAATGCACCCACATAAAATCGACAGGTAACCATCTCTCTTCACATTCACTGAGGTTTTTAATTTACTTCAGTATTCTTAACTTTTAGAGCAAAATAAGACCTAAATCAAAACCAGCCGTTGCTTTCTCCTTTTACACATTTCTGGAATGCTAGGGTAGCAGTTTGTATTGGCCTCAAGACCCTAGCTTTAACACACAATATTACACCCCACTGTCTCCGCCCATAAAATATCAAATGGAGACAGTTCATTTATATACTTCTAAAAATTATGGTGGAAGTTGTTTTTTTTTTTCCAGAAACTGATTAAAAGACCTTGCAAGATTTTTTCATAACTGACTGGAATCCAACACTCGCATTACTTAGAACAGTCTGAATCTAATACTAACTAAAACTGACACCAAAACACAACTGTCTTTTTATCCTAGCTTTATTTTAAGATACTTCATGACTTGTCTGCAGAAACATGAGGATGTTCTTTTAATTCTTCTGCTTTTTTGTTAGGGTTTCTAAGGCTTCAATGACTGTATTTTGTTCTAATCAGATGAGACTGAACTGAAACTCTTAAATTAAGGACTACATCAATTCAGCTAATAACACTCAAGACTTTGTCTCCTGTTTACATTAAAGCTGCCTAAAATAGCAATACATAAAGTGGTAGAAAGAAAAAGACTCTCACAGAAAAAAAAAAATAAAACAAGCAGTTTAGGGATGTCATCCAACCATCAAACTACCAGTGAATGCCTGCCATTTCCAGAGACGATCTGCTGATTAACAAACAGGAGGGAAATGCAACAAGACAGAAGATTTTTATAAATAACACAAAATTCAAGATACAAGAATACTAAAAGGAAAGGAGACACCAGAAGAAAAATGGATGATTAAAATGGCATCAGCTATACTTATGACAAGATAAAAACAGAGATGCTGTTGTGCCAGTAAAGCTGACTTCCCACATTCCTAGGAAAAATACACAAATCTCTAAATCACAGGAGGTAAATGGTACAGAAGCTGCTGGTTCTCTCAAAAATCTCCAAAAAGTAGATGGCTTCTACTTTACTGGCAAAGAAAACATTTGCAATGCTGCTACAAGATCCGCTTGTCTAAACTTTAGAAGTGAAATCAGCAGTATTTTAACATTTTGATCAATTATTTCATTTAACTAAAAGCACAGCAGGTTACTTAAAATGTCTAATTGCAGTATTTCTTGAGCCAAAAATATCATTAAAAATACTGATCAAACTCATTTTAGCTAGAATGCTATAAGAATGTAGCATAAAAAAAGTAATTTCCTTGTAAATATATATCTTCTCTTTCTTGTTTCCTCTTCCCTTCCTACCACCTCCAATCAAAATGATATCATGATGATTCAGGTGAAAGTATATTTAAGCAATTACSATCTTTTTTCTTTATATCCTTCTGAAAACTACAACTGGACCACACTACAAATTTCCATGCCAGACCCAACATGTAGGGAAAAAATGCATCTTTGTTAGAAAGGATTCCAAAAATCGCATTGCCACTGGTCCTCTTTTAAAAACACACTTCTATAGCTAACTCAGCTCTGTAAGAACCTGTTAAGGAAATCCTAAGGATTTTTTTATCTTATTTTATTCTTACATTTGGAAAAATGAAGTGTGGATGCAAGCATATGAAATGCAAAATTGGAGGAAATTATGATAAGTTGATAGCTCTGTGAGTTCTGTAGCAGAAAAAAAATGTTATTTGAGTAACATTATTTAAATTAATTAGGTTTTCAGTTCAGCAAACTCCTCAGATGCATACTTAATTATCGCGCTGCTTAGTGAAGTACTTAGTCATTTTCAAGCAAATGTGAGTTTTGTTGTATGTGGAAGAACATAGACACAAGCTGCAGGAATCAGATRCCACAAACTATAAACATATCAGTACTCCAGTAGAGCAGATAAGTCTAGCAATAATCTCACAGGCCTCTCTACTCTTGAACAGTTCTGACACCACTTTTTTCCTAAATCAGAAAACACAATATGTGGAGAAGGGGAGAAAGCAAGAGGAAGAGTTTTTATCCAAGACAAAAACCACTGTGCTGTATTCACTACCTAATTTTTTTTTTTCATCCTACATCCATATAGTCCTCAATTCAAGAATAAAACAAGGGCTTATAAAATGCTTTATGCACATGCCGAAGGACATACATCAAGGGGAGGAAAAAAATATGAACATTAAGAAACTGGCATTTCTTTGACTTGTATATCAAAAACACCTTCAAACAACCACATGTGTTCTCATAATGGAAGAGTGTCCTCTGGCAAGAGACCACATACAAAAAAATTTAACCAAGAAGATTTGTGTAAGGAACTTGAAATGCATGTGGGACAATTTAGTTTTTAATTGAAAACACATAAAACATTTCCTGAAAGGAGCTACTGAAACTCTACTTACACCACAATTTTTGACAATTTATTTCTTTTCCTTGCAGAAGAAATAGAATGTCTAAACAATTATTTCTTTTTTGTTCGTGACTTTTTAATCTTTTTTCCCTTAAGAAAAGTATTTCTTATAAGTATGGAAGAAAATGCTATCGTTTCACAAATATCTTAGAGAAACCAGACTGTAAGTTATTTCATCTTTTCTATTTACTTCTTTTTGCTTCTTCTTTCCTGTATAAATATAGTTTCAGAAGGCTGAAAGTGAGACTGTAGCACAAAAGATGCATCSTTTTCTCCTGGAAGGAAATACAGGTTACAAAGCTTTGTCCAAGCCAAAGGCCAACATTAACAGAAAAAGTCCAACTTTTGTAGACTGTATTGATATATTTATATCACGTGTGCCTTCACACACACCTCAATTCAGCATGACTATACTAAATTCTGTTGAAAAGTTACACAAAGTGACACCTGGATTCGAAAAAGAAATAACACAGCCAGTAGCTTKTACAGTGTGCCTACTTATTAAATACATCCTGAAGCCCGTATCAAGTTCCTAGTTCCTGTCCATGCCTAGTTCCTTTATTCTTTCTGGAGATGTAAATGCACATTCTCTCTTCGCTGTGTACACTCTTCTTCCACTCCCTCATCTCCCCCCAGGACTCTGGTTTTAAATTTAATGATTTCTTACTTTTCTGAGACACAGGAAAAAGAGAAGATTGCAGAAGAATATGCTACGACAGACACACGGGTATTTTATAGCTAATACCTTACACTTACCTAGATTTACACATGTGTATACATATACATATATGTACGTATGTATTAAACACTTTGCATTGTCTAACTGATAGAAAAAATTCTTTGTGCAACTCATTTCTTTAGATGAGTTCAGCTCTCTAAAATTATACCTGTCACACCTACACAGACGTGTAGGTTTGATAATACACGTTCTATTTTTAGAACTTAATTATTTCAAATTATGAAGTGTAGTGAAACAGACACAAATAAATGTTAAAGAAAATAACTAAGGTTATGAATAGGAYGCACTAAAACTTCAAATAAATTTGCAATATAACATTTTAAAATCCAATTGATGCTTTTTCCCCTCACTAACAGTAAGATGCCAAGTCACTGCTGAAGCACCTCAGCCAAAATATTGCTATCTGCTATATTGCTCTTGCACACAGAGCTTTTCTAATGAAATTTGATGACTCATCAGGAAATTGTAATTGATGAATAGAAGGAAATAATACCATGACATCAGAAGTGAAAGAGAAACAACAAGAAACACCACTGCTGCTACGCATTTCTTTTATGCCTACTAGTAGTTATATTTTCATCATCTCCAGAGCATCACTTCAAATAGTATCCATCAGTTTAGTAAAACAAAGACTAATATCAACATCATGATTTTCTAGTACCACAAAACACAAGACAGTCAGCTATACAGCAAGCATTCAGAAGTACCAACTCACCTGAAATTTAATAGAATAGAACATTAGATTTACTATAACACCAAAAACCTACAAAATATTTAGAATAGAAACATAAATACTCATTCATGGTAGAATGATTCTGTTTTCATTATACATGACAAGTTCAGTGAAATTTTATTAAAAACACTGCTAATTACAATACACATTTGCAACAAAATGCCATTCTCCCCAAAAGCTTGTCAGTTAATCTGACACTGGCTTGAACACTCAGTCAACTGACTGACCAGCATCAACCTCGGCAGCATCTATCTCACCTATTTCATCCCATAAAGAGCGAGCTGAGGCTAACCAGAAAAGCTGGCACTATCAGAACATTGCTATCAAGTCAGAGCATCAACCTGTGGCTCTACAGAAGGACTAGAAAGAAGGCTCTTTCTGCTTYGGGTCTTATACCAATACAAAATCTTCTGTATTTATCTCCAAGACAGGAAAGTACTCTGCATACAAAGAATATCATCTATTCAAGTCCTCTCAATTAGGTTCTCTCTCAGACATATCTGTCTCAAACTAAATATATGCTATCCCATACCACCACTAAATCTCCCATTCAGAATACTTCTTTCCACAAATAAGCAAAGCACATAAAAATATGTGCAGTATAAGTGAGAAAAAGACATATAATATACACTACTGCAGTTGAAATACTAAATAAAATTGTTGATTTTATTTTTACCTTCCAAATATATAACAAAGACTGTTTTTACACAACAAGCTCCAGTTTGACAAGCCAGTTTGCAAGACCAGAGGCTGGCAGATGAAGCTGCTATGTTACCATGGAGATTGGCATTTGTATAGTTTARTAAGAGCCATTATCTTTGAAAAACACAATCTGGTACTAAGAATTGCCAGCTACAACAAGAAAAACAAATCTAAAACACTCCTGCTCTCAATAATCGCTTAAGAAATGAGGAACACTGGAGTTCTATTTTGTTGATTAAAAAACAGCATAATAAAAATGCATAGGTAAGCACTGATGAGGTGAATTATTATTAACATCCTAGAACTCAAATAGAAGACGGATCTGAAGTTGTACACTGAGACAATTATATCTCTATATTATAAGAAAGGTGAACCACCATTTTTCTGACACTTATTTACCAATCCATTTCAAAATACAACAAGTATCTCACTAAGGTATAAATCATGTATTTGTCAAATACTTTATAATAACTGAGCAAAAGGTGCTAAGGACGCAAAAGTGCAACTTGGATGGAGTAAAATGTCAGTTAACATTTGAATTTACTGTATTATTTGCTGCCAAACATCCAGAAAGAAATTGAGTCAATATTTTGGGAGACAAAATAATTTTATTTTACCATTAACACTTATTTCCAGCTATGGGAATATAAATGTTAACATTATATCTCATTGATTATTATTTTAACAAAAAAAATCCTCTTTCTTGAGGCAGCAATAAAATATAATCCCTTGATCAAATATATTTATGAATTATCTGTCCTTTAAGAGTCAGCTTTTCTTACAATACTTGCGTGTCTGGAATTTCATAATGCACAATGACTATTTTATTATTTTTCATACAACCTTAACACTTTACAATCCACACGTACTACAGATTGGAACATAGCAATATGATTTAGTCAGTCTTCAGGTTCATTTCATACAACATTGCTGTGTTTAAATATGCTGCCTGGGATGTTGCACACTGCTTTTATTTCAGAGCTCTTGCATAAGTTTTTATGGGTTTAGACAAGGTCAGTCCTAACAATTCCTTTCCACAGGGGAGTTTACTTTATATGTCTTTCCAGATCTACTTTGAGGTAGCTGATCTATGCCTCCTCTAAACTACTAGATAGCATGAATCTTGCTTCTTTCATTTGCTTAAGTGCATACTATTGAATAGGTCTCAATCTAGGTACAAATATCAATCACACACATTCCATATTTTTAATTAACTATTAATGTGTATTTACAAAGTCCCAGTGAATATGTAATATATGATACTGTGACTAAACAAGAATAATAAAAAATGTAGTTTACCAGATAACCCATATAAAACAGGTACACTTTCCTTACATTAAATAAGGCAATAGGCTGTTAGTAACTATTCCCAGATCGCTACTGACACAACTTCACCTAGTTGTGCATGAAGACATTTTACCACTGGACTATCCAAAACAAAAAGAAATAAATATTTTTACTGTCAAAATGGTAAGATAGAGGCTAACAGTATGATGACAAGTAAAAGTGTGAAGAGTTTAAAAAAATGGATAGTATAAAAAGTTACCTGGTAGAAACTGTCCAACTACATAACACTTATTAAAGAATAATGTATTTCATAGCTAATGTACTCCGATTTCCCTTGGTTAAATACTGTTCAGTTATTTACAGCTCTCTACATCCCACTAGAATCTTGMCCATTTTCTGTGTTCCTACGTCTTACCACATAAATTCTATTCCCCAAAATCACTTCTTTATATAATACTGCTAATTGATGGAATTCTCCTACAGAGATCTAAACTCAACTCCTACCTGACAGGAGTCTTTTCAGGAACAAATTCATAGTAAATATCTCAGCACACACTTAGACTGCCTTTTAGGGCTGAACTTAAGTCTCAGAAGGTCAGAAGGGAGCTTTGTCCCTCTCTTTAGTTACATCGTTGCAGGTAAGCTGTAATACTGATAATGATTGGCACAATTATAATGCAGAGTAATTGCAGGTGAAATCCCAAGCAAATTCCCAGTTTCCAAAGTGTTACAGAATGGAGGAAGTGATCACAAAGCTTTGCTACATTTAGAGGCAATAAAAGTAAACAGATATAATATTCCCATTTGGTAGCAAGCATAGCTAAACTAAAGTATTTATGAAAGTTAGATCTCTTATGYGTGCTTCTCTTTTAGCATTGAGGACCTGTATGAAGATCTCTATACTCTAGGRCCACATGGAAGGTTTTGAAAGACTATGCCACTTTGTGAAAACTTCAACACCAAAGTTTCTTTACATTTGAAATAAAATCATATTTAAAAGCAGCTGTTTAAAACACATTTATTGTAAACTTTTCATCTTACTGCAGTTTTTCATCTTAACACTTTCTTTAGAACAGTTTACAACAAGAAAGAAAGAGTGCAAAATAATCCTTTTTAGCAGGCTTCTTCTCATCCTCCTATCTTCTAAATTTTCTAGGAGGAAACCAGTGGAACACTGGACGATCTCATCATACGGGTGATCTAAGGAAAAGAACGGTACAATGGTGCTTTAATATTTTTACAAAGCAATTAGATAAGAGGACTGTTATTCTATACTTTGCCTCATTAACAGATCCCAAGCAACACAATAATACATAGCTACAATACAGTCCTCATTTCAAACGGGAAGGATATAAGTTAAGGAATTATATTATTACCTGCCTCAATTTAGTCTTTCAAAGCTGGGGATCATCTATTCCTTTCTCTGACCCTTCTCTTATGCAAAGCATTTCCTACCAGATGATAAGAATCTGCAAGACAGAAAAAGGAAAAAAAAGAACCCTAAATTGATTTTTTAGCTCACGTCATTATCCAGCCCCTTAAAACAAAAGATAAACAGAGAAACTGAAATAAAATGATAAAGTAAATTTACTTTAAAAATTAGAAAAAATAAAACAATTCCAAAATGCATGCACAAATTGTTAGTTCAGGAATGACAAAAATAAATATGAGGGTAACTGACAAACAATTCATTCACTATAGCAGACTTACCACAGAAAGGCTTGTAGGGCTTCTGTAGTTGTAGTCACGACCAGTGCCCAGTGTTCACTGCATGAAGAGGGCCACTGTGAGGGCCCCCTCCTTTAGTTCTTCTGCCATACCCTGATGTCCTCCCCAGCTGCAGATGCTGTGTGCATACAGAACAATCCCTACATGCCGAATAAGCACCAACTCGTGCATTTTATTTTTGTTGTTAATAACAACTGTCTTATAGAGTTACAAAAGGCTGAGTTAATTGGAAGTTTTTCTAGTACAGTAGAGCAGAATTAGTTTCAAACTTTCACTTACTATTTTATTTTCTTTTGCTACCTAGAGGAATTAGTGTGGAATCTAAATATCTGAATTCCTTTTTTGAGCAATATTGATGTTACAATTTTTCTTTCGTAAGTAGAAGGATTTCAAATCAGTTCCTGGAACCTCTTTCAAGGGTAATAGTTTTTCTGAGAGTGAAGATTCATTTGGATTGATTATTTACAATAAAAAAAATATTTCAAAGCTTGAATTGAAACTTCAGCACCCTGGGGTTTTATACATCACCCCTTAATTTCTGGACTTTTATTGCTAGTTGTGGAAGTAATTCCAATACATCTTAATGTCATTAAAATTTTCAAACTTGACTCAATGTAGTTATTTTTCTGGTATCTAGTTACTGAAATACATATTCTCAAAAGTTGCACCTAAAGAAACCTCCAAGTACAGTGTTTAAGCAAACATCACCAGAGATATGCTCAATTACCAACATGTAAATGTAAATGTTTATAACCACATTTGGTAATTCATCATTACTTACTTTTACTCATTTAAATTTTAAAAAGTTTGCTTAACCTACAGATATTAGTTGTAGGGAAAGCAGGCTCTGTACCTCTAAATTAGATTATGTCTTTGGGTCATTAAATTTGGATCTAGGTGTTTGACAGTAGACCAGAACTTTCAGGCTTGAGCAAGCAAAGACACTGCCTGAATGTAAGGGATAAACAACATAGGGAGAGCAACTCATACGTAGGGGTACAGGGTAGCTATAAACTATCCAGGCTTAGAAAGAGAGAGCAAATTATTTTCCAGCTGTGCAGCCTATATAAATAACCCCACAGATCTCTCTTACTGCTTGGAAAGTTCTGTGACCCAGCAGAACTGGAGAGGTTTAGGTCTAAAGGAAACAACCTGAATGTTCTCATGGCAGAGCAGAGGAAATAGAGAGAAGAAAACTAAAGAAACCCAAAGAAGTTAAGCATACAAATCCTACTAAAATTGAGGAACATAAACTAAATTTGCTGCACAGTTTTGGAGAGCTAATAATGTTCAGATTCAGACCATTTCTGTAATAAAGTTTTTATGTATCAATCCGAAAAACTTTACATTCTATAAAGGCAATTTAGTCTTAAACTCGCTCAACCTAATCTGGTAGATCATTTCTTTTGAAAGAAAAAGTTAAACAGAGCAGAGCACTGATATTTAAAGAGTAAGACTTTGAGGTTTACCACGGATTTATAAATGTATGTACTCAGACACAAAACATTTACATAAAAACTTGCTTGCAGAGGCCAGAGTTTCACMGATACCAGAAATCTCTATCATTTCTCCCTGCACACATTCAGAAGCACCTCTGTCAGCACTGAGCTTTGCAATCTCTTGCTCAAATTTGAGATCAYTCTCATTTAAAGAGCATTCCTGACTTCCTCTTGGAATTCAGATTTTAGGTCCTTATCCTACTCCTTCCCTTATGGAAGGGAGAACAGATATCCACATTGAATAACTCCTGTAAGACTGAAAGTCATATTTTCCTTCTCCTAAAATCACCCTAGAATGATAGCATATCCTATCCTGAATGCATTTCTTTTAGCAAAAAAAGACTCCAGATTCACAGAACCACAAGTCTCTAGACCAAGGTGGCCTTCTATGGGGATGCTGGCGAGTCCTGCATTCCAGCCTACAAGGTTGCTTTTCATCAACATCAATGCTCTTCTCCTGTGTCTCAAAAGAAACATGTGAATCCTGCCCATTTTTCAAAAGGATGTGTGGGTCTGTCTTCAACAGATGCACCAAAATTACAAAGCCAGTAATGATTCAGGCTTAGATAAGAGCACGATTTACAACGTATGCTCTGTTTCCCATGAGACTGGAGGCAGTTTTTCATTCCACTGCAGATCTGTTTTCAAGTGCATTGGTCGTTTCGTGTGAACCACTTGGAAAGCTTAGGCATCTCAACGAGGGCTTGTATTCAACTGTTCTTAACACCAGGCACTTCTGCAGCCAATCTTTCCATGCTGGAGTGCCTCACTGGACTTCACCACCAAACAAGCTGTGCAGTCACGTTAATTTTAAACAATGTGAATAAAATATGTCTTTCTATGCAAGAACTATTCTTTTCTCATTTCCACAGGGGATTAATTTATTACACCATTAGGAAAATATGAAGAGAGGAAAAAAAAAAAAAAAACTTAAAAAAAAACCCTATCAGATTATTGCTCATTTAAACTTCAAGTATTCCTGCAGTAAATAGAGCATTCCCATAAATGCTGAATTTCTAGCAGACTCTTGGGTGTATAAAACTTCTAGCAGACTAGTAAGTTTTCATGCTAGCTATTTAGGAAAACCCAGAAGTACTGTGGAGTAGGCATTAGTCACTTCAGAAGAGCTTTGCGGATAGAAGAGCTAGTGGTAAACTAGTCGGCACAAAGATGGAGACTTTCCCCTCCCTCCCCCACTGCCAATGGTAGATTTGCCCATTACTATATTCCTTCTGTTTTAATAAGTTTTGTGCCTCTGTTCTAAAGTCTAACTTCATATACTCATTGACAAATTACAAAGATGCTTTCCACATTGAAGGAACCAAACAATATGATGAAAAGCGCAATAGGAATGAGGCATCCTGCATGCCTGCCATTATTAACAAATTAAATTCTAATTGCAAGAATCAGGTAAAATGTACAGAGTAAGAGAAACACCTGCATTTTCATTTAAACATATGCAACTGTTTGGCTGCACTAACCAGCCTGATTTACAAAGTTAAAGGAGAAGCAGCCTTTATGAGAAAAAGGTAAGAGATGAACAGTGACACTAAGTACACCCTCCAAAGGCCAGACAGCACCTAGGTGCATCCCTTATACCCTCCAAACGCCAGACAGCACCTAGGTGCATCCCTTTCAACTGCCATACACGCAGCACAAACATAAAATGGAGTGTCATTAAGATGCAAAGCTTTCATTCAAATAAGGAAAGTATAGATCCTCAAATGTATCAGGAAGCACAATTCCTTTTTTAATCTACCTTTCTTAAGAGAAACTGCAGGATCAGTTACTAATAATAGACTGTGTATAGTAACTTAGATTGCATGAAATAAAATCATGTAATTTATATGTGGAAACAGGGCTGGATAAAATATGAAAATGTAACTGTAACAATACACAACTTGACACAGTATAAAATRGGACTGGTAATGACATTCACACCTATTAAGAATACTTGAATTAGCCCTTGCTTTTTGATAAGCTTGACTCTCTTATTGCTTATATAACAACCCAGATACTTATCCTTCTATACAAACTGTAGATAACAGTTTCAGAGTGATTTGCAAGACTTTTATAACAAAAGAAAATCTGCACAAGAACACTTATTAGACATATTCAGAACATCTTCATTACTCTTTCAGGTGGAAAGTTCTTCTGTCTACATATTTCTAAGCATAAATGCTGTACTTTTACACAAATACAGATAAAACTCACTGGATTAGAGCTAGAGATAGCTCTAAGGCTACCTCATGCTGTCTTTATTTTCTGAATTTCATTCTTCAAATTTTACTCAGCATCCTTTAAGATTAACCCTAGGTAATTAAAGACTATATCCTATTAAGTTCCCAATGCCCTGAAATACCAGAGTCTGATCTATGGAGCCAGCCAAAATCTATAAGCRAGTACAAATGTCTTCTACTTTGCAGATTGCAGCACTGGTAAAATTGCATTAAAATTGACAACATTGAACATTCAAAGTTATGAAATGAAATTGTTGCTAGACTTCATGAAGTTTTAACGACAAAAACAGATTCATTCAAAGCATTTTTCCTCATTAGAAAGAACTGCTGCATCTTTAATGCAAGTAATTTCCAATCAAAAACATTTAACAGAAAGCAGTCTGTGCAGTGCTCAAATGACAAGTGAATGTATTTTATACTTCAGCTTTTGCATTACCGTAACATTACATTATCTCATCTAATTAGATTTTTCCAAAACCTTTGGAAAAGGAACTTTCCACATGCTCTAGATATTTATTGACTCAACATAGCACACATGAACTACACAATCTATTGTAGCAATARACATTATAGAAGAACAATACTACAGCCTAATGGGCTACAGAAATAGACCTATAAAACCATCACATTATAGACTTTCGCACAAGGAATGCCTTAAACATATTAAACACCATAACATCAAAAGCTTTGATTGATATTTCTCTCTCCAAAACAAAAAAACATCCCAAGTGCTTCTTTGTTAATCATCAGGTCATATCTGAAATATTTTCTGAATATCTGAATATTTTCAAACATCGGCAATTTAATCAAAATGTAAATAACAAAATAATTACATTTTAAATTTTGTTAAAAGTTGCATATATATTCTCCATTATTCTCTCAAAAAAAAACACCTCTCTGATTCCTAAGTAATGATGTTTTGAGTGCGTAGATCTGACATAGCATACTCTCATTTATGAACTGTCTAGTATATGTCACAAAACACAAATTGTGAGATGCAACTAGGATTCAAAGGATGATAACACAGAAAATCAAAACCACACAAGCGCATACTTGCAAAATCTCTGTCTGAAATGACTGGCCCAGCAATGAAGAGGAGAGCTGTGACAGAGCTAGCATAGAATTTCAGCTTTCCCAAATCACATATACTCCTTTATTCTATCATATCACTATTTCTTTTCTTATCCTGCTTGATGCAGTTCACATTCTTCTAGTTTCTAGAGCAAAGGACAGGGGTTCTGCCGAAAAATCCACTGATTCACTAACTGACCCCACTAAGTAACAGCTGAGCTCTCTCCTTTTTTTTTTTTTTTCTTTTTTTCTTTTTTTTTTTCCTTTTTTTTTGGGGAAGAGGGTGGAGGGAGAGCAGGGGCAATGTGTCTCATGGAAACATGGCATTATTCAATAAAGGCAAAGACTTTAAAGGTTATATACAAAACCACAGTCTTTATGTTTCCTAATTTCTCAACACCTCATTCTATTCTTATGATATTCCTTTAGTGGTACAGAAAATCTTTCTTTAAAATACTTCTTTGATAGCTAGTAGTGGAGAGAGTAGAGAGATGAAGCAAAGTAACAAAATAGCAAAAATAAAGAGAACTCAACAGGAAATTTAATAAGAACCTACCTGAACTTTCTCTGAAAAATTCAAGTTTCTCACCCTAAATTCCACAAACTGCAAGTACCTTCTCTTCCAAGTTCTTGCCAACTGTAATTCAGTCTTTTGATTGTCCCCATCTTGAGTGTTTAAGTGCTGCAGCTACTGTGGCCGACTCAGTATATGGAATCGGCCTAGAATTAATCCACCATAAATTCTCCCAAACACCCTTAGTGCCATCTATTCAGCTTTCCAGATGCATTCCTGTTCTGCTAGTGTCAGCATTAGCAAATGCTATTTGCTAATGTCAACATAATAAAAAAATCAGGAGCCTGTATTTTTCCCATGCTATCACTTCAAGTTGTAGCCTTGAAAGGCAAGGTTCTCCTGCCTTCAAATTTTTCCCCCCTCTCTTAGATTTTTATTATTTTTTTCATCATTTATCAAAAGTACATGGGCTGATAATCTAACAAGAAGTCATAGTCTACTAGTACATACTACTTATATGTTACCAAAATGTACTTCAATAGTATTTTATCCTAACACTTAAAGCATAGTGAACAAACATTCCTACATTTAAAAAGTCATAGAATTATTTATCATTAAAAAGAAACAAATACTAATTACAATTAATTGTCTAATACAGTAAGTCTGTGAGGCTGAACAGATTCAAAGACACACACATACCTTGTYTGCCTGTTATGACAGCTAAAATAGCCCTTAAAGGGCATTTTCAAGACAAAACAGCATATTGCTTCCACTTATCATCTATAGAAAGTGTTGACAATTATGAAAATTAATGACTTCTCATTATTTTCTTCCTTTCAAGGTGAGCTATTAACTCATTGTGTTTCAGAAGAGTCAAAACCACTCCCTGAAAGATCATAATGGTTTAGCCCTATACAGGTCCATTTTCTTCTTTAACTTGCTGTTTTGCAGGTTAGATGAGGCTGCCTTTGAGCAGACAAGAGCTAAAATCCTAGGTCCAAAATGAACCCACTAGCCAAGATAAATAGAAAACACCTCCTCTTTAATATTGTAACATTGTTAACCTGATCTTTCAATTTTACCGTCACACTGGAAACAAACTCATTATAGATCATACAGATCATCTGGTATAAATCCATTCTTTAAATGTGATGGATCTAATAGAGCATAGAATACAGAAAACTTCTAAAACTTCTAAACTTATTTTCCATTCTTGGCAAGCTTGTTCTTTCAAGGCGGCTCTGGAAGAAAACTACAAAAGTATAGCTCCACATCTGCAAAGCTTTCTCTGGGAGAATATGTAGAGTTTCAACATGTCATGTATATATATATATTTATATATTGTCCTCTCCTTCACAGCAAACATCACTTTTTTAATTTATTTTTTATTTATGCCAAGAAGTAATGTAATTCTTCAAAATCTTAAAGGCTGGAAGGAACAGTTCAGACACTGAAAGCTCCAACAAGACATAAAGACAAAATCAGTGAAAAACAGAGACAATCTGCCATTAATTTATATCTGAATGCAAAATAAGTACTCTATAAAGGAAACACTTCAATATATTTAAACAGAAATCTTCTTCTTTCAACCATTCATACAGTTTTTATTAAATATCTGAAGAAAAATATCTCTGCAAACATAAACAAATGTATAAAATACATAACAAAAGCATAGGTGTTTGTGTGTTTGCAGTGAGAACTTACCAAAGAGGAGTCAATCAGACTTTGAATCTATACTGTAAAATAAAATGATATGTTTGTCTGAAACAGGTCCTTGGTCTATTTTCTTTTTTTCTTTTTTTTTTTTTTTAAATATATCATTTCACTTAGTATTTCTAACATAGAAAAAGAAATTACTCAAAATGTTATGCAGATCCACTAAGAATACCAGAAATACCCCAAATAGGAATGCTATATACAGTTTATATAGTTTACTGTTGATATTAAATTCTTTAAAACTTAAGCAAGACTTTGCTTTTAACTGCCATTTAGTTTCAAAGCTGCTCTGAGGAGCTGCATTCTTATTACTAAGGGCAAATAATATCTTATTATATATATAGTTACTTAATATACAGGAGATAATTTGACAAGTTGACAAATGAAGTCTTCTGGAACATCTAGATTATTAATATTTCATCCATAATTACATTTGCTTTAGTTGTACATCTTCCATTAATTACTTTTTTTTCCAGTGTCTAGTTAATTGTTTAAATTAAAATCATTCTACACTCTGCAGACAGAAATTCCATCAGTATTTTTTCTTCCAAAACTTCCTAAATTGTGAATAGAACAATTACATCAACTTTAAAAACATATAAATTGTCAAAAAATTAGTTATATATACACTAATATTAAAGCATTGCAAACATGAAACCTATTCAATATGCTACTATTACTAATGCATATAGGAGAAATACCCTAATACAATTATTAAGTTTGAGGTGGTATAAATACCTTACAAATATGCTGTTGACCCACAAGTTAGAATGGGTAGGTCCACGTTCTTACGGCTAGTTCCGAACCCAGATGCAAATGAAATTAAAAGGAAAATGTCCAGACACTCATGCCTTTTCTCCATATAATAAGTGAGCTAAAATCTTTATGTGATGCGTAGGCTGACTGCAGCAATAATATTACCAGACATTCTACTGAACTTCAGAATGACATTTCTTGAAATCTCAGTTAAGTTTCTTCCTCTATGGATGAAGTCTATGAAATAAACCAAAAACATCCAGGATTACACCAAAGGCTCACTTCTTACATTAGAAAATTTTACTTAGCAGAACATTAACAGAGCCTTATGAAGTACCTCATCTTTGTCAACACTTCAAATTATTAGTAAAAATGTTTCTASTTACAACCTAGTGTCTATCATAATTTTTAACCCACTGGTTGTTGTTGACTTTCAACTTAATGATTACAGAAATGTGTACAATTGTAAGGTGCCATAAAAAGGAAAAAGAAAAGGAAAAAGAATGCACAGAGCTCATATGAAGTAAAATTTGCATTTAATTTGATAGTGTTTGAAACTGCACTGGAAATATGAACATACAGAAATATTAAGTGATTGTAGGAAAGCAATCTTCAAGTTGAATGCTCATATAGGAACAAGTTMATTTTCTTTGCCAGAGAACAGGAAGAATCAAGTCCCAGTTATCTGGGAGCATTTCTCAAATTTAAGGTGAAACTTTCAAGGTAAGTAAGGAAGAACTCAAAATTATTAACAGTTGCATAGCCAGGAAGCTCACTTGAAAGCTTCACATCCCCACTCTGTACGTTCAAGTTATTTTCTGGTGCTGTTCTTATTTCCCTCAATAATGACACAGCTGTCATTCCCCAGTAATTGCTCCAGCTTGAGGGGTGGGAAAGAATGGCAGCCTGGGCTGCCTGGCCAGGCAGGTGTAACAGGCAGCCAGACACAGCAGGTTTGGCATGTGCTTTACACACCTGCAACCACATTGTAACTGCTGTGACTCGCTCCGCCCATACACCCAGCTACAGTTTTTTACATCATGAAAGATCTACGAACAAAGATGTCTTTCTGTGCTCAGCATACAGATAGATGACAAGTGGAAGTGATAACAGAGGATATCAACATGGCGTGGGGGGGATGTCATTACAGAAGTCCTGCAATGACAAGTAGACATCACATAAGGTTTAAACATCTCCAAGAAATCCAGCGGCCAGAGAAGATAGCTGGGAAACCAGCTTTTTTTTTTTTTTCTCCCCCTCGCTGCTTGTCCTTATTCAGTTATGCCTTTAATTGAATCCCAAGCAGCATGTGACACACATGTTCAGAAAGCRAAGTTCAGAATATGCTCGGGATTTAGCCAGACTTGCCTCAATACTGACCAGAGCCAAGTAACTCGGAGCAAAGTATTACATGCTCATGAACAGGCTTAAAGTGGATTTTTTTAGTCTCTCAACAGTATTGACAGTTTAGGAAAACATCTCTTTTGCTACCCTGAAGTGATAAGGCTCTTCTGCTATCTAGAATATGCCATATCATTTCTTTCTGATTTCCGTGTGGCTCAGAGGAATGTGGTTTAGTCATAACCCAATCAAGTGCAGAACTCTGCTGTTATCCTGTGCAGAAGTGCTGAGTGCAATTTGATCAGGATCACATTGTGATGGAAAACAAYGTGGGGCCAGGGTGGAATAAAAGGAGGAAGGTTGGCCAAAAACATCAACCATTTCAGCCTCCTGGCTCATGCTGTAATTGCAGAAGTAAACCCACTTTCAACAGCATGGGACATGGGAGGCAAAGGACTGGCAAATTGAAGCTGAGTATTCAACTGAGATCTGCCAAAAGCTCAGGGTGCTAGTGGGTTTTTGGAGGGTTTTTTTGGTGTGGGTTTTTTTTTGG